>QJSC01025305.1:140980-408906 GCA_003697955.1 Calidris pygmaea
CCCCTCCCCTCTCCTTCCCCCGCACGCGCTCTCTCCCGCCCGCCGCCGCCGACCCTCGCGCCAGGTGTGCGCGCGCCCGGCCGCCCGCCACCGCGCCTGCGCGGCGCCCCCGCCCGCGGGGAAGGGCGGCACGAGGCGGGAGCGGCGGGGCGGGGCGAGACCCCGAACCCCAGGGCCGGCACCGCCGAACCCCCCGGGGCCGGTGTCACCAAGCCCCCCGGGGCCGGCACCGCCCAACCCATCACGCCGGTACCACCAGAAACCCTCGGCTCGGCACCGCTTCCCCCTCGGGCGGGTATCGCCGTCCCCTCAGGCCGGCCCCGCGCTCCCCTCAGGCCGGCGCTCCCAAACCCCTCAGGCCGGCCCCGCTTTGCCCTCAGGGCGGTGCTGCCGAACCCTTCAGGCCGGCACTGCTCCCCCCTCAGGCCGCTGCCGCCCTCCCTTCAGGCCGACGTGGCGGCCCCGGCCCTGAGGGGAGCTCCGCGGGGGCTGCCGTCCCCTCAGGCCGGTACCGGCCTCCCCTCAGGCCGCTGCCGCTCGCCTCTGGGGCCGACATGGCCCCCCTGGCCCTGAGGGGAGCTCCGCGGGCCGCAGGGGTGACAGCGCGGGGTGCGGGGCCAAACCCCGCGTTTCGGCGTGATTCAGTGGGACGTGGCCCCAGGCACTCGTCCCACCACTGTCACGGACGGCCGCGACGGGAGCGGTGCCATAAAGTTCCCATCTTTGAGTGAAATAAACTTCTATTTTCGCCTCTCTGAGCCGAAGCCCGGCGTGGCTGCAAGAGCTGCACGTGTTGTGCGCACGAAGGCGTGCAAAAGCAAAGGAAAAAGCGCCCATCTGGTTTTCCTCGCACATTGGGCGAGTCGGGGGAGTACTTGCGAAGCCGAGTCGCTGCGCTGCGCGTCGCCGGGAGAGGCAGCAATCCTGCCCCCAGAGCTACCCAGGGAACAGAAATCGCGCTAATCACGTAAAAATAACTTGCAGAAACTTGTTTTCTTGCGGGGAGGGTGGGTGGGAGGGACACGACACCTCTGCTGCTCAATTTGGGATGTCGGCTTTCGTAACAGGCATGTTTCTCAACAAACCAAAGGATAAATAAACGTGAAGAAAAGCCCAAACGTACTTTGAAAAGGCAAATGAAATGTATTTTCATCCTCCTGGGGGTAATTAGTTTTATACAGCATTTGCCATTCAAATCCAAATCATTTGAATGCTGCCTCGTTACCAGCCGGTCTGGATCCCGTATCCTTACAAAGGACACAATAAGAGCTATAAATATACATTCCCCCTTCATTAATCATATGAAGTCTACCCTTATATTTTTTTTTTTCTTCCATCTCAGCTTGTTGCCCACTAAATTGTGTTTTTACAACGCGCACGCTATCCCTGCTCATTTTATGATTGACTTAATTGAATCGTCTCTTTCAGTACGTAAATCATGGAGCGCCAGGGCTCAAGAAGTGGTAACCGGGAGATAACCGTACCCCTGCGGCACTGCACGATGGGAAACACTGGTACATCCCCCTAAAATGTTTGTTTGTATCACAAAATGCTTTAAAACTAGTTTTAAATCGTTTGTTCCAGAAAGAAACAGGTTTTCACACTGGTAGTGCTGCTATTTCCGGAGAGTTGATGGTGATAACCTCTGTGCGTGTGGTGAGGGTGTCCCTCTCACTGCAGGCCCCTCTGGATTCCCCTGAAATTATCCCTGATCCAGCGGGATTTATAGATTTTTTTCTTTGGAGGCTTTCTGGGGAGGCAGACGCTTCGCAGCGCCCCGAGACGCAGGCGTCTGTTTCGCTGTACGCAGGGACGCAGAGATGCGCGCAACTAATTAAACGTCGACGTGACTACAAAGTGCCAGCCAACACAGGTATCTGAAGTGTCTTCTCGTGGTGAAACTTGCTTCATTATTCCATCATTTTCTTCGGTGTTTCTGTCGGGAAATGGGGGGTTTGTCCTCCACTAAAAATATCCTGGAGCCTTTTCACAATGATGAATAATTACCTCCCCAGAAGGGTGTTTGGGTTTCTCCTTATTACGCTTGCTGAGTTACGCCGATATCTGATATGCCAGAAGGACTACCAGCTACGAGCTGTAATTTATACTGAAAATGGAAGCACTGATTAAAAGGCAGGACTGGTAGTATAACTCCTATTAAAGCTGGTTAGCAATTCCCATCGTAAAATCCTACCTCCAGTCACTTTTAATAGTGCCAGACTAACCACCGCGCTGAAATTTAAGCATCTTAAGTTCATACCTCGGGTTAAATTATAAATATTTCTTCTTTTTTTCCTTCTCTCAGGGATCTTCAGAGTCTGAAAAGCGGAATGGTCACCTTGTCAGAGGTGTGTCCTCCAAACCCACCATGAAAAACCCGGCTGAAAATCCCGTTTGTGCTGGGCAGGGGCTTCCTAGCGCTTGGCAGAGCGGTTCTCCAGCCGTTCCCTCCTCACCCGGCACCTCACAGCCCCAGGCTGTGGGAGTCAGAGCTGGACCTGCAGTTCCAGTTCCCGGGCTGCTCCAGATCATGCCAAGTCTGAAGGCAGTAGGAAGGGCGAGCGGGGAACCTGTCCTTCCAGTCCTCTCGGGAAACGCGGAGCGGGAAGCTCCTTGAATAACATGCGGTGAGGACAAGAACTGGATGAGGGCCGAGTACGTCGGCAGGCACAAAAGGGCTGGAGAAAGACAGGTTCTCCGGGACGGTGAGCTGGAAAGGGAAACTGGGTCTGCCTGGAGGGAGGGATAAGGCAAGAGTCTGGAAGCCAGCCTGTTGGGAGAAGACTTGAAAACAGGCTGGGAATGGGAGAAAATCACCAGGAAGATGACATGCCAGGTCTATAGAGACCAGTACGTTCTCTGGCTGAGGGCTGAAGGAGAACTCGCTGGGAAAAGGGATCAGCTGGGAGAGCTGGAGCGGGGCGAGGGAGGAGGATGGGTGATCCCGAGGCTGGATGTGGGATGCAGCAAGGGCCATGGGAAGAGGGAATTCACCAGAGATAGTGGTATAGAAATGGGAATGACAGGGACTGAGGAAGGGAGGAAGGGCAGGAGGGTGAGGATGTAGGAAGGGCAATGAAAACCACCCGGAAATCTCTCATGTGTATCAGTATATTATATTATATACACATATATGTGCATCAGTAGATACTGGCAGCAGTATCTGAAATGCACTGGGAATGTACCTCAAACCCTTCGAGCACTGGACCACACGCAAACTATTACACAAATTTCCACATTGCTGATGGCCTGTGTCAATGTCAACACAGGATTAAATTGCTGGGTTGTTTTTTTTTTAGGTTATCTCTAAATGGAAGAGAAATACACGTATATAAAAACAACAATAGTTGGGCTGCAAAGTAAGACACTCCCAAGTGATGAAATACCAGAATAAAGGCTGTGAGTGCAAAATGATACGCCTGGCTCAGACACTGACGCAAGGGCAAGGAACCAAGGTAAGTGCCTGCACAACTTCCACTTAAATTACTATAAAATCAGATGTAGGTACTTGACGTATCTTGTGGGGCACGGCGAGGAAAGCAAGCCCAGCGCCGTGGCTCAGGTGGGTGACTGCTCCTCCAGGAAAGGGCTTCAGCCTTGGGACTCCTGAGGGATGCAAAGCACAACACTCAAAGCAGAGACACGGCAGCGATGCGCTAATTGCGCAGCCTGCCCGTCCGAGGTGCCTGATTTGACATTTTGAAGTTTGATTTGCAGAAGTGAAGAGCACTTGCAGATATATCTGCAGGAAATGAGAACTTATTCAACTTCTGACTAAATTGGATGCTTCGCCACGTTATATTTTCTGACAAAATCAGGCCATGAGTGTTTCTAATTGGATATCTAAAATTAAAAGATATTTTTTTACTATTCTGTCTGTGTGCCTAAGTTTCTCATCTGTTAAATAAGGGCAACACCAGTTCTCGCAACAGTGGTGAGAAAATGAATTAGTTTGTGCAGCACTCGGATACCATAGTGATGAGTACCATGGAAAAGCCCAGGAGGAAATGAATAAATCTGTCTTCAGAAGAGTATTTGAATAGTGTGCAGTAAATAAAGCATGGGCCACATAGTGAACAGCGAGGAGAAAATAAAATTATTACTTAGTGAGCGCAGTCTATTCTGTACAATGAGCGAGGCCGGGAACCTGTCGGAAGAAACAGCGTGTGATCTAATTACAATTAAATAGTGTATCATAATGCAAATGCACAAGAGGGACAAATTACAATTGCGCAGGCCACCCTCATGTCAGCATTTCTAAACTTCTAAACTCTTGGATTAAAAAAAAAAGCCAAACCAGCACCCTTAGGCTGGAGACATGTAATATACATGTATGAATGATTCCCTCTCCCTTTCATAGTTGGAGACAATGTATTTGCCTCATCTGCCTCAGCCATGCTACACGGTTGAGTGGAAGAAGTGTTCTTTCTTCTCTTGGAGACACCCCAGCCTTACAGCCACCATGTAACGCTGTCATTCACACACTGACATTGTACAGTTGTAAATTCAAAATTTACCTTCTTTGGGAGTCCGTGCACGCTATTGGAGACAGACAGTACTCCCCAGAGAGGGGTCCAGAGGAGGACCTTAATTTCAGTGATTAAAATTCAGTCTTTTGCTTGGGGTGCTTCATGTTTCAAACCAGCCCACTGGGTTTTGGTGCAGAGAAAGGGTATGGAACAACGACAGCTTTACGGATCTTTTGTGACTCCTTGGTGCCGAAGCAAGCACAGAGCCTCTCTGACTCCTGCTGGGATTTGGAGCCGCTTCAGAGCTGCTGCAAATCACGCCGGGTTATCTGTGGCCCACAAGAAGGGTGATGGAATTAGGATTCGGCTGCTCAGTAGCACTCTGGCTGCCTCCATTTATCTGATGGCGATTCCTCTATTGCTCAGCAGGATGCGAGGTGACACTGAGTCGTTACACCAATTTATTGTTATCTAGAGAATTTCCCGTTACTGGGCATCCTCTAGCAGCTGGTTAAGGCAATTTGGGGATAGGAGCCAAAGAGCTGGCTCATTGAGTTTAAGAGGCACAGCAATGAGATACCTTCGGGTTAATCTGCTGCGCTGCCTCCCTCATGTATGAGGCATCGGAGCACGTCTGGGAACGGTGACCTGTCTGGTTACTCCTGTGTAGGTCTCCATACTGATTCCAGCCCAGCCGGGCAGGCTGTCTTTCATCATTCAGTAGGGATTAGATTATTTTTTTTTTAGGTTTTTTTTTTAGTTTTTCATATTTATTGGTCACAGATGTGGTTTTGCAAACTGCTCTGAGGTTAAAAGTCACCCTCCTGACTGCGCCGAGCAAATTCTAGGTTAGTGGGCCCTTTGCCCAGGAAGCCTCTAACCCCAGCACATATTTCTGTCATTCCTGATGTCAACAGCTAGACAATTCCAACTCCTCGCTGGAGTCAGGGCGGGCCATAAATGGAGGCAGACCTTCCAATAACTAAGGTTAGTTCCCTGGGAAGCCTGAGAGGATGATGGAGCTCCTTCGCTTGAATCGGTGTTTAGCGGGATCTGAAATAAGAGCGGAGCAGTTGGTGTGAAATGCTTTTAAAGGTTTCAGTTGCTGAGCTGAGCGGAGGGAGCTGCTGGAGTCTAATCCAATGTTTGTTTATTTAGGGATTTCAGAGGTAGATAGAGGGAACCTAGAATCCAAAATGCAGTGTTTACCGAGTCCAATCCACACTTTAAAGGAAAAGAATAATTTATTTGTTACTGGAATGTGCATAATAATGTGGGATGTGGCTGTCTGGGCATTCAGGAGGAGAGAAATCCAGGTAACCCCTAAGGGGAAAGCCTGGTGTTATTGCAGCCAACGGGTTTTTTGCCATCCATTTAACCAGAGTGAGATTTCATCTCTGGACGCCTGTCACGGGATGACACTGTGCCACAGGCATTCACAGTGTTATCAGGAACACTTAGTTTGGTGTTTTTCTCTCTCTTTTGGTGGTAGTCGTATAGTCTTTGTTCTCAGGTGAGATCATTACTGAAGGCACACTGAAAATTGACTCTCCATTCTTCTTCCCCACCGGCAATGCCCTCACTTTCCCAGTGTCCTGCAACTCCTCTTTGGGCTGAAAGAGTCTTGCACCCCCAGTGAGAGAGGAGACAGATGGCCCATGCCCTCTTGCGTGTGAACAGGATCAGCCTCCTCTGCAGCTTAAAAATCCACAGAAGCCAGAGGAGGATTCCAGGTGGTGTTTATCCCAAAGCATTTCCAACAATCCCACAAGAATGTTAATTACTGACACCAACAATCTTGTTCTCATTCATATAATGGGAGTGCCTGAAGCTCTTACCTGAGGTTGGGTCCTATTGTATTAGACCGGAGAAGGATCGCACAACAAAAGCAGATCCTTTCCCCAGAGAAGTCGAGCCTGGCGGGAAGTTAGAAGGAAAGCACAACCACGGCAGGTGGTTCTGTCACCAGAGGCAGCGCAGCAGGTCCACATGGCACATCTCCTCACTCCTGGTGCTCCAGCGCTATGTAAACCCTCCCGGTGTCCACACCAGTGAAGGCAGGGACGTGAGACCACAGCAGTCCGAGAGCAAACCGAAATGGAGAGGAAAAACATGGAGAGGAGAAAGGCTAAAAACAAAAGGAAGAGAAGTGATACCAAGCACAGAGAAACAGTCATTGGCCTGTTTGAAAATAGTGGCTCAAGTATCCCTCTGCTGTAACTGGCAGAAACTGGAGGCACAGGGTAGTTTTAGAACCTTGTGACAGAACACTAACTATGAAGAAAATTACCTTAATCCACTAATTTAACAGTTCAGAAGCAGTGGCAGCCGTCAGCACTATGATGTAGCGAAGACAGGGATCTGCAGAAATGGGGAAGAATACTGACGGGATACAAAGGGACTCCTGTTTGCTGTAATGAGCAACTATCTTGTTCATACCCTTCTCAGGCAGCCCTTCAAAGTTAGAGTTTTGGGTCTGCTTCCTCCTGCTGGAATGTTCCTCAAAACCTCATCACCCTTTCAAATGCTGGGAAGGAATTTCCTATAAATATAATGGATTTTTCATGGAACAGATACTGGACTTTTTTGTTTTTACCACGTTGCCTGAAAAAGGAACGAACTCAAACAGTTGTAAAATTAAACCTTTCAGAGCAGATCTTCAGGTTCATGTATCAGATGCTTTGAAGACCTTACTGTGCAGTTTTAGATGTAAATTTATCTATAAAAAATTACCTATAAAAGTGCAGAAACCTTATTTGACTCTGTCCAATAGGTTACATGTTACTGGATATCAACATCTCAATACCAATGCCATAAAGCAACAGGTCCAAGACCTTGTTTAGATGCAGTTTCCACTCCCCAAGCTCATAAGGTGCCACTGAAGGAATCCTGGAGGACTCCTCTTTTGCCAGTGACCTCCTGCCACATGATCTGTGCACCATGACCATGGTGTCACTCCAAGCACCTTCCTGCCAAGGGGGTCCTGCTGCAGCACCTGGGCACACTGCAGAAGTCCAGAGAAGCCCTGGGTTACGTCTTTCCAGAGAGCAACAACAGTGATACAGCCCCGATTTGCTATGGAGAGAAACAAGGTTCCATTCCCAGCAGTTTCTAGGTTGAAAGCAGAGCTAAGCCTTCAATCATTCCGCATAAATTTTATTTTTAAATCATTTTTAGCCTCTTGCAAATTTTAAGCATCTCCAAAAACAGGGCAAATGTGCCAGCATTTCTTCCAGCAGCCCGACGGCTTACCCCCATTAGTGCTGCCTGAATCTTTCTCAGATGCAGGGCTGAGCAATTTGGAGACACAAGGACAGTTTAGAAAGAAAAGAGTCTATTTTGTGCTGAGGAATGGTACTGCGGTGACAGCTCTAGCAGATAAAACGTGGGTAGCCTTTAAATAGGTAAAGTGTTTTACTCGCTAAAGCTGTCAATCTGGCACTTCTCACACACATTAATTTTACTTTCTTTTTTTTTTTTTTTTTTTTTTTTTTTTGTTTAAACATCCCTTCAGGGCAACAGTTCTGGAAAAACACCACCGTTCTGCCACCCTCCCATGCTCCTCCCAGGGGACAGGTGATCAAAGCCGGGAGAGCAGAACATGCAACTCCGATGGGATGTGAAATGCGGGTGATCACGCCGTGAACCCTTGTATCTTCCTGACAGATACGCTGCCCATTAAACACGTCAGGATCTATACGTCTGCTGTCACAACGGGGTTTTACCACGTATTTTTATTTCCTTAGCACCTGAATGGCAGTTTTAGAAATCAAATTACAGTCAGAGTGCTACGGGCTGCAGCCCCCTGACTGGGCCACTAAATCAGACTAATTGAAACAACAAATACACCCAAACAGCAGTTCCTTAGGAAAATGTCGCCCTTAAAACACACCGCTTTTACTTCTAACAGAACTTGGCTGGACTTATTGACTGCTCGGTATTTCTGCTGCTGCATTTGAAGTTTATTGATTCTAAGAAATATGAAATGAGTTTCAAAGGGGTTAGAATGTGACTTTGTGTCCAAGCGAGACACAGAGACATTCAGAGATACTAAATGGAGCTGGGGGAGCTGCAGGAAACTAAAGGTTGCCAGTTCATACCGACGGAGATCTGTGGGGTTTGAAAATCACTGGCCATTGAGCAGCCTGGCCCCAAAAGAGGTGAAGGTGCTAATCCACCTTCTAGCGAGCAGGTACCACCACGCTGTAAATGCTGCCCAGGCTGTCGCTACACCTACTCTCCCTCCACTAATACAAATTTTTTTGGGTGGAGGGAATGCTCTTAGAAGGACCAAAGGTTGAAATGGCATCTCCTCCTCCAGTGTAGTGGGAGGTACGTGCTGGCTGGAGAAGAAAATACTCTTATGCTATACAGGCAGTGGACATTCCAGGTAAAAACAAGATGCCTTCACTTTCCTAAAGGAATTCAGCAAAAAAGGATCACTACTGAAAACTGGAGAGATGTTTGGAACAAATTTACATTGCTAAAAATAGGGAATCGGTAGAGAAAGAGGTTCAGGCTATCAGAAGTTCCCTTCATTTCTGGAAGTATAGAAGTGTATGTATTCAACAAGAAATCCATCTCACAAGAAGACTCTCATTTCATGTTCAAAAACCTACTGTGAGGGCTGAGAAGAAATTGAGGTTTATGTCTATATCTTCTGGAATGAACATTTACATTCTATGAAGAAAAGAAATGGCATTTTTCGGATGTGAGCCCTCTGAGGCAGGTAACAAAAAAGATATATTTGGCAGAGGAAGAAAAGCTTTCTCACAAATCTATGTTTTTTCCCAGCCCCAAATGGCTGCAATCTGCCTCTAAAACCCTCTTTCAGGCTGATGCTTGCTTCACGATCTGATAGTTTTGTCTAAACCACCCTCTCAAACCGGGGCCCAGCTTTTCCCCCCTGAGCTCTAGCCCACTCACCGCGTATCAGGCAGCACTCGGCTGCTCCTTCTGGGGCTGCCGCTGCAGCGTCTGCCCTGAGACACGACTTCTCACACTGCCAGGTCATTCTAGGAAGTCCTACTTTTGGAGAAGGCAGCATAGGGGAAGACAAGGAATAGTGTTACTGACATGCTCTTCACGTTTACTGCTGCTGCTGCTGCTAACGTGTGTTTTTACTAAAGAGCAGAGCTCATGTATTATGCTCCGCTTAGAAAGAAGGCTGTAAAAAAGCAGCACTGAAATACATCAGGAAGCAAAACCTCACATAGCACACCTATTCTCTTTTTCTCTCTCTTTTTTTTTTTTTTTTAAGTATTACAAAGTATTGCACCCAATTTCTGGCAAATGCAGTAGTCCATGGGGTACGGTGCCCCCAGAAGACACACGCTGTGCACAGGCTCCTGCTGCAGGAAGCGAGAACTCGGCGCTGAGCAGTGCAAATACCTCACTGTGAGCAGCTGCCAAACCAGAAGGATGAAGTTAGTCCCGTTCCTGGCTACAGCCAGACACGCACCAAAGGTTTTACTAATTTCCAGTTGATGCAGGGGAACGATGCCTACCATGCTAGAAGTGACCAATCTAAGAAATCTTGCACTTCACCTAAAAATGACAGATATGATGTACGTAAAGAAGGACCAGGCACAGAAAGCTCTGTGATCCTCCAGCCTGAATAGCTTATTTGCAGTGTTGAAAGGCTAATTGAACTCAGATGAGAGATCAGATCCTGACTGGGTTTTGGAACAAAAACCACTCAAAAGCAGCTTTTTTTACTCACAATTAACACAGGCATCAATGAGCCCAGTGCTGGATCTGTTGCACCTCAGCAGCTGATTTGGAGGCCACCTTTCAGACAGCGGGGATGAGGCCAGGGAACCGATGTGTTAAAACAGCACTGGAAAGTCACCGTGTCTGCACTAAAGCTGACTGAGGGAAGAGAGATCCAATAACCCAAAAGCCTACAACAGAAGGGAGTTGGGTAGAGATCTCTAGTGTTCAGAAACAGCCGGCAAAATACCCACGATGGAACAGAGCAGCGAGGAGAGCAACAGAGAGCAGTCCCAGCGTGGGGAACAGCCTGGGGACCTTGAGTGATGGTACCAAGACGGTGCGAATGCCAACCCAGCCGTCAGCGTGGACAAAACCCCGTTCATGGGCCCGGGTCAGGGGGGTGACACTGTAGTTGAGGTTAAGCAAACCACAGCCTGAAACATAAATGGGTATTAATTAATTGTAAGTTGTGCAGCAACTTATGTAGTACTAGGAACTTAATTAGCACCCCCCAAAAAAGCGACAAGCCGAGTCTTGAAAGTGGGCAGTGAGTGAAAACTGCCCTAAGTCAGCACTTACAGTGGGGAATCATCTCGCTGACTGAAGGGAGCCGTTGTTAAATGTACAGGGGAACAACAGAGAGTAAAGAAGACAGTCTGAAAACTTAGCAGTGCACAGAGTTGTACTGAAAAGCCTTGTTGGCACCAGAAGACCTTCAGCAGGATACCTGAACAAGGGAGTGAGGAGTTAAAAAAAAATCGGGAAGCCTGAACAGAGCACACCCATCGTAAAGCTCATCTCCTCTATGGGATTTTTAGGTGGAGTATCGCAGGCACAGAGGAAGGGGTGAGAAGGCCCGTGGCTCTGTGAAAGATAAGAGGAAATGCAGAACTGACAGCAAGTGGACACTCACGGGTCACCAGAGAAAGGGGAAAAATACAACCCTTTGTGATTACAGCTAAGCACAAATAAATACGTAGGAAAAGAACGTTTTCTGTTTCCTGCAAGAAGTTTGGGGGGGGGAAATGGCCTTGCCAAATATTTTTCTCTGCTGGAGGCATCAGCAGGGTTCTGACAGGCACGTTAGGAAAACAGACCATACGTTGTGCATATTCAACAGCCCCTATGGGAGACATAATTTTCTCAGGCTGCCGTTGGGGTTGTGTTTGGCACTTGAACTGTTCCACGGGCTTTGATAGCCCAGGATCTGTGTAGATGATGTTTTGTTCTGAGGGAAAAGAGGAGAAGCACATGACCAGAAGCTCTGATCAGCTTTTGAAAGACCCAGACCAGCAGAGCTCAACCAACAAAACCCCTTTGTAATGGAAATCCCATACCTAGGCATGAAATTAGAAAAGCAATGTGTACAAGCAGATTACAATAAGATTGAAGTCATCCCCGGTATTCCTGCCCCAGCAGAAAAGGATGCAAAGTTAAGATACCTTTGAGCAGTGAACTGACTACCCAATTTAGCTGCCCGAGCAATCAATGACGGATCTTTATGTGCCAGGGCGTTCAGGAGACCTGACATACAGATCTTCTCAGGGAAACTGAAAGGAGCTAATGAATAGCCCCAGATAAACGGAATTAAGTGCAAAACTGGACACAGATCTTCAGACCGGTGCTGACGGAGCCGAACGCTCTCCTTGCACTCTCACTAGCGCTTATGGCCCGAGTGAGGCATAAAGATTAATGCTGATACAAAAAGCATTTGCTTCCTACTTTTTGTAGAGCGTTTGTAGGCTGCCTACTGACTGTGTCATCTGGTTTCAATTAGAGATAGTATTAGTCTTTACTTACAGTCTTAGCTGGGTGTCGTTTTGCTCCAGACAATTCAAGCTACTCTCCCCTGCCCCATTCCAGAGGAGACTGAAGTTGACACCTTTCTCTTCTTACCTCTGTGATTGCCAGGAAGTTAATTAATAATAAGTCAGGCTCTGTTTACACTCCAAATTGACCGGCTCTGTTCATGTCAGCGGGGTTGCCCTGTTTGCAATGCAGTTTGAAACCCTCCGGTGCCCCAGAACTCCAACGAGGTAATGACTGTTATTCTGAGTGAGCACACAAATCACTGGGCAGGCAGGAGATGCTGAAAAGTCATGCAAATGTTCTTTGTTCCCAGGAGGCTCAGCGTAAGTGGCCTCATAGGAGCTTAAGGAGGCGTTCCAAGGCTATCCTTGACCACAGGATGCTTCCTGGGGCATCACAAATGCCAAGGAAACTTATTTTTTTTTAACTGTTTTGCTAAGTACCACTGCTGTGGTGGCCAAAGGGGACACCAAAGGGTAGAGCCTCTGCCATGAAGGCCAGCACTTCAGTAAGCTGAATACACTAAACAGCCCCACAGAGTCAAGGTGCACAGGCCAGGTCACTGTGTAGGTAAGGAGTCTTTGAAGATGTCTACGCCGAGACAACACCTAGAGGGGCAGCATCTTCCTGTTTGACGCCACTCGCTTTCTTAATTAAGCCTCTGTAATCACAGAATCACAGAATTATCATACAGCAATAGGAAAAAGCTGGCTCCCTTTGGAGAAGTATCACTATTGCATAGAAGTGGATAATGTCTATTTTCCACCAAGGCCTATCTAACAGCAGGAAGGGTGCCCCGACCCTCACTTTGTCCCCACAAGAAGCTAAGGGCAACATCCTAGGGATCATTTGGCCTTCTCTAGGAAAGGTGAAAAGACATGAATTTACTTTGAACACTGGACTGCGCACAGTGATTTGTAGTCACGCACAGAGGATCTACCACCACAGACAGGCAGGCCAGTGGAAGCAGCTCCTGCCCTCCTCCACCAGTTCATTTTGACCCAAATATTCTAGGGTGACATCCCAGATGCAGTCTGGCCAGCAGATCATCATCAGGAAAGGTGCCTCCCCAAGTGCCTTTGAGAAGGCATGGGAGGAAATGAAACACTGAAAATGAAGAGTCTGCAGTGCACGGGCAGTTCCTGCAGCAAGGAAAGCTGAGAGCAGGTTTTTCTGGATTATAACTTTGGACTAAGGTGCCTAAATTCTGTGCAAATTTCTCTTCAGATTTCTGCTTGGGTCTAGCCTTACATCTGCCTTTATTCCTGTGGAGAACAGCAATACTTCCACGGTGTTTCACAGTGACACCGTTAAACTCAGTAATCCCTCTTCAAGACCTAAGGGTGGAAGGTCCTGGACAAAAAAGCTTTTATTTTATAACTAAAAGAGACATCGAACAACAGAGTCGGCCTGGAGGCACTGAAAGGATTCACAGAGTTGCAATATGCTTGAGAAAGGTAAATCTCAGGCTGAGGGGCTGCACCTGATCTCGGGACCCTCACCCCAGCGGCCACAGCTGCCTCAGTGCTGCACAGCTCCACGTGGTGTTCCTCAAGCAAGGTCTCTTGGCTCTTGTTTCCCTGAGGTGCCTTTCCACATGGAAGCTAAAGATCATTAAGATCCTCCAGAGGACAACCATGAGATCCAGCCAACATTCCTCCCTTCAATAAATAAAACAGTTTCTAGCATAGGCGGCTCTGTGAATTATTGCAGAGCACATAATAGTCCCTGTATTTGCCTACACAATCACTGCGCTCCCCAGATCTAACTCATTACTGTGCTTAGCGAAGCGCTTTGAACTGCCTCAAGCATGAAAAGCCCCGTATAAGAACAAATTTTATTCTCATAAAAAGGTATTAAGGCAAGTTAGAGGCACTATTGACGCACATGATATGTTATAATTGGCAAATGTTCACAAAGGCAAAATCCAGCTTTGTGCATCAGGCTGGAGGGTACCGGTGTGCTCAGCGCGTCTGTCTGGGTGCATCCTCTCCTCTGCCGGCAGCGCTCCCAGCTCCCGCAGCCAGACTGGCTGTTTGAGAGCTCCCACTTCCTAAACACAGCCCTTTTGTTTGGGACGAGCAGCAGGACTCTGCTTGACCTGGTTTTAAAGGGAGACAGGAACCCCGCGGGCTCGTATCTGGCGTTATCCAGCCGCACCTCAGTCTTTCCTCGCCCGTCGTTCCCCCACAATCATTTTGGTCGCCGTAACACAACCGGCCACCCCCGAGGACCCCAGCTGCATCCCTGCACCTCGACTGGAGCATGTGCCACCCTTCCACAGCTCGGCTGTGACCTGCAGCACCCTCTGTTGTTCCCTCCCTGGAGTTCACCCAGCTTGCCTTCCCCACCAGGACTCTTCCTCTCCCATTTCATTGACTGCCTTCCGAAAAGCCATCAGGGCACCACCGTCATCCCAGTCTGTCCTGCTCTGGACTCTCATTCCCTGCTCGCTAGTCTTGCCAAATTTGTTTATTTCCAAAATATTACCTGTGACACGGAGGGACTCTGCAGGTATAGAACTGAGACAGCTGAAGTCCTCTTCCTAGGAATAGCTAGAACTCAAACAGCGTCTAGTAACCCACAAGTCCTGGAAAACAAATAATATTTGGAAGTGTCAGGTCATTCATCCACAGGAAAGTCTTTATATCAGCACTGTGCTTACAGATGTTATCAGAGAAGCCAGGAATGTTCTTGGGGTTGGAGGGTAACGGGCAGAACATTTTTTGCAGTCCCACACAAAAATGTTGGGTTGTCCCAAGCCAATGTCATGTCCCAGAGGGACATCAGAGTCAGCACTTTCACTGCTGTAATTACCAGCAACCAAGATAAATACATTAAATATTAATGGGAATATTGAGAAATAACAAGAAATAATAGAGAAACCACAATGGTATGTGCTCGCAGGCACGTGTGTGTCCATGTGTGGGTAGTCTGTCCACTGGGCTTCTGTGACCATCCAAGATCCTGGCCCGCGAGCTATGTTCAGTCCCTGAAACTTTCCACTGTCTTGAATTCCTCTGTACAAAAGAAGACTCATGGCCCATTTTAAACCTCTAACAGCTCCATTTTGGCTAGAAAGCACACTGCTTTTCAGGATCTTTGAGCTCAGTTTCTCTTCTGGACTAAAAGGTATTTGGAAAGCTGCGGAGATTGTGTGTTCATTCTGGGAGAGAAAACTGCGTCCCCCCTGTACCCATAAACATTCCTTCAAGACTTGTGCTGCATCGTGCAGCCTTAAGTCTTAAAGACAAGAGCAGGTGATAGAAGGAGTGAGCAGAAACCTCCAAAAACCTGAAGTTCTCAAGGCTTCCTATGCTATGGGGCTGAGGAAGGGGGAAGGGACATGCATTGGCACTTTCTCCAAAGGCTGCACGCCGAGATTCCCAGTCCCTTCTTATTCCAGCTCTCAGGAACTCGGTGCAGTCAGAGCCTCAGGACTTAACTCGCAATTAACCTGCACATAAATGATCCACATGTAAGGAGAGGTCACCAGGACCTGGAAGAACCCGACCAGGAGATGAAACACTGGGCCACGTCAAGGGTGAACGTTTCTAGAGAGAAGATCTAGCATGTGCAGCATCTCTGTGGTCAAGCACACGGGAAACGTTGCTCAAGAGCTTTCACTTCAAGTGTGCGCTTGAAAGGTTTTTTATATTTCTCAGTCTGGTCAAATTCTCTTGGCTGCCCTCCACTCTGCTCACAAAGTGCTGCTGGAAAAGGAGGAAACTCTTATTTGCATGCACAAAGATTGGGAGTTTTCTTCCTCCACACAATAATGAATTGTTCAATGGAAGTTTAATCCAACAGGTCCAGTGTGGCCTGGTCACCACCACTTTAGCTGAGCGTGAATCCAGTGGAGTAAGCAGGAAGAGACCCGGACTGGTGACGTGCTCCCATAGCTTCAATTCTAGATCTTTCCCGACAGGAGAAATGGAGATCCAACAATGTTCCACCAAAGCTACTCATCCAATTACTGTAGCACTTTGAAAATGCGATATGGATCAGTCTAACACCTCGAGCTTCTCCCAGAACAGAACGTGAGTCTGCAGACACTGCACTTTTGGGAAGTATCAAGAATCACACAGAGTAACTTTGTGGCTTTTCTTAGTTGGTTCTGACTTGCTTTTGACTACTTGCCTGCTCACTATTAACACCCCATGGTGCAGTTGTGTTTGACATCCCTATAACAAACCCTGATTTATATGGCCTCACACAGTTCCTCCTCCTTTGTGTGGCCTTGAGAACAGCAGAACAGGCATAATAAAATGGAACCCATTTAAATCAGTCACCACCAAAGGAGCAGACATCTTCAAAGAGCGTTATCCTTGTGAATCAAACTTCACCCTTTCTGAATAATCATGTTTTTAAATGAAATGTAGCTTTTGGGGTTTGGCAGAAGCGGACAAATACTTACTCCAGTGACTAGACTTAAAAGAAAAAGGTGAACGTATGCCTGAGATTCACAGAGCTACAGAATAAAAGAGATAAAAGATCCAGAGAAAAATCAAATGTGCAACATTCATCACTCGATCATTCAATTACAAGTATCTGAGCCAGCTGTCCAGTGAAAGGAATCCAAGCTCCCTATTTTATGGCACGTCTCTGAACACCTCTGATGCTTTTCCACATGGCGATGCAGCAGATGAGCCGAGCTTCATTCTACACCCATTGCCTGCAGAAAATCTGCAAACCATTCTTACTGATGCTCACTAATTTAGGATCCGTGTCATAATATGCTCTGCCTCCAAAGTGTGTCCACCACATAACCCGCTGCTTTAGGAATGTGGTTTTCCTTTGGTACGACGTGAAGGCTGCGATCATGTGCTGCGCGTGCCAAATAGGCAGGGCTGGGTGGGGAAAGAGAAGGGAGGCTTCAGCTCAGAAACAATAGTACCTATTTTTGGCTCCCGAAGCCGAACTTTGCTGATCCAGATCTGTTGGGATGATCCAACACGTATCACTCGAGATGTTTCCAATCCCAGGCAGTCACAACAGTTTGGGGCGCTGGGCTTCAGCATCCTGGGAGAGGGAAGATAAGCAGCAATTTTTCTGAAGCCTGTGGCAGGAACAAACTGTATCACGGTAACCGTTATTTTATGATTAATATTCAGATGAGGTTATTTCTCAGTCTGAACATATCACCACAACACAGGAGATACATACCTGGCCCGTCCCACTCTGACAGCCCTCCACCAGAACGCAGCAGGACGTCCCCCCCAGCTCTGAAACATCCTACATGGAAACCTGTTGGGAAACTGCGGCGATGTTTTAAGATCTGGTGAAGCCTGTTGTAGGACCAACCTCTTGGCAGCCCTCTTGGCCACTGCTGCCTGGGACACATAGAATACAGTCTAAGTGGAGTGAATTTACATCCCAACTCTGTTTTCTGTAACTACAGTGTTTACTGGGGGTTGTGCAGTATTTTCACAGCACCCCAAGAGCTATAGTCCCTACTTCCCCCAGAGATCTGGCCCACAAGCAGCTTGGCACACATCTGCTTTGCAGTAAGAGCTCTCTGCGCGCTTGTAACCTGCAGGCACTGTCAGAGAGGGTTAGCTCAGCCCTCCCTCGACAGCCCCCACTGACAACTTATTTACCTACCAGCATCTTCAGACAGCGCAAGCCAAAGTCTCTGCGCACATCGCCTGCTGTAGGAACCCTCAGGAGGTGGTGCCATCCTCTTCGCGGCTTTGCAGGGCAGCCCTGGGAAGGAGACAGTCCAAATCCTCACTTGAAACTCAACCCTCAACACGGGCACCTCTCTTCACGCCTGAAGGTGCTCCTCCACAGCCGCACCACCTTCTCCCCCCTGCCACCAGCAGCCCGTTCCTCACCTGGCACCATCCCCTCAGCCCTGCTCGTACAACTGTTGGCAGAGCGGTGAGACAAATCCAGCCGGGAAACTTGGGCATGCGGCCCCACAGCTATCGGCGGGGACGGGGAAGACAAGGCTGGGGTAAGGAAGAGCAGCTCACCTTGGCACTGCTGCCAGGAGAAGCTGCTGCACAACACGGCCCAGCTTGGCCACCTCTGATGCCAGAGCCACACCAGCACCCTTCAGGAAAGCAGGGAACCAAACCGCAGCCTTGTAGCTCTTCAGCCCACCAACCTGCAGGAATTTCTGTTCCTTCTTCAGCTGCTTTTCTGCGTTACGTTATCCTGCAGTAGACTGTGCCGTTGAGTAATTAGAAACATATACATAACAGTTTCGCAAAAGGCTGGAGCGTTTATCTTTAGAAATGTAGCAGTGAAGGAAAATGACACCATTTAGACACGGTAGAAAGAAAGGGTTCACTATATTTTAAAAAAAAGTTACATTCTCGATCAAGGAACAAACCAGTACAAATAAACACAACCCCATTTTGCAGCCATTTGACTCTTTTTATCTTTTTCTCCCCCGACCATCCAAACAACTGAACGCCTGACTCCTTTACGTGGGAACTATCACGGAGAGGGAATTCGTGGCCGCCTATTGATATGTCAGGACGGAGCGAGTCCAAACCCGAGTTAACGGTGCCTGATGTCGGCCGGGGGCTGGCAGAGCTCCCCTCCTCCCAGGACCAGCCCCATCCTCGGTCACTGCTAGCCCCACAGCCTGCCAGCGCTGCAGCTCCCTTCTTCTAAACAAAGGTTGGCTGAAGGAGCACACCACCGTTTTATTTCATCACGGTGGAGTTTTGGTATCCACAGGAAAAAAAAATAATAATCCTGGAACCAGAGTGTATTTTCATGATCGGTGACTACAGAGTGGTATAAAATGTCTGCACTGCTTCTTTCCATTCCAGCCTGCGCCTTTGAAGTCATGGTAACAGCTTTTGGATTCGAATCCTCTGATGAGACTCCTTGATTTATTAGGTAAAACATCTGGAAAAAATGAAGACTTGTGGCAGTGTAAATCCTCCAGGAGGAGCGGAGAGAGGTTTCATCTGAACAGGACTCCTGTCAAAAAAGCAAGGAAACCTGAGCCCTGGCGACTCGCTTCAGGTTGCTCCGAGGCTGAAAAGCTGCGGCTCGGGATGGGCCTCTTCACGTTTCACCCACTGGCCCAGAGCGGAGCAGGCAGAGTTGGCGGAGGCTGCGAGCAGCGAGGAACGTACAGCAGCCAACAACCCTCGGAGCTGGGACCGCGCCACCGCTCGCTCCATGATTTTCATACGCTCTTGCAGCTCGAGCCTCGGTAGCAATTCTGCCCTTGACATTAATAAGGTAGCTCCTGTTATAAATCACGGCGTGCCGGGGGAGCGGTAGGAAATGTAAAATACCTGCCTCTCTCCCACAAAGAAAAAGGTGACAGGGAAATACAGATGGGCCAGAAATACACAGTTCAGGTCACCTGCGCCGCTGTGCCGTGACGAAGAGGGGTGTCAGGGTGACTTTTCTGTTCCCCAGTTACAATGGTCTGTGTGAGTAAAGGAACGTTGGATTCGGCAGGAGAAGAAAATTACCAGCCTTGGATGGTGCTGATTTGAAAGGAGTAAAACCTGCACAGATAACAAACAAGGAAACAAGCACTTTATGAAGCATATTTTTCTTTCCTTTGGAATCAGCCCCGAAGTGAGGCAAAAATAAAGAGAGAGGAAAGGGAGCAGCAGGAACAGCTTGCTGTGCTTTGGAGTTACTGCTAATGGCTTCTCCTACGAAACGTGTGTGCGGGGGCACACGTGTGTGAGCGTGTACGTGTGTATCTGTGCCTATCTCTGTAAAATATTGGTTAGATGAGGGCAAAGCTAGAAATCACGGAGGTACTTGACTCAGAATTATTTACTCTCTCTGCCTCCTCCATGCACCAACCCATGTTCCAAATTTCAGAGCTCATGCTTTTTTCCCCAGAGAGCCATTTTTTGACAGTTATTTTCCCATCTAAATCCCCCTTCCAGCAATTTGCATAACAGAGTTCAAACACTAGCCCGAGTGCCAGTGTTCTTTTTGGAGGGGGGGTAGGACCAGCGGAGGAGGGGGAGTTTGGGGAGTATTTTTTTAATCAGATAAATTATTGCTGGGAAACCAGCCACTTCTCTCCATTCAATTTATACTCTATGGGGAATCCATCTAATACCCCTTCTCTTAGTGTGAAGCAGGACTGGCAAGATGCTGTATCAAACCAGGGAGGAAGGCAAAAGATGGGATGGAGTGCAGGGAATGAGCAAACAAGGGGAGGAAGGGGCTACACAGAAGCCGGCGGAGAAGAAGAAAAGCCAGAGACACACGTACGCACCTCTTCAGACAAGGGAGGGAAGGAGAAAATGTTTTTGCTCCTTTCTCTGCTGGCAAATTGGAGCAGGCTCAAGGCTGTGCGGGGCGGGCTGGGGGTGGGCTGGGCTGGCTCTGAGCTGCGGGGCTGAGGGAAGGAGCTTTTTACCTGCGGGGAGGTGGTGCGGCTCCGCGGGAACGCAGGTTCCGATCAGGCGCCGCTTGAGTTCGCAAAATGAGTTTAGTGATTTCCCACCGCTTCCCAGTGGAACTGGGAACGCGCCAGTTCACCTCACCATTGTAACTGGAACTGGTTAATGCTTTGCTGGCTGGCTGAGAGAAGCGGAGGACTGGGAACGGAGACAGGTTCCAGCACATGGGGTTTCAGACGTGCTTGCACGGCAGCGTGTCTGGGAAGCGTGCCCTGCTGTCTGGGCACACCTTCTACCCTCAGTTGTACCACCAGAACACCTAAGACCCATCCCAGACAGGGCTCCCTTGTGCCGAGGCGCCGTACCTACACCCAGCGAGAGCCAGGCCGTGTCCCGAAGAGCTCCCAGTCTAACCAGAAAGGCAATTAGAGGTGGGGAGTGGAAACAGGTGCACAGAGAAGGGAAATTATTTTCCCCAAGTGAGTCAGTGTCTAAACCAAAGCCAGAACCCGCTGCCCCATTCCAGGCCACAGCACTTGCTTCTCCTTCACGTGCTAACACCAATTTAGGCTTCCCACTCCAGCGAGTCTCAGCCACCATAAAGGCATGTTGAGTTTTTAAAGAATTACAGGGTAATGGCACCTGAACGGGTGTCACAGCGCATGTTTCTGGCCTTTTATTCTTCTTTGTAATGAAGAATGAAAAGAATGAAAAGCTTTAGAAGGAGAGTTGGCAGTAAGCTCAGGAGACAAGGAGACTTCCAAGGAAGATTTCCCAGATCCTGGGAGTGACTACACTACACAGAATGGTGGAAAATAAAGGAAATGGCTCAGCAGGAGGCAAAGGGGAACAAGTGGAAGAGTAACTCTGCTCTGGAAAACTGCAAGGAGACTATGACACACAAAGAGAAATAAGGCAAAAAACAAGTTCAGATGTGTATAGTCTGCAGTTCAGGTACCTTCCTTCTGAAAGCCCAACTGTCAAAGAATTGCTGAGCACCCATTCTCAGGGAGTCGGGTCGTACGCAAAGTCCAGTTGTTTTTGGTCCAAAACAAACAAAAGAGTTTCTTTTAATTCAGAACTCACTTCCATCTGCCATAACAGGCTACGGGCATTCACCAGCCCCCCCCCCGATTTTCTGTCTGCAGATCTCAGCTGTCTGAAGGTGTCGTTCCTGATACTACAGCTTCCTTTCCCAGGCAAAATTAAGGTTTAAAGCAACACTGATCTAAACGCATAATTAAAATCCCCTCCAGCCCACCTACCAAATAAACTTATTTTCAGACTTCAATTAACCTCCGAGGTTATTACTTGGAATTACAGATCTCCCTGGAAATGCCAGAACTACCTGTGCCAAGATGAAGTGAGCCCACTTGTTCTGCAAGTGTCAGGTTGTGGGGATGGTCTGACCCTGCAGTGGATCCTGTCCAGCCGAGCCATTCTCCAGGAAAAAAAATAGTAACTTTTTGGCATTTTTCCCCCTTTCTAAGAAATAGAGAAGGTGTTATCTTTTCTTCCTCCTAATTTCTTTCTCGTATTTTGAGTCCCCAGACATATGTACTTTATTAAAACACTGCCCATTTCAGAAGCTTTACCCAGGACTGGACAAGCTCTGGTGGTAGGTATACTCAAGCTGCTTTGTGCATTTAGTTGTCCCTAAATGTCTTTTTGGGAATCTGTTCCAGATTCTAATCATTTTCCATTAAGACTCCAGGACTCGGTAAGCTCTCCCCTCCCAGTCCCCAAGCAAAATGGAAACTGCACCTTGTTGACCCTAGATCAAGCACAAACCTCTCTAAAATCCCAACCTCGAACCGTCTTTCATAGGTCTCTTTTTTTCCGTGACTCTTGTGCTCCATGGGATCTGCAGGAGTCTCCCTGTCCATGGAAAGAAAACACATGACATGCATGTGTTTTCTGTCACCTCTTCTTGACAAGAACAAAGTGGAGGGCCTGCTCTTTGCCAGCAGGTACACATTAAATTGCTGTTTAAGCCTCTCCAACATTTCTGGGGAGTCACCGGGCTGTGGGAGTTTTGGGTTGCTCCGTTCTTCCACACTGGTTATCATCTTTCATTCCTTTTACACCCGATACCATGTGGTTTATAGAAATCTCTCTGGGCTCAATAAACTATGGCAGTGAGCCTCCTTATTCTGTTTTCTTTCTTTTCCTGCCCCTCTTCACTCATTTCCTGGCTCTAAAGCTAAGCAACCAAATCCCCTGGGTTTGCTGCCGAGCAAAGGACAGCTAGAAATGGCAGGTAAAAGGCTCCTGCCCAAGGATGAAGGAAAAGTGAGGAGGATTTCCCAGCCCTCTTCCCAGGAATGACACCCGCCTGCTTCTGCTCGCTTCACTCTTAGGCTCTGTTACACAGAGGGTAAGGAAAGGACCAGAAAGAACAGAATTTATACAGCCAGGGATCTGTGTCCCTTCAAGAAACAGTTCCCATACTGCTTCTTGGGGGCAGCTAGATGGGCTTGGAGGTTTGTCAACACCCGGCCCGGAGGCCCTGACAGGTTTTGTCAGCATCAGGCTTTTCTTCCCGTTCCCCTCGCGACCTCCCCTTGGTGCACCTGCGGGAGCAGAGCCGGCAGGACAGACAGCCCGGCTACCCACGCCGCACGCACGAGGCCCGTGCGCCCTGTTTCTCGTCACTGTCACTCCGCTAATGGAACACGTGCAGCAACAGGCTGATCCCCGAGAAGCAGAAGTGCCCGAGCTGGGTTATTAGGGAATTAGATTCCATAGATCATCTTCCCCCCGGTCCCTGCCCTTCCCCGCAGCGTTCCTGCTCACTTCTACGTCCCGTGTGTGCTTGGCTGGACAAAGGGCAGCGCCTGGCAGCTGGCTCCTGCTGCTTCTCCAAAGGGACGCGTGGAGGAGATTTTTTCCAGCAGTGGGGACTCTACTTTGAGGTTTTTTTTCCCCCGCTCTGTCCAGCTGCAAGCCTTCAGGTAACTTGTGGGAATCTTGCTGTCAATTAAGTTGCTCACAACTCCGACTGACTGACAGTTTCAGAAGTAATTCCAGGGGAGGGAAGAATGACAGAAAAACAGGATACCTCTTTAGAAACCAAGACTAGAATGCTAGTGCAAAAGGGCTGCTGGAAATCTTGTTTTCATCACCCACAAATTCCCTGATGCTGGAAAACGTACCCCACTTTCCCGTATTCTCCAATGTGCTACAAGTTCTAACATGAACAGCTTCTGCTGGGAATAGCTGACTTTGCCAGAATATGATAGTTGCTGTTCCTATGCTGTCCTCCCCTCCCCAGATTATCACATTTCAGCCCAGAAAATGAAAATTGCTCAGTGTTTACTAACCATTCTGCTCCTTTCCACTCCGCAAGGACCTCTGTGGGAGAGCCAGATCTCTGCTGTTTACAAGACCATCTGCTTCTGTTGCTTTTCTTCACCTGAAGTTAGAACGCGCTGTTCAGGATATTGCTCGCGGTTGTGTTGGGAACTGCAAAGAGCAGATGAGGATTTCAGGTGGTAAGCGAACAGCGTGAAGAGAAGAATACAAATCTGTTCTCATCTAAACAGCCCTAAAAATAATTTAAAAAAAAAAAAAAAGAACAAGATGAAAGAGGAAATTCCAAAAAGCCAATGATGGTTTGAGCAACACAATCATTCCAAGGAGAGTTTTTCCCACCTTTTAATGAGAATTTGAACATTTAGAACCAGAAGGGGAAAAGCACAAGCGCTCCAATGATTGCTTCCCTGAAATTGCACTGATCCCTCTGCTCTCTGGCATTTTAAAGTCTCTACAGGTAGAGCTACAAGACTCTACTTTGCCCAAACCTGTACAGCTGCCGTGAGCTGTTTAGTTTAGAGTCCTCCATGTAGTTTAACTAAAGGCCACATGTTTCCAGGAGTAAGGGGGGACCCTTGGGAGTCAGAAAGAGATCAAAAATGTCTGTCTGCCCCTAATGCCTTCGCTGGGGTGCCCAGAGATTAACCCCAAAGCCAGAGCTGCTGTCCTTAGGGCCTGAGCCTGCCAGCCTGGCTGCGGGAGGGACCAGAGGGGGCTCTCCAGAGCCTGATGCGTTTAAACACTCTCTGCTCATCAGCTGAGCACGCTGTGCGACGTGCCTGGGCAGGCTCTGCAGACATCCACCAGCTCTGCAAGAGGCAGAGAGGCTGAGGAGCACGCTGTGCTCACAGACATGGGGGAAGATGGAGCGAATACCTGCGGGACGCATGTCTTCCCTCGTGTCACATCCGCCATGTGTGTCTCAGCTGCTGGGCAGGGGCTGCACTGCAATGTCCAGGGGTGCCTCGGGACCAGCGGGCTGCGGCAGACACTCTGCTCCCAGCTGCAGGCTTCCAGTCCGCAGCATTGGGGCCTGGCTTGGAAGAGAAAACAGAAATTTTTGCTGTTCCTGGCCCTTCTGAGCTTTAGCAAAAATGAGAACCGCCCAAAGAGAGGAGCTGAACTGCCTCTGACCAGAAAAAAATGGTGACTGAAGAATCTTTGCTCCAGCCCTTGCTGTATTTTACACCTCAAGTTGCTAATTCAGGCCAGGAGCTGGCTAAAGGGGTGGTCTCTGCACTGTGCCATTAGCTTTAGGAGGATCAGCCTGTCCACAGAGACTCTTGCCGTTCTGCGTGGCATTTTAGAGAACAAACATACACTGGAAGTTCACATTTATGCACAGACAAAGACAGAGAAGGAGCAGTAAGTACTGGAAGGTGGAGAGGACGCAAGGTCTCAGGGAGGAATAGCCCACGACAGGTTCCTTCTAACTGTCCCTCTGTACCGTGGGATCACAGTTTATTTGCTGCACCAGCTCAGGGCCAGAAACTTCACCAGTTTGGAGAGGAACACGATGTCCCAGTTGGCAACTTCCCAGCTCTGCCCTACCAGCTCAGCACAACTCGCACAGATCACGTCCCAAGTCTTGAGGCTGTTGAGAAAGGAGGCTGCAAGCTCCCCGGAAGGGAGGAGCTTTCCAAGGCAGCCACTCTGCTGGGACGGGCAACCTGCGGAGAACATTTCCTTGCCAATGCAACCCCAATATCCCTTCCCCAAACTTCTTTTTGAAGAGTTCACAGTAACTGAGCCCAGCGCAGAGGGAGACCTGAAGACATCAGACCTGCTTCAATGGCACTGAATCAAATGCTGGTCCAGCTTCGCATGGCTGACACCCCGCACCTCTGAGATCTGCAAGGGCTTCGTTCCCAAGCTCCAGCAGAGATCAGCTCTTTGGTGGGCACTAAAGCAAACCCCTTGATTCACAAAGGCACTCACACTGGTACTAGCAAGGTGCTGGGATGTTCTGAAACCCTCGTCTTTAGTGGGTGAGGGGAGAAAGACTGAAATTAGACTTTGCAAAAGTTCCTGTCTTGTTCACTCCTAAGGAATCTTCTCTTTCAGCCTAAGTGCTCCTCGGAATAGCCATGGATAACACCCAGGCAGAAAACGGTGCCTTTAGCAGCACTGCAGCTCTTGGGGCCTGGATCAGGACCTCTGGAGCACACATGCTCTTCATTAATGCTAATCCAGGAGCAGAAATGATCCCAGAGCAAAACCTCCGAGAGGATTATAGTCCACAGATACTGCCTCAGCGAGCTGTGATGCGGGGAGGGATCCAACCTGAACTTCCTCCAGAACACGCAGTAAGATCTGGTTGCTCTGGTTTGGACCCAGCTCTGGCAAAACGGGAAGCGGTTCCATGGGGCACTGAGAGAGAGGAGCAGAGTGAAAGGAAAACAGTCCACTCCCTCTTCTCCCCCCCTCCAAAAAAAAAGCAGCATTTCACTTCTGGGGCTGTAAGTGCTGCACAATAAACTTCTCTCCCTCCCCTCACTCTGGGTTACATTGTTCGCTTTCCTGCAAATTGTTTCCACATTCTGTATAAATAACCCCAGTGCCAGCGAGGGGGAGGGGGAGAGCGCAGGGGCGCCCAGAGAAAGGGGTGGGAGGAAATCAAATGTCTTTGTTACTTTTGAAAAAGAAGGTGGAGG
Source organism: Calidris pygmaea (assembly GCA_003697955.1). Classification (NCBI taxonomy): domain Eukaryota; kingdom Metazoa; phylum Chordata; class Aves; order Charadriiformes; family Scolopacidae; genus Calidris; species Calidris pygmaea. The sequence goes on from QJSC01025305.1 coordinate 167,288, forward strand.
ACACGGAGGAGCCCTTTGGAGCTGGAGCCTTGGCAGACCCAGCAGAGAGTTGCCGTCGAGCTCGCGTTCAGACCTGGAGGAAGAAGAGTAAACAAGGGGGAGATTATATATAATTATAGACAATCATCTTGCCGGGGATAAACAGGAATCAAAAGCACGGAGGCAGTGAAGTCTGGCACGTCCCCAAGCAGAGAACAGAAGCCAGCCAGTGAGAGGCAATGTGGCTGGAAAGCGCTTCCCTTTGGGCTGTTTTCAGTTAGCTCAGGGGCTGGGTTTCTTTTTTTTTTCCCCCTCTCTTTTTGGCTTGAGGCATTCCCCCATAAAGAGAGGAGCCCATCCAATGGGAAACAGAAGCCAAACTGAAGTCAGCAGAATCCTTGTCTGCGACATTAATAGATTACCCTGTGAGAAACGTCAGAAACATTTGGAAAAGATACAGCCCGCTTAGGTCAGCAAAAACAACAACAACAGGAATTTCTGAACAAAAAAAAAAAAAAAGGCTTTGGAGATGCTCCGGGAGCCGTGCCTGTGTGTCCTGGGGGCAGACTCCCTTCGCAGGACGCAGAGGGTGAGCTGTGGCTCCGGGTGCCAGGCGGGTCCTGCTGGCAGCTGCCGTGGATCTGGGGTGGGTGACAAAAAGGTGTTGGGGTCTCTCGGCCGCCTCACCTGCCCCCAGCATACACGGTGCCGAACCCATCTGGGAGAGCCACCCGTTTGGAGTATCTCCTCGATTTTGCTGCAAATCAGAGGAGAAAGGATGAGCCATCAGCCCGTACCACAGGACGGCCCCGCGCTCCCTCCCGCCCGCCTCCGCACCCGCAGGGGGAATAAGCGGGAACCGGAGCGTGATGGGACCCTCCCTCCGCCACCTGCCCGCTTGGCGACGGGCGCGGGGGGACCATCGGTGGCCTCGCCAGGCATGGGGACAGCGATTCCCCATCACCACCTGCCCGCCTTTGCTGGGGAGCAGCAGGGGCGAGCAACAGGGGACCCGGCTTGTTCTGCCTCCCTGCCGGAATCACGCTCCCTCGGCAGACCAGCCACGGCTTCACTTTTTGGAGATCCTGGGAGAGGGAAGGGAAAAAGGCTCCGTAGGCAGCGGAGATTGGCTCTGGCCATAGTCAAATGAGCAAAGTGTGATGCTACAAGTGCTGCAGACAAGACCAGGGATGCTGAGCCACCTCCCTGAGTGCTTAACAGTGCCCTGCAAAGGGGCAAGGAGGGGGAAATGATGAAAAACAAAGCCAAGAAACACAACCGAAACAAAGGCATATGGCCCATAAGGATTGGTTGTTTTTTTTTTAAAAGGACTTGGGGGGATTTAAAAAAGAAGAAGAAAAGAAGCCTCATTCGTCCTTCTTTTCCTTTCCTTGGAGGCTCTGGAGAGTTGGAGGGAAGGCGACATCATGATGAACAAAGGACGGTAACCTCAGACGGTGACAGAAGGAGGATTGTTTAGCAAGGCAGTGTAAAAAGCTCTCTCCCAGGCACTATTTTAAATCCAAATAGCTTACAGCCCGCTGAATTCTTAAGCCATTTTCCTCATCTCTCAGCTGTTCTTCATTGAGGACGCAAGCAGATATTTCAAAGCAAAAAAAGCAGAGAGGAAAAATAACTATGTATAAGAAATAACCAAACCTGGGTTTAGAATCAGCGTAACAGCACAGGAAGCAGGACATGCTCACAGGCTCCGCTACCTTCTCCCCTTTGGTACAGGTGCTCTCAATGTCCTTTCTCCTAAGGAAAGAAAATGGATTTTTTAAGGGAAATGACATTTGCTCTATGAGAACAGCGTCACAGTTTGGTGAATGATATTACTTGGCTACCCGGGTATAGTATTTTGTGTATTTTCTATGAATTCGTTGTCATGGGCATTTTTCCTCCAGGATTTCTTATGCTGAGAGTCCTTCCGCAGTGGTGTGTACCTGTGCATGTGCATATGCGCACGCACGTAAGCCTAAGATCTCTTTACTGGCCATGTAGAAACTGTTTGAGTACCACAGATGAGGTCAGTCTAAGCATAAAACACAAGCCATGTTCATCTGAAAACTGCTGGAAAGAGATGAGAAAGAGCGAGCAGAGGGAGTGGAATTGAAAAAAAAAAGACAGTAACAAGTTAAAAAAAAGCATTTGGGGTCCCAGTCTCATCTGCTATAAATTTACATTGACTCTGTAAGGTAATATTTAAGCAATCTGCTCCCACGCCAAGTTACAGCGGCTACTTCCAAATATCCCAGACATTCGTGTAGGGAACCAAGAATAAAAACAAGATAACAGAATGATATAAAAAATAAGCTGACCGTGTCCTTTTAACACGTGTCCATGTGCCACGCTGGACAGGAGCAGTGCCAGAAGCTTAGCAATATGGTGAGAGGGAAGAAGTGAGCCAGACTGGCAGACCCGGACCGATCGTATCTGCCTTACTTTCATTTATCTGTGACCAAGAAGGGAGAAGGACACAGAGCGTTTGTCCTGATGCTGTGTCAAAAACGAAATGAGGTTACTGGTCTCCTGCAAGCACAGATGAACATCAATCACAAAACCCTCATAAAGGCATAAAACGCAGTCCCTGGGTGTTATTAGAAAGCAAGAATTAAAAGTTTATCAGGATGGAAAAAGGAGATCCTCAAGGGAGAATGGATTTCATAAGCAATCAGCAAATCCTTCTCCAGGCACCTCAGTGTGACTTGCAAGGCAGTGAGAAAATCAAAAGAGCTACTACCTAAAGAGAATATAGCGAGTGTTCCCAGCAGGCATCTTAGAAAAACCCCTCAGTGGGATAAAGTGTCAATCCTTTCTCGCCTCTTCCTGCTTTCCTGAAGCAAAGGGGGAAAAAGAAAGAAAAAAGAAATAAGAAAGAAAAGAAAAGGAGAGTATGATGTTTGCATTACTGCTTATTTTTGCCTTGCAAAATGTATTTGTAAGCGCTGGAGGAAAGGTCTCCATTGGTTTATCACAAAATCTCAGCTGTCGGGTGTGTTAGTTGGCAGTCTCAGCTTAGGACAGGCTGAAGACAGGAATATCAGTCTGACACATCAGTACAGAGGTGCATCCCCAGAGCTCTCTGGGGACCCAGGGCTGGAACAGCAGCTGCTGGAGGTCGGCAGAGCCAAAGCTCACTTCTGGTAAACCCATTTTGGATATTGGAACTTGGCCATGGGGAATGAAAACACGACTGAAGCATTTCTTTAATCCCAGTCCGCCTGGCTGCCGAAGCAATGCAAGTCCCACTTCTGGCAAATCCAACAAGTGAAGGGACACAGATTTTTCCCCCAGCTCCTTGCTGGTGGTGCTGGAAATCCTTGTATTCCCAGTGCTTGAGACCACTACCATTTCCTAAAATGTCCAACTGCGTAAGCAACTGCATCTCTGAGAGAGAGAGGGAACTTCTCACAGGTCGGGGTTAAGATCACTGGCTATAGAGGGAGACTCAGGAGAAGAGCTGCACCCATCATTAGCTACACCCTTCATCACCAGGGACCCCTCTAGAAGTCGCCGTCTCCCTGCTCAGGTGCTCAGGAGGCAGATGTATAAAAATGCCACCAAGAAAAAGCGCTTCCCCCTTTCGCTGTTCTCCCACCTCTGTTGTTGCTGTCAGCCCTTACACAACCACTTTGGAAATCAGAATCTCCAATGCTTATGAAATAACTGGTGGTGCTGAGGGGGACGGATGAGAGCAGCCTCCAGGCCAGGGCTGCCGGGCACAGGCACCTTCCAATATGCTGCCTGTAATGAATGCAGCAGGGGGAATGCTACATTTCGTTTAATGAAAAAAAACCCACCTGCTTCAAGCTTCTGAAGGGCTATTATAAGCTATGGCATGATGAAACTCAAGACATAAACCTCTTTATATTTAATAATACATGTTATAGATTTTTCCTGCGGAGAAAGTTCAATGAACACCGGTTTTTGTTTAAACCTTTTGTTGCAAATATTGATTATTCATTGAAAATCTAAACCCCAAAGATTTGACCAAATGCTTTTACGAAAGTTCAGATTTCCGCACTGAAGCAGACATTTCCAAAAAGTAGCAACCATTTTGCTGTACAGTGACTGTTAGCAGAAAAGCAACTCTGATGGTAAGTTTTTAATTAGCTCATACAAATGCGTATGCAAATGTCCATAACTGCATTTCAGATGAAACGACTTACCCCCTGAAACAAAAACCCATCCACAGTAGACACTACAGAAAAGCAGCAAGCAAAAGTATTCTGATCTTAGCATATAATAAAAGCAGATTAATAAGGTCAATTTATCTGCCACACTGGGGTTCCCAAACTGTCCAAAAACAACCCTCCCAACACCACCACCTCCGGAGCTGTGACACCCGAGCCACGGCCACGGAAGAGGTACCATTCCCTGAGTTTGCTGTTAAACTGCTGCCTTGATGAGAAGATAGCCCAGTTAATCTGACTTGAAGGGTGTATTTTTATAATTGATGCAACATGAAGGTGGTGTCGTTTAGAAGATGTATTTGTGCATCACATTCTTTAAAATATCAGATCAGCTCCTGAACACCGGCTGTAGTGCGTGTTTGATTGGCTTTTATTCTCCGAACTGGAGGGGGGCTGGGGAGAGAGGTGGAGCAGCCATCAGGAGAAGGGGATTGAAAGGCACACAAGCCAGAAGGAAGGCAAAGAGAAAGGAGGAAGATCAATTAACGACCCGATACTGGTGAGAAAACAAGTACAAATGTGGTCCCTAAAGTTAACGGTGTTGGTTGGAGCGAGGAGCCCGATCGATAGATGTTAGCCACAGCGCGGGCGGGAAGGCAGCACTATGTGGCAGGAGCCCAGTGCGGGGTTACAGCGGACAGGGCGAAAAGTCCCCAGATTACAATAAAGCAGCTTGAAGGTGACAGATTTCATTGTTGAAGGTGATAAAATTCCACGTGGCGCGCTGCAAAACAAGGGCTGGAGCTCAGCCCACAGAAAGGAAGGCAGCGCCCCAGACAATGCGGTGGGCGGTTTCTCCTCCTCTCCTCTCCCTGAGAAGGGGCGGCGAAGAGCCCCGGTGCCCCAGGTGGCTGACAAGTTTCCTCTTGCCTGACACAGGGCAGGCGCAGCCGCCGCTTGTGAGCCGAACCTCAGGAGTTTTCCTGAGAAAAATGGAAGCGTGACGGTGCTGGCCCAGAGCGGTGTCTCCCCGGGGTGGGCACCGCAGCACCACGCACGGCAGCAAAAAGTCAGGGCTGTCACCGACAGAGAGAGCCCTGCGGCAGGCAGGGTCCTGCAGGATGGGTGTCAAACTCAGCAAACCAGGTCAGGGCACCTTCTCCTCTTCCTGCTTCGTTTAACTGGTCTCCCCAATTGGCTAAGAAGATCTCTGATGAGGGCACACCAGCACGGGCCCATCAGGAACAAGGTGTCCCAAAAGCTGCAGGCTTTGTTTTCCAAAACACCCCCCCTCCCGATGCTGTTACACCTGCAGCAAAAGCCTGACCTTCGCTGCCTTTTAACTCATGCCCACTTTGCTGCAAACGCTTTGTGGACGGGCTCGGTAAGGACAGGTGTCATCCTTTTTTTTGGTCTAACAGAGGTTCAGTGTGGTCTGGACACTGCCCCCAGTCAGGCTGCCTGAAATGCAGGGAAGATTCAGCAGCAGGGATGTGAGAGCATCAGGAAAATCAAAGCCTGAGACTAAACTAGCAATTAGACCAGCCTTGGAATATATTTAAGTCAAATCAATCCGCACAAGAATTTCAGTCACGGTGCGCTCGTGCCCACGCTTCTCCCTCCCTCTTTCCCCTTGTCTCCTGCAACCTGGGGCTGAGATCCAGCGTCACTGTCTGCCTCATCAGAATATGCACGAAGTGTAGCGACAACGCCTCTCCGAAGATGCTTTATCAGTTTTGCAAAGTCCCAGTTCACCCTCTTCGTGTGGATCTATTTACATATTGATGTATTTATTCGACTCTCTCCACCAGGCATGCCCCATGAGATTAAACCATTTTATTTACAAAGACATTGGGGTTGCAGCTCCTAACAATTAAGTCAGCCAAGATATAACTCTGCATGTGCTTTCAGATTGATGTGTGAACAGACAAATCGGCCTTGTCAGCGATTCTGGAGCAGCTGGGGTGGGGGGGAGGACTGGTGAAACCCCATCGATATAAACCAGTCAATAGTCGCTGTAACTGGGAAAAATGAATTGGGGTGGTGGGAGGCACAAATATGCAGAAGGGAAAGATAACAAGCTGGCAGAAGGAGTGATGGATAAAACATGGAGGAGAAACTTTGCCAACAGGGCTCACCTCAAAAGATTGGTGCTTCAGAATAGTTTGTGCTTCGTGGGAACTTGCAGGCTCTCGGGGGAGGCACCTGTTCCATCTCGCCCGCCAAAATCACCTGTTAGAAAAGAGCAAATCTGTTCCCCACAGAGGGCTCGCTGGGAAGAAAAAGAGGGTGGGAGGAGAAGAGAGAAACAGAGAAATACCTTCTGAGATGAAAGTCAGCAAAAGGTGATTACAGAGAGACAAACTGCTACCCTGCCACTGACAGGATGCTCCAGGAACGGTACTAAAGCCCTTTCCACAGAGAGCTTCTCCCTGGGCAGATCCCAGTGGAACACATCTCATCCTTCTCTCCCTTAGCATCTCATCAGGCTGCATCCCTCAACGCCCTCCTTCTCCGTACCCTCTCCCTTCTCATTCACACTCGGGAGTATCTCACTCGGGACGCCTCTCTAGCACGTGTTCCTGCTGGTTTCTCTGCCTCCCACCGGCTGAAGGATGTCCATCAGAGCATTTTCAGGCCGCCTTAAACACAAGAGCTGAAGTCACCTGCGTATTTGGACCGGTATAAATCTGGCACGCTATTGCCTCTCCCTGACAGCAATCTCAGCTGGTGCCAGCGTTCTTCTTAGCATCTCTGACATTTCAAAATTATATTTAGAGACCTGGATGGCAATTTAATTTTGAAGTTTTCTACTGAACACTGTTATATAAATATTCTGCACCACCTGCCTATGGGTCTATTGGTGCATAGCAAGCCTGCGCCGTTGCCGTTAATTAAACGGGCAGAGGCAGCCCAAGGAAGGAGCACTAAATAGTAGTCTAAGCATCTTAAAAGTCGGCACTTGTCTCCTTATTAATTCTCACCCTGATCTTTTGCATAGCACTATCGCCAGGCTAATTAATCACAGGTGCAAGCTCAAGCATTAATTGCAACAATGAATCATATTTTTTTTCCGTCTCTGCCTGGCCATTTCTAGCCTATAAGAATGCAGCTACTCCCGTTACTTTTATAATTATTATAAATATAGAGCCAGCAACATGCACTACATTTTGTAGGCATTAAAAAAGACATGGTATTTGGCCCGAAGCGTTAACAATCTGGTGCATATTCAGGGGAGTGATGAATGCATCTCACTGACAAGTCTGAAAATGTGTTCCCTGAATCATTTTAATTCGGGAAACTTTATGAAGGTGCTAGGAAAAGCACAGGTTTTAGGAATCCAGTGTCTGCAGCCCTCCTGCTCACCGTACTTCAGCAGGTCTTGGCCACTCATGGCTTGTGGGGACTTCCAAGGTGCGCGGCAAGCTCCAGGTCTCTGCCCAGCCCGTCTCTTCCCCACTGGAAAATCATACAGGACAGGAAGACAGAGTGCAGATGGTTGGTGGGGGGGAAGCTCTGTAACCTCTGTGCCTTCAGGCTCAGTTTGAGGGAGATGGATGGAAAGCCTTGATGTCTGGATGAAAAGATGGGATGTAGGGAACCCTGGAGGGTGAGGCACATGGTGGGGACTCCCGGTGGGGTGGACACCTGTGGGTCTGACCTCGGCGAAGGGGCCGTGGGCTCCAGGGGCTCACAGGACAGATGGTCACTCTTCAGGACAGGCAGGAGGCAGCACCAGGGTGGGGGACAACGCCACCATAGCCTTTGCTGAAGAGAACTGGGAGCCATCCACACCAGTGCTGGGTGAGCCCGTACGTCCTCCTGGCACGGGCACGGGGATGGAAACACGCCTGATGTGCTGCACAAGGGGTAAGAAAACCTGCTGACGCTGCCGTTCGGAGAGATTAGATTATAAATGTATTAAATGACTAAGGTGCATTAGGCGTCCTTCCCAGGCCAAACCACCTGCATACACAATGCCTGGCTGTGATGTGGGGTTGACAGGTTCAGGCAAATGGTTCAGGACTCATTTTCAGCGTCAGACTGGCAGAGCGCACTCCAGGCACAGGCTTTTGATGCTGGGGAAGACAAAGCCAAAGCTAGGAAAACAGAGCTTTTCAGGGAGAAAACAAAAGCTAAAATTTGAACAGCTATAAAAACACAATTTGTCATCCCAACTACAGTAAATATTTCCTTTCTTTGCTTGCACAGAGGCTGGGGAGAAGAAGAAGTGGCTGAAGGAGAGCTCAAGGTGAGCGCCCGTTATTTACTGCTGCTGATGAATAAGCAAACCCCCACATTGCGTTTTCCTCCTGGGCAGCAAAAGCTCCGGACTGCTTAACAGTCTGGTTAGTTGTTATTTTTTCCCCTCCTGGGGTGTATTTTACATGCTGTTCCGGTGAAACGCAGTACCACTATTAATTGTTCGCAAACACATAAAACACACGGAATTCTCCTTCGCCACCACCGCAGTCCCAGCAGATCAAATGGGAGAGAGCTGGAAAAGTCACCCACCAAGATAGAGGTTGGGAGGATAATGCAAAAAAGATCCAAGAGGATTTGTGTATTTTCATATTTTTTTTTAAAAATATAATATAGTTCTCTCTGCCTGCTTAAAAGCACAGACTTGTTTGAACTTCCTAGGGAAGTCGGGAGCATTGAAGAGAAATTGGCAGGCTCCGATCTGGCTGCTTTTCCTTATTATGAGAAAATACACTCTCGTCTCCTTGTCTAAGGGTATGAATTCTTCATCTCATATTGTGTTTGCACAGAAGCGTGAAATGTATCCTGAACATTGGTCTTCGTCCACACTTCACAATGCCAGAACAACGAGGGCAGTGAGACATGCAATGAGAACGGGGAGGCCACAAAAGTGGGGGAGCGGGTGGCCGCTTCTGTTCCAAGGCCTGGACTCCAGCGCCGCATTCACCATATCCATGGGATTTCAAAGGAAAACCCAAGGCACGTATTTCCTCCGGGATGCTCGGGGGCCCTGGTTTGTGCGCTGCTGCCCCTGTGGGAAGCTCCCGCCCCCCTTTCCGTAAATGTTTCCCCCTGCTGCCGCTGAATCACCAAATAATCTGGAAACCCGTGGGAAGGGAATTAAATGGCGGTTATCACACTGCCGTGTTCTGCTCACTTTATTTGTTTTAAATGACCATGAAAGCAAAGGCGGGGGGGGAAAGAAAACACACAAGTGGAAACTTAATTGAGCTGCTGAAACGTCTTTAAAGGAGCATTTTGGGCTGGATTATGATGCCTCAGCTCCCACTGGTGGCATTTGCTCACATGAGTGGGCACCTGATCAGGCAGTTCAGCCGGGCCCCTTTCTCTAAACAATCTGTATCTCTTGCTTGGAGCCATCTGTATCTCTTGGACTTGGAGCTGACGACAACCAAGGATACCCAGCTCTGGGGACTTGCCAAGGTGTTTGAGAAGATTGCGTGCTTCAAAAATGGCCAGGAAGGGACCAGACTGCAGGCACCCCGATATCATTGAGGGCTACAAGGGCTTGTGGTCTTGTTTCACAGCAGGGTTTGCAACACCAAGACCAAGAGGTCTGTTGGCCCAGCTGGGCTCCGGCACCAGGAGGGAAAAGGTGTACCCCCATCTGCCCCTGCTGCCTTCTCCCCTGGAAGCTCCACTTCTGGGCAGGAGGAAGGGGGAACCTGCTCTGCTCTATTCATGGGCACCAAAGTGCAAAGGCCCCTCTGGCACGAGGTGACAAAACCAGTCGCAGCCACAAAGCGGCCTTGGTTAGATGCTGTCTCAGGGTGGAGGTGTGGGAAGAGCCTGTAGACAGGCCGCAAAGCCCAAGGAGGACGTGTGGGCAGAAGAGCACGTAACAGAGCCGGGCAGCAGCCACACTGGGAGAGGAGATCGACTGGAGGGACAAGAGTGCCACAGGAACAAGAGGGAACTTCCCAATGGAGTTGGTCAGCACAAAAAGACCAAAACGTGCGGAGAAGATTCTGGCAGAGAAGAGGGAAGAAGTGCCCTGACCGCCTGGCTGGAGCTTGAATCTAGGAGACAGGGAGCAAAGAAAACCCAAGATGTGAAAAGGCAGATACCACAATTCGGCACAAACCAAGCCACCCACACCTGAGGGAGAAGGCAGGGCGGGACCGTGTGGGAAAAGGGGGCTCAAGAGATCTGCTGTGGGAGCCCAGGGATCTGACAGGGAACCTGCTGGACCTGCTGGAGCAGCTGCACATGGGCTAATCTCCGAACAGAACAGAACTTGCCTCTGGCTTGTTACACCTGAATTTTATTATGTGTCCAATACGCACCAAAGTAAAGAAAAACGTGTTCCTCTCTAGTCAATCTTTTGTTAGATCTTAAAATCCTCTAACCTTCAAGAAACTCAACCAAAAACCCTTCAGGAAGGGTCCCTGCATTTTTATGCATAGGTTCTGAGTCCTGTGCAGATCCAAACAAAAGCATATGGGAGGAGGGAGAGCTGAGCTCCTCTGCCCTGCCGTGTGCGTCCCCCTTACACTGGCCAGGCACTGCACAGGGTCCACAGCTCCTTTCTCATCCATTTGCCCCGTGCAGAGGTCTATCCCAGCGCTGGGAAGGGATGCAGTCCCCAACTGTCAGCTCCATGGGACCCAGAAGGAGTTTTCAGGACGCCCTGTCTCCAGCGCAGCTCCTCCTGCCCTTATCCTCCATACCCTAGATGTCTTCCCTAGTGCCTTCCAACCACAGCTGAAGATTTCCAGCACTTCTTCAAGGGGATGCCCAAGGCATCCTTGGTCTTTGCTACAGTTTCAGTCACCTGCCATGACGCCTCAGACCTGTTTTTTTCCCCATTAATTAGTGCTTCTACAGGACAACAGCTAAGTGGCGCGAGAAAGTGAGCTGGTGGAAGCTCACTCAGGGAGGGATATAAACATTTAACTCTCCATGTGGACAGGAACGGCAGGCTGCGTATGGACAAAACCATCGGCTTTAATGTTCCTGGACATGTTGGCCAGCCCAAGTAGGAAGAACTGGATAGAAATGAGCCCTGAGATTCAGTGTCCTTTATTTTAAAGGAAGAAACAAAACCAGCACGTGTTCTCCAGCCTCTGCCACTGTTTGCAGGATCGCTTGAGATGGGCTGACTTCCCCAGCACTGGTACCTCCTGTATGTCTGCCAGGACCTGGAGCACTGGGAGAGCTTCCACCTCCACACACCCCAGCGGAGCTCCCATGACCCTGGTGCTCTGAAATGAAGGCAGGTAGTGAGGGTGAGGAGGGGGCACACACCCTACTTCAGCTGGGAAGATAATTAAAAGGCCAGTCAGGGATGGGAGAGGGGATGGAGACCTTCCTCAGCACCTCGTGCTCCACTGGGTTTCACTAGGTCAGCACTTTCTGGGAATTGCTGCATTGCCAGATGTTGATTGGGCATCTGACAGCAGATGAATAAAGCCCATAAAGTTCTTATTTCTGGCTATAAAAAATAATAATGAAAAGCAGACAGAGATGGGGGATAGGCTGCCCTGAGCTTTCCCAGGCTGCACTGAGCTGAATGTTGAAGGAGCCACCTTCAGTTGCCTTCCCTTATTTTCTGCTGCCTGTATGCCATGCGCAATAGGCCTGAAATTGAGCAGTCGGACGATATTTGTGTACAGTCAGAAGTACTCCTCAATTCCTGTCAAAGGGACTCTCTTCTATTTATTTTGCATGGCCTTTTCCTGCTGGCAGTGCCAGAGCTCCCCAGCCATAACCGTCCTCCAGAGCCTCTTGCGCTGAGCCAACCCCACCCTGAGTTCAGGACTCAGGACCCAGGGGTCTGCAAACCAGAGCTGCTCAGATGTCGCCACGAAGGCCAGGTCACCTTCTTTTAATAATGACTACTCTGACTCCAGCTCTGCAAGGGACAACTCCTGTTACCATGTCAAAGTCTGCCCTGCTTTCTTGTACCTCTCTCCCGAAAGGTACAAAGACGCCTGTGCTTCCAGGTCCTCTGTAGCTAAAGAACAAGTTCTGAATATCAACAATTTCTTTCCTGCTCTGCTGTATCAGCCTGGGGGTATTTGGCTGGGGCGCTCTGAGCAGTTCTGAGATTTTAAGATGCATCTCTGTACAGAGATTTGCTACACAGTTGCTGGCAGAAGAGCTGCCTTTGTCCCTCCCTGCAACAGTGACCCCTCTCTCTCAGGAAGCTCTGCAAAAGGTGCAGATCCTACCATGCCACCACCTCCCAAAGCCAGGGGATGGCTGCTCTGAGTCTAGATTTAGAGGGTGAAGGGGATGTTTATAAACAATTTCCTGGGTTTGCAACCTGGGATCTAAACAAGCTCCTGAGCTGCATCCATGAGAGGTCCTCAACAACCCACAAAACTTGAGGGAGGGCAAAGGTGTCTCTGCCCCATCGGTGCCTTCCCCATCCAGAGCTGATACAGAGCCTGGAACTCCCTTCGCTTCAGCGCCAGCCTGAGCATCGCAGAGCAGGTCACACACTGCTGCGATGGGAACTCCAGCACGTACCTGCGGACACCTCATCTGGCTCCAGATAAGCTCACAGATCCAGCTCTCTCCATGGCAATCAATCAGAGCAGTCCTGTTCCAGGCTGAAATCCAGGTTGGAAACTGAAAAGAAACAGTCAAATGTGTATTAACACTGCTTTATGAGGTGGGCACCACCACAAGGAGAATGTCCAGCATGGCTGTCACTTCCTCTCCACGTGGTGGCATGAAGCAAAGTTGCATTATTGTGGTGAGCTTCCAGCCAGAAGCCAACTCCTAGACATCTCATAAAGCCAGAACAGAAGAAGTTCTTCTGGAACAATAAAGCCTTCAGCCCAGAAACTGCCGCAATCTGCATGGGCAAACCTTCTGCTAGACCTCTGAAGGCCAAAGAGTTAATTACTGTTCTACAAACCAGCAAGTTGCCTGGATACCACAGGGTACGCTCTGGTTACACTTGTGCAAACAGTCTGGCACCAGGCAGTGACGCACACACCTATGCATTTAACTTTTCTATTTTCCCAAGCCTCAACCTCAGTTGCTGGCGTAATGGACTGGGAATATACATTTAAGGTGGGAAGCATTTTTGGAAACTGGCTATTCTTCAAAGGCATATTTATTTCATGTTCCAATAGCCACAATTCAATAAATGTACAGCAACACTACACTGGGTAAAAACACCTGGGACAAAACAAGAGTGAAACTCCCATTACCGTTTTATTCAATATTTTTATCAATGACCTAAATGACGCTATAAAAAATCCTTGTTGTGGCAAAGTTTGAAGATTGGCAGCAGGGACACAACAAGCAGGACAGGACTATCAATACGCAGCCACCCAAAATGACTGAGGATTGGCCACACTCCAGCGAAACCCGATTTAAAAAGTTGAACGCAAGGTAAGACATCTGAAACCAGAAATGCAGGTTACAGGACGCTGCCTTGGAAAGGAGTTGCTTTGAAAAGGAGTTGGAAGACATGGCAGAGATCTCCTGTAGCCCGAAAGCTGCCATAAAGGGCCTCCTCTGATCCTCAGTGTTGAGAAAGGGCAATGGCAGACCCTGGCAGGAAGAATTCCTTCTCATATGCGGCACAGCGACCATCTGCTGGAAAGCCATGTCCAGCCATGTTCCTTCCATCATGGGGAAAGAGAAAATACAGAAGTGACTCAGGAAAAGCCAAAAAATGACCCTGAGAGCCAGGAAACAGAAGCGGTCCAGCTTCTGATGAGCCCAACAATGTGACTGAGATGGGATCTGATTACTGCTACCAGCACTAATTATGGGGGAAGACAATTGTGAGAGAGGGCTCTCGGGTACCACGATGCCCCTTCCAAGACAACTGCAAAAGCTGGCAGTTAGAAATTTAACCTTGAAATACAAGATAACAGAAACAGCAGCGAAGGCCGCTCTGGAAAAGCTTGCCAGAGAGTGAGGTGAAATTATGACAGTAGCTGGTTTTCAGAAGGTGCTCTTTAACTCAGCTTCTGGGAAGATATGCTGTGGGTAGTTGGACTAAACGTGGCTGTGGGAACCCCTAGGTTACTGGACTGGAGTCTCGTTCTTGCACAAACTGTTCAGAGCAGGCGTTCCTTTGTATCTGAAGGAAGGGAGAAAGCATTGTGGAAAGGCTCGGGCAGCCGAAAAGCCTTTTCCTAGTTGCCTCCTACTCTACCCTGTGCTCAGGGGGATACTTCCACTGCTTAAGCTTCACATACTGTAAGTTATATGACTGTCTCTTCCCAAATTAAGCAAACACAGACTCCCTCCTGCAGAGCTGAAAATCTCAGTATCAGTTTCTCCAGTCCTCACCAAATCCTCACCAGTCTGGCTCTGGAGAAAATGCATAAAGAACCCCTGTCTGCTCCTAGTTCCAGCTGGGGAGCTGTGCGGATATCAGCGAGGTTTCAGGGTGTAGCAGAGCAGAAACCAGCTCAGCATGCTCATCTTCTCAAGCTAAGTCTGTCCTTCTGTTTCGATAGATTAGCTCTTCGCCTGCATTTCCCCTTGCGCAGCGATGCCAGCCTGGCCACAGCAACAGCGAGCAGCGAACAGCGGGAGGCCCCGCTTCATCCAACACCAACTCCCAGATCTCTAACAGTGGCGGCTTTTGTTCTCCGGGTTCCTCTCTGATCTCTCCAGCCCCATCATACAGCGCTCTACATTCCTCCTTCAGGGCCCCTCCCGAAGTGACTCCAAAAGATAGTATATTACTTTTCTATTTCAAATCCAGACCGGGCATCTGATCGAAAATAAAAAGTGATCACTCATCACACTGATGCAGAAAGGTCTTTTTTCCACCTCTCCCTTGGTTTTGCAAGCTGAACTGTCGGAAGCGAAAATTCATCTTCAGTTTGAATACCCAGGGAACACATAGACTTGGGCAGTGTGACACAGGGAGTGCATTTTCTAGATTAAAATGTGGATAAACCGATAAAGCTAATCTTACCTGTACATCTTCCTGCCAAACAGAGGCTGGAAACTCGTGTCACAGCTAGTTGGTGACCTACACTGCTCACCGCTCTCATTTGACGCTGTGCCTCACACAGCACACCATCTCTGGGCTCCTCAGTGGGAACCAGGCAACTTTCCCACTCGGAGACTGGATCTTGGGTGGAGAACCAGAGGCAAGTTTTCTCAGCAGATTCAAAGTCTGTCCAGACAGTGCCATCCCTTCCCTCGAGGGGAACAGCAACACTAATCACGAAACAACCAACTTCCTGATTGCAAAGTATTGCTTCCCTGGAACAAAAGCATTTCAGAGCGAACACGTTATAAAAACACTCGAACAGGCTGTGCATGTTCAGATTAACTTTCATTAGCAATTGCCGGGAGCAAGAGGCTGGTTTGACCAGCTTCCTGCAGACTCTTCTACAGCTGGATCAGCGTTTGGTTCATTTTGGAGCAGGAGAGCCCTTTTGAGGTGACTCTCCCGACCTTCCTCACTTACTGCATTTAGGTCCACACTGCAGAACTGGATTCCTTTCAGGCAAAACTAAGCGACAAGATGAGCTCCAGAGACCTACACAACATGTCCCCAGCTGCTACTGAACGTTCCAAGCCACAGGGCCAGATCAGACCTATCCCAAGCGAATCCCCCAAAATACATATAGCGGACCAGCCCCAAACATTTCAGCCCCGAGATCTGCTCCTCCCACACATTGCTGGTGCAAGGTGTAACTACCAGGAAATCTCTTTCTGCATCTGCTTAAAATTTTTGCCCATTCCACTCTCTTCTCATTTAGCTACATGAGATTTCCTCTAGGAGGAGACAGAAGGTGGCATGTTTGGAGCTAGCGGCTTACCCTGCTATCTTGTCAGCACAGCCTTCAGAGGTCTTCTCCCTGGAAGCCCAGCTGGCCTAGCAAACCCTGGGGCTTCTCTAACTCGCTGGCAGGCTCTGAAGCAAAAAAAGCCAGGGCTGAGGTTCAGGTAGGGAACCATGTGTTCTCATGCTGGAGGCACTGAAGGAGACAGAAGGTCAGGTGAATTCCCATAAAGAAATTACCAGCATCATTAAGGATTAATAATTATTTTTGCATCTGATAAGTTATTGTAGCACTAATTTCCTGCAACATTTTCTTAGCTGCTGTGTGCATGACCAAATTCTCTGCAAGCTCACTTCTGGTACGTTACCTGACATGCTCAGATGACAGCCTGTGTAAGACACGCTCATTCACTAGTTATTTTCCAATTAGCATGTAGCTGTGGTGTGATGAGTAATCTTGTACGGAGAGAGGGAATCTTAATTTGCCTGCCCTTAAAACAGGTTATTGTGATTTCTAATGAGTGTCAAACAATTGCAAATCCTAACCAACCAAAATAAAGGGTAACTGGCTAGTGTCAAGCCTAATTTCACTAAACAATGGTATCATTAAATTCTCCTGCTATGGTTGATTTTGAACTGGCAGTAAGAATGAGTTATACCCATTACATGCGGAATTTCAGATTTCTTTCTTCGGTTCTATCTTTGATTTATTTAACGGATTTATTTTGTGGTTTACATTTTAATCTTTTTGCCCTTCTGTTAATGATAACAGCCATCTGAAGATTTGCACTTCAGTTTCCCAGTGGTGAAGAAATTAGGAGAGTGGCATCTGGGTGTGCTGCAAGTGGAACTGGCCACCTTTAAGTATCGTCACTAGCTCTGAAATACAGGTGTTCACCACCCCAAAAGACTGCTCCCATGGCAGAAATCTCAATCCACTAGCATCACTCTTCTCCCAGAAATGAATGCTGTCTCAGAAGCCGATTTAAACCAGAGCCCAAAAAAGAGGAAAAACCACTTTCCTGTTATTTTCACTCTTCCCTGACTCAGAATCTCATGCAACAAATCAGCCACTGGTTATAATACATCTTCCAAAGACTGAACATTTTTTTTCCCAGAGTGGCAGAAAGAGGAGCGGAGGAGCACAGTCATCACATCGCTCTTAAAAATGGATAGAAAAGCTGCCGGGAAGCATCACGTGTTGCCCGCTGGACAGCTCGGCTGTCTCGCACGCCCCGGGAGCAGAAGCTGAGGAAGCGCCTTTCTTGCCTGGACTGGCAAGACGTTGCCCAGACGTTGTGTCATGAAGAGCGCCTCAAACCAGAAACCCAGATGAAGGTGAAGTTTGGTAGCTCAGATGATAGGTGTGATAAGAGTAGTATTTACACAGCTAAACGCCGCTGGGACAGGGCTACACTCCAACGTTGCTGTGTGCTGTAACGGGACAGGAGCTAGAAATGGAGTGTCTGCTCCTGGTTAACTCTTCAGTGTGTGGACCCACGAGAACAAGGATGTTTGTTCCCATCCAGCTCCCCCTCCTTCTGCTGCAGGTGTCAGGAAGAGGGAAGTCCTTACTCAGAGACATAAATACAAGCTCTCTTAGACATAATTGCTACATCAGCTACAAATAGAATATGTATTTTATATACTCTAATAAAACGTGGCCAAACAGAATACATAATATTTTATACACCATAATAAAACATGATCTTAAAGGTCTCTTCCAACCTAGACAATCCTAGGATTCCATATGATTCTATGACCACCCCCAGTACTTTCTACCAAACACTGCTGTGCAAATGTTTACGGGGAGAGTATATAAAGGACTCAAAAAATTAAAACATGAAGGAAAAATATCTCTCTGTCCTCCTGCTGGTGATTCCTCTCACCCCCACACCTCCACCACACCTCACAACATAAACCTCCCCGTCCCCACTGGAAAGACTCCAGTTCATACCCCTAGTTCTCTGTCAAAGGCGCTGTAACTGCCACGGAGCACCTTGGTCCAGGGCAAGACCCTCTTGCCGTTCTGAGTCTCCTTACATAATTTAGTGAGATTATACTGCCAAAAAGCAATTTGTCTGCAAAGAAAGACCAGTAAGTCTCGCCTGATCCCTTTAGCTCGTTATCGTCTGCAAATTTAATGATCCTACATGCTGCGGTGTTGCGTAAATCTTCAATAAAAATATTAAAGAGCCCCAGCAGAGGACCTGCTCCTCGGTCACCCCCTCACTGACACTCACCCTTAGCCCCAAGCCATGACTCGCTCTTCTTGCCAGTATTCTACCCTTTTCAATAATAGATTGTTTCAACTTACATTTAGGGAGTTTGTACTCTAATCCATCACGCAAAATTTTCTTAAAATCTTCTGGACAACCAGATAGGTTTACGTTATCTAGACTGATAGTTATTTCATTAGCATAAGTGATCAAATTAGTCTGACATGATTTATCTGCAATATATCCATGCTGACTCACTCCTGTTACAGTAAATATATTCTTTTAAAAAAAACCAAACAGCTGCAAACTAACTGTAAATGAAGATTTCATAAGAACAACGTTCACCTTGAATCTTTGCCTCCTGTTGTTATTTCTGTTGTGATGGAGCGTACACATTTTTGCATCACTTTGGGAACGGGCCAGACTAAGAGAGAGCCAGAGGGTACAGGTACAAGTGGAAGTACAAGAGAATTATCTCTCCAGAGAGCGATGCTATTGTCAAGGACACTTGACTTGTTTCACAGAGAGACACAGCACAAGGAATTAAGCCTGGCACGAGACACTCAAAACAGGATTTCATCTGATCTGATTTTCTATGGACTCTGATGAAGCACGTTGGGTAAGAGAGAGTGTGGAGCAAGAACAACAGTAAGTTCTACCTTGGTAGCTTCCAACCACAGACAGCATCACCACCTTCTCCATCTAATAAAGCTACTATGAAACCACAAATCAAAACTAAAAAAGCTATTACATGGCCAAACTATCCTCAATACAGGAAGAATTTCCTGACATGTAACCTAAAATTTTCCCACTGCAAGCCAAATCCATTACTTCTTGTCCTACCCCTGTCTGATTGGAGAGTCAGCTCCAATGAATCTGGTTTTGGAGACCAGGCAGAAAGACCTGTTGTTCTTCCCTCAGGGCAACTGAGAATTTTCTCTTGATCTGGAACCTCCATATCCCTTGCTCCACTGTCTAGTTGGGACCTGTAGACCAGATGGACATTACAATCATGTTGAGAGATCTTTCTCCAGTGAAACACGGCTCTGGGGGAATTTGCTAGCTTGGGGGTTTTGGTGGAAGGATCTCTTTGCAAGAACTGAGCCGAAGTACTAAAGACACTATATTCAGTCAAAACATGCGTTCTCTTCTTTTTCTTGACCAGTGTGTCCCAGCCTACAGCTGTCAGCTCTGTGCCTCCTCTGGGTACCTCCTCTCCCAAGCTGAAGAGAAGCTCAGGAGGCCTCCTCAATTATTCTGGGTATGCAAAATTGTTTCTTACAGTTTCTTTACCCACCATGCTGGCCTGTAGATAATAATGTCCTTCCATAGAGGTTTGCCCACTTCTGAATGCACTCGTCAAACCTCAAGGAGCAGCCAAAGCTGCCGGGAATGCACAGGTGCTGGCTGCACTGGGGTCCTGGGGTATAACTCCAGCTCTGCTACTGTCCTCTTGTGCCACCTTTAGGCATGTCATCTTCTTCTGAGAACAGGCTTCTCCTCCCACCTCCAGGCTGACTTGTATGTTTAAAGCCTGAACTCTTCAGAAAAGAGAGGAACTCATGTATTTCCCAGGGCCATCTGTGCAAAGGTATCTAAATCTTCTTCCCAAGCAAAGGTAGGAACCATTCTTTTCGTTAAAGGAGAGAATTTTCTTTCATTTTGCTTTCATATTCAGTAGAGATTTTTAACATGGGATTTAAAGACTGCAGATGAGATGACTTGGGAACTTACCATATAACATCTGTAAGTTAATTTTGGTCTAGGGAAGCATTCTTGTATAGAAGGATGCTTATGGAAGTCCCCTCCACAGGTAGGGTTTTGGATAATCTCTCTGTTACCAACTGAATCATTAAATGACATTTCTAATTTTGACTGTGTTCTTCAACACAGTGGAGCTAGATGCAACATCCTGCTGAGGGCAAAGTGAGTCAAGTAGTCATGAAATGGTCACAGCTAAAAGGTAGTACAAAGGTCCAGTCATTAAAGCATGCACAGAAAACCAAACCTCTTCCACTATATAGTAATCCTCTGGAAGGCTTCCCCACTGGTTGGCACGGTAAAATAATATACCCAGAGATGATGTTTTTTTCCTCCTACATATACCCTCATTTTGTTTCATGGAGAAAAAAAAACTTTTCAAGCTCTTAGGGGCTCACCTATTGTGTTTAAAAAGAAATAAAGTTAACCATGACAGTCACTGAGGCGCTTCAAGCCTGCTGTGTTGGATCGGTTAATCAAGGAGATTAGATGTGTCCCTGGGGAAGAAGAGGTACCCGTGAGCCTTCATCCCTCACCAGCCAGCGGGCTCAATTCGGCAAAATTCTCAAGTGTGTCACTAAAGCTCAAGCACATACTTAAGCGCCATTGACTTCAAAAGGTTTTAAGCATGTATTTAAAATTAAGTGGAGGCTTTGATAACTTGGGACCTCAGTCAAACCTAAGGACCCCTAGGAAATTGGGAGATCCTGCCTACGTTCAAGGTGTGTCTCCAAGCACAGGATACACATGCCACTCCATGAAAACCCCTTAATTAGCACGTAATCTGTAGACTACCAGGAAATCTCCATCTCTTCTTGATCAGCACCATCAAAGTCATGACAGAGCTGCAGAAGCCATTCCCCTTTAATTACATGCGATCATTGAAGCTAACCATGTACTGTATAATTAGTGAGAAAAATGAATTATTTAAGTAACTCGCATTTAACAAATAGTACTGCCATTCTGATTGCAATTCAGTATTCAGTCACCACAAAAAAGCCCTTCTTCTTATGCAGGAAAACAGATTTTCCTGCTTCTGAGATCTTGCAGATTCGAGAGATTTTCCAGGGGTTTCAAACATTAAGTCCTACATCCTCACACAGACTGGGGGGTCAGCAGTGACAAGGCAGCTTAGCGATCTCTGGAGCAGGTTCCTGGCTGGATTAAGCACATCTACATACTGCTGTGAATGGAGGAAAACAAACAAAAAAAATGGGGAAAATTATAGCTTTTCTCTCATTTGACAGAGGTCTTGCTTTTCCCTCTTTTTTCTCCTTGTACATTTTGATAGTTTTGTAGACAGGTAATTACACGTCTGATGTAAAGATCAACCCTCACAGCTCATGCTTCAGAGCTGACAGAATTCAGTTGCAATTTTATCACAGTAATCACAGATTCAGTAGAAATGCAGCTGGGATGCAGGTGGGGTGGAGGTGGAAGAAGAACTGGCTTGACCACCTAATGGAGGTTTTGGAGTGGGAGATGTAGAATCAGCCATCAAGTTATGCTCTTACCTTTAGCTTCATCTTCTAAGCATGGGAGAGAGAGACCTGAAGCAATGCAGAGCTCGGTCCTCACAACACAGGATGCGGTTGGAAGACCATCCCACCTTGCTCTCAGCAGAACCGCACCCAAGCCAGTGAATCTGCTCTCTCAGAAAGGCTAAATTAAGTGGAGTGAACCTAGACTGTCCTAAACTTGAGCCAGTTTTCTATCAGCCAACTCAGCATGTCAGCCCTGCAGTTCCTGGCCCTTCCATTCCAGCAGTGATGGTGGCAGAGCCAGCCTGGTCTGTCCTCCCCGTCCAGACATGCCCTTCATTTCCCATGGAGCCCCACAGCTACATTTGCTTGGACTGAAGAACTTAAACCAGCCAATGGCTGGTAGCCATGTGGGCTAGTGAGCACATGTCATGTGAGGAGGACAGGAGCGAGAAACATCGTTCTGAATTTATGGTGTCATAGCCCAAACTTGCAGCTTCCTCTGAAGCATGGAGTGGGCTCTGCTGGGGAGAAGAGGAGAGGACACTGGTGTAGAAGGACCAAATGGACATTTTCATAAGGATGCTGGCCCAGAGGCTCTGCTTCATTATCATTAGCAGGTCTGGGCAGGACAGACCGAGAGCTACACTGCCAAAGGCTGCTAAGATCAGGTGTAAATGAACAAATGAGACAAGGAGAGAAATAAGCAGGAGTGAACAAACATTTGGTTTAACAGCAGCTTCCACTCACCCGGCACTGGACCTTGTCAAAGCGTCTTTATCTCCTCACCAGCACTGCTCGTCAACGCGCCACCCATGGGCCTGTAGGGCAAACAAACCTTTTTTTTCCAAGAAAAAGGAAAGAGTGAAAACAGCTTTGGGGGTTTTCTGGTGACAGAATGGCCAGAAGAGAAAACTGATATTCCCTGCACAGAGCCCATTGTCAAAGACTGGATAGGAAACGAGTCCTGAAATTACCATTTCCCCGTCTAACACACACTTGTTCTTGAGGCCTTCAGTCATTACTATTTCGACAGGTTTGTGCCTGGAAGCACCACTTTCTGATACATACTCACAGAACAAACCAGACACGTACCCAAAACTGCTCCTAAGAAGCTGCCGCGCTGGAGACTCTCCCTGTCCAGCCCAGGAAATCTGCTCACACCATTACTATTCTTTCCTTTCCCAGCGTATATGTTGAACATCTCTCATTGGACGTTAAGTCCATTCTTGCCCTCCTGCTCCCTTGCGGATGGAAATAACAGATCCATCCCTCCCTCTCTGCCAGAGCATCACCCGGTGTCCTCTAAGTTCCCTCTTGCTCAGACACTGCCAGTTCCTCCAGCCTGCTCCCCGGGCCAGCATGCTCTCCATTTGTGATCGCTCCGGTCTCTCTTTGGTACGTGTCCCACCTGCCTTCCCTCTGAGGCTTTGCTCATGCTGAACAAGCAGGGACTGTTTTACATATCTCACAGGTGGAATTTCTATTTCATGGGGGTGGGGGTAAGACATGAAAAGGTCCGGTCAATCGGAGATGGGGGAAAAAGACACTAGAGCCTCTGCTCTAACCACAAGCCTACACCCGCTTGAAGAGTGACAGTCCAAAACACACTTTGGGTGAGAAGATAAAATCGGGAGCATCACAACTAAATTGGGATGCCTGGTCACTTTAGCCATATCACAACTGTGCTCTGCTGGTGCTATTGAACTCTCTTAAGCTGCCCTTTAGCAGCACGTCCCTTTCTAAAGCTGCCAGCGCCTTTGTTCTTCTGGAGAATAGCTGCCCGCTCGTGCACACAGAGGCAAGGAAAGGTTGGCCACTGCGTGTTGCATTGTACTGTCAGGCTAAATAGAAGCTGATGGGATAATAATTAATTGCAGTCTCCCTGTAATAAAAGACAAGACAAAGCAAGAGATATAAATAAAATCATCAAAGGAACACACAGAATAGGAGCTGTGTCTGCATTTTGTGGGCAATTTACAAGCCAAAGGAAGGTTGGGAACCCAAGGACTGAAAAGCAATAAAAATCTATGGAGCCCTCACAAAACCGTGACAGCGTCTCACTGATCTGTCTTGTTACCAGGCAGAGGTATAAATTCCCTCAACACCTTTGTTGTTTAAGGAGCTGGAAAGGGAAGGGGAAAGAAAAAGGCTTGAAGTGGGGGTGACCCCCGGCTCACTCAGACCCGAACAGCGGGGAGGTGCCCTCGGAGAGAACAGAGGAGACAGAAGGCACCCAGCTCCACTCCGAGGGCAACAGGCTGCCAGCAAGTGCCGTCAGCCTGAAAATACGGTCTGGGGAGCTCCGGGCAGCCAGGAGTGCTTTAATGGAGACATTTTTAACTCTCTTTGTACCAGGACAGCTCCTTTCCTTATGGCCTGCACAAAAGCAAACCCTGCCCTGACCCTATGACTTGCCAAACTCCAGCTGCCTGTCCCTGCTCTCCAGCTGTTGTCACCTTCCAGCTCAGGGGGAAGAAGCGGTGACAAGGCAGAGCCAGAGCCAAAAGAGCCCCCACGCCACCCCAGCCTCATGGGCAGCTGCAATCTGGAGACACGGGAGAACAGAGAGGGGAATCCTCCTTCTGCTCCTTCCCCATGCAGCTGCGAGAGAGGAAAATGAATATAAAAGAGGATGGATATGAAGTGAGGGGAGAGAAAGATCCTGGACTCCTATTTAATGCCTAATTCTCACTAAAGTCAGATAAACAGTCAGATAAATGCCTAAATACCCTCGCAGCAACAGTCAGTTACGTGACACATCCCTCTGCTCAGCAGCCTGCCCTGCTCCTCAGCTCAGGGAGCACCTCATTCAACTCAACAGCAAGGGCAGAAAAAGTCAAAGAAAAGAACTACTGGGTGTGATGGTAAAAAAGAAAAAGATACAGCCCTCACAGACATCTGGGCCAAACTGCTGCTGGTACAGGCCCCTTCTCCTGGGAAACGGGCCACTATACATTCAGCTCATCTCCATATTGCCATTAATCCCACCGCTGAGATACAGAAAGTTCCCTCCTTCGTTCCCTGCAGTGAAGGGAGAGGCCAGGAGGAGAGGGAAAGCAATGAGGCAGAGGATGACCCTAGGTGAAAGCTTTTCTTGTTAAGTGGGTACACAGCAGGGACAAGCTGGAAGCGCAGATCCCAGATCCCATCCCAATCCAGGGTTTGTTTTGTTTTGTTTTTTTCTCCCTCTCTTTTTAAAATTCTCCCTTCAGAAATTTCTTCTCTGGTTAAAGGAAGCCAAGGTAAAGAAACAGCAACTAATTAAAATGAACTGCTGTTGGACAACATCCCCCCCAAAGGCAAACACAATCTTCTTCCCCCAAAGAACAAATAAGCCCTCAACTAAACAATAACTTCCTTAACGTAGCCACCAAAGGCTTTCTTCCACCCGTCACCCAAACAACGAACAAAGCAACCAAGAGAAAAAAGTCACCTCCCTTTCCCCATGCCTGCCTTGCCAGAACTTTACATCTCTGCAGCAGTGGTGCCCGTCGGGAAGGGGATTGTCTCCTCCCCACCTGCAGCTTGCAGGGCACTGCCTTCCCGCAGGAGCTGGGGACCTGGTGGATGGTCACCAGAGAGAAGGGATCACCACACATCACTGCCTGCCTCGTGTCTCCTTGCAGACCGGGCTGGTCAGCAAGAAGAGGTGATATGGCCCCAGTTAGCCCTGTAGGCAGCAGGGCTCATGCCAGCTTTGGTTGGCCAGGAGGGCTATGACTTGGGAATTTGCTTCTGTGCAAGCCGTGGAAACACTGCTGGGTTGGGTGGCTTTAGGGACAGAGTCTTGGATCCAAAAGCAAGAGTCATGGATCTAAAAGTAGGAGCCTGGGGCTGCCTGAGCTAAGGCCCAGCTCCACCTTACCAGGCTTCAGCTGATCAGCTTTCTCTGTGGTCTGCCATCAAGAGAGGAGAGCTGAGCACCATGCAGAGCGGAGCAGCTCTTCCTGCCCCGCAGTAGGGATGATCCAAGGATCTGGAGGCACGATGCTCAGAGCAAGCTCAGCAGTGCCGCATCCCCAAAAGCAAACACAATCTTCTTTCCCGAAAGAATAAATAAGCCCTCAACTAAACAATAACTTCCTTAATGTAGCTGGCAAAGTCTTTCTTCCACCCGTCACCTAAACAACGAACAAAGCGACCAAGAGAAAAAAAATTTTAGAGCACTAAGAATAGTAGACACGGTTTAGGGATGGGTTTTATCAGAGTTAGGTTGATGGTTGGACTCCATGATCTGAAAGGTCCCTTCAAACCTAGAATTCTATGATTCTATGAGTATTTCTGTCACCGAAAAGGCCAGAGAAGGCTCCTGTCACCCTGCAGGTAACCTGCACGTACTGCCTAAGCAAAGCACATCTCTGTCAGACCACAGAGCCAGAGCTCATGCGCTGTGTGGGGGTGAGTTAATGTATGCCCTTGACTTCAAGCAAGTTGAGAGCTGCCACAGAGAGTGGGAGAGATCTGGAAAATACCCAGATGTTTGGGGGGGCTACTATCAGGTTCTCGCTCTAGATTGCAAGCAATCCTGTGGGCAGGAAGAAGGGATGTAGGCTCCAAGCCACTGCCAAGGGAAGAGCGCACTGTGGGGCAAACAAGCAGAAAAATCATAGCTCAAATCTTTCTGAGACTGCTCCTTGCACCTTGTCACCGTCCCACTCCCTGAGACCACCGGATCGGCCTGTGAGCACTCCCTAATCCAGTTCAGTCAAACCGAGTTGTCTTTTTCCATACTCTAAATGTGTATAAACACTTTGCTTCCGCCTCTTTGTCCCTCTGTGGGAGGGATGGACATTTTGGGGTAAATTAGTAATTAGCAGGTGTACTACTGACGTTTCACATTTCACATCTGTGGTCCCCATAGGTTTCAGAAGACACCTACAGTCCAGCTTGCTCCTCACAAGCATTCCCAACCTGGACCTATGTCAAACATACCTCAGCCAAGGCCATTTTTAGCAGGATTCACTTTGTGGTCTTTAGGGCAGTCGATGATACAACGAAGCCACAGGGCAGAGGCACCCTGGACCCGTAAAGAGGCTGGAGACTGCAGCTTGATGAGGAAGGCTGTGACAATCCTTATTCCCTCACCCTCCTTCAAGGCTGAATTCACTCTCTGATTCATGAAACTCATCGTGAACCTCAGAAGCGGGGAAGAGCATTTGGCCCAGGTCTTTTGGTGCCCGATAGCCACCAAAATGATGTGTGCAGCCTGCCCTCTGTCCTAGGAGGACACAGGCCTGGTCTGAGCAGCCCCACAGCTGGGACATCAGCCAGCTGTTATGGCACTCACTAGGAAGAGAGCCTCTTTGCCCAACTGGTACAAGGTCCAGAAGCCTCTTCTGCCCAGCGGACAGTCCCAGTTGTGATCTCTGAGCTGAAAATAAAAATTCTTCCTGAGGTTTACACATGAACCCAGGGGCTCATTCCCCAGAAAAGCCCCAACTCCATCCTTTCATGCCAGCTACAGTCGACTGGATGGAGAGAAGTGCCGCTGAGGCTGGGAGTGTCATGGGGCAACTGCCGTGATCACAGGGCATGCACGGTGAAGCTGACTCCTGGGAAAGGTCAGATCCCTGACACCGTCATACTCAGAACAAGAAGAGCGTGTCAGCAGGGCTTTCACACAAACCTGCTTTACTTTCTGTACAGAACAGAAGCACGAACAGAGTTACTTCGAGCTGCAGGAAGAGACCTGACAGCAGAAGAGCAGTAACCTTTAGCTGAAATATAGTAACTTTAAAAAAAGAGAGATTCTAAAGATGGAACAGACACTCATCTGATCACATCTTCAGCTGTAAGATATCCCCTTCCTACTAGAAGCCTCTTTTTTATTTTTTTGTTTTTTTTTTTTTTTACCTGCATCCAGGCAACGGGAACTACATTCACTGATACAGTCATTATTACACACACGACTACGACCCGCTCGAGATAATTCCCACTCCCGGGCAGGGGAGAGGGAAAGCGACAGTATTTGGAACGGCTCCTGTTCAATTGTCTGGAAGGTGATTGAACGCCGTAGCGCTTAGATCCGTACCAGCAGCCAGGCAGGAACAGGTCAGAGGTGACAGAGAGGATCTTGCCATGTGAATATAGAGTTTAAAGAGAAATACTTCACTCTGATCCCATTTAGAGCCCCTTGTGCAGGGTGAGCAGTGGGAATGTGACCAAAGAGAAGCTGTCTGTGCTGTGCTGCCACCCACAGCAGCATCCAGAAAGGAGATTTGATCCCAAGCTTAGAAATGACTCCAACCTTTGCACAGGAGGAGGGGAAAGGTGAAGGCATCTCCTCTGCCCACCCTCAACGTAGATCCCAGACCATTGCCCCTTTGATCTGGGCTGCTGGCTCGCAGCCTCAGGTGGCTGATGAGCCAGATGCAAGGTACAGCCAGGACCTTGAACCTCCTGCGTTTATTGTATCTGAACCATCCCGCCTGCCATGCACTTTAGGAAATACGACAGGGACCGTGCACAGGTGAGAGCACGCTCACACGCAGAAGCAAGGCAGTTCCAACCTTTTTATCAGTAAGTGATAACACCTGGACTTTGAGTATATATCCAGATTAGTTTAGCAATTAGCAGTTAATATTCACAGTGATAGGACGCGTGAAACGCAAGCAAGAGGCTTTTTTGATCTTCTGTCCCTGTGCTCTTGGATCCTGAACTACAAGGCACGAGGAACCAATGACGACAGCCACGGTACGTGAAGAATGGTACAGTCCCGTCGTCACGCTTTGCACTCCAAGGTCTGCTGTCTTGTTCCAGGCTTCCTAGGCTGTTTGGAAGGAGGCAGTTGAGGAAGAACTCATGGATTTTAAGCAAAAATGAAGGTGACATGAGCAATCCTGTTGGATGTGGCATACGTACAGCTGGGGGCCCAGCCCTGTCCAAGGGCTGGACAGGTTTCGAGTCCTGTGAGAAGCTGAATGCTATGATACGAGAAAACACTGCAGTTTATTCTGCTTAGCTTCTCTGTATGTGCCCTATGAGAAAAACCAGACATCAGCAACTCGCAGTGCTGTAGGATTCCTGGAAGAGAAAACGCTCCATCCAGCTGAGCTCCCAGTGGGCTGAGCTCCTGCAGACAAGTGAGGACTGGATCAGGGCTAAGCAGGTGTATTAAACCTCTCCTTCTAACTGAGTTTTTACAGCACCTTAGGGGCTGCAGACCTTATGTTAATGCTCCACTTGACTTCCCGAGCTCTCTCCTTCACTCACGGCCTCCTGCGATGCAGAGTTGAATCCCCCCGTTCCTATAGCAGCATGCAGAGGGCACAAAACCATTTTCTTGAACTCCTCCTCCCAGGCAGATCAGATTTACCTGCTGCAGCCACGAAGCAGCTCACAGATAGCAACAGCATCCTAAGAGGCTGCTGAAGGGCAGGATTGCAGAGAGCTGCTAAGTCCTGAGGGGAATTGTCAGCTTAAACTTTATCTGCTCGAGACCTGCAAGCCCTGAGCTAGTACTTGCAGAGGGTTACGCTTGCAGAACAGCCCCCACGCTTCTGCAGCAGTTTCTCTGTTCTTTACAAGAGTTTTCTTCCTTCACAAAGGTTTTCTTTTACAGGCACTTTCTTTCTCGTGAAGTCTCCACTGCAGTGTGTCTGTGGTGCTGCTGAGCTGTTGCATGGACATGACGTTACTTCCTGGCCATAGTCCTGACAACGGGTTAAGGAGAACAACCACATGCTCTGAACCCAAGGGAGCTCCCATCCTCACAACCCTCCAGGGTGGCAGGGACGGACAAACCTTATCGTACTGAGGCCCAGACACTCCATAAACCTGGTGCATCGTGGTGCGACCATGTAGCCATGTGGATGAGAGCTGTGTGGAAGGCACTGGATTGCTGTAGAGAACTGTGCAAGCAGAGGTACTCAGTTGGCTGAGTGAAAGATTAAAGCTGCACTGACTCTAGGGACCCTACTCCAGGGTCTAGGACAAACCTCTTCTCAGGGCTGAACATGGGGTTGACAGCCAGGGCTTGGCTTGATGGCTGCTTGCGCACCAGGGGTCACAGCTCCGGCTCAGCAGGAGCATTTGTTCTCTGCCTTGATCTTCATCCCTCGGCTGTACTGAAAGGAAGTTTGTCCGAGACAAACGCGTATGGCACACAATGTCAGCTTCAGAGCGAGCTGCGAGGAAACAGATTGAGTTCTCTTTGCAAACCAACAGCGAAACCATTCCTTGGTGGCTTGTCTTGTGGGACACTTCAAAGGCACCACGCATCCACAACGCAGCTGCTGCCCTGGGGAAGGAGTCGTTGAATACCCTCCATGAATGAGAAGTAAAAATTAAGCAGTTAGATTTGGCACGTGCATCACAATAAAGATCCCCGAATGCTCAGCTTCTTATTGAACCTAAGGCGGGCTGTTAATTCGTTATTCACTTCCCAGCCTGGAAGGAAAAGCATGTTATACCCGAGGGCCAGAACTGATGAACAGAGCCATAAATCAAGCAGTTTACAAGACCAGCAATTAGGAAACAAGCCGACAGAAGGGAGAACTCTGTCAGTAATAAAGCAGACACACCACAGGATCTGCTGAGTGCTCTCAGCAACCGGGGACACGCAGTCCTTTCCACACTCCATCTCTAATTCTTCCCGTCATTTGCTGCCTTTTCCCTATGTCTTCTACTTCTCTTTATTTCCTCCTGTCTGTCCCTGACACTGCCCCCCACCCTAGTTTTTCCTGTGTTTTTACCCCCTCTCTTCTGAAAAGCCTGTTCTTCCAGAGAATGCAAGCACACACCTGCTGAGAAAATGGATTTAGCAGCTGCTGCCGAGGAGCAGAAGCACGTGCTGGGTACCAGCCGCCACAGCGCGGCGGATACACACAGCCCCGCCAGCGCAGGGTGTGATGGAGGGAGCAGGGTGCTCCTCTCCTGTCAAAGGACCACAACAGGACATGAGCCCTGCAGGTCCCGGGATGGTGTTGGTGGGGGAGCAAGTGGCAGTGGGGAGGGCTGCGCAAGTAAGGACTGGCTGGGATGGCTCTCACCACCTAACCTGTCTTCTGCCCTACTCAGCTCCTCTGATCTCTTCTCCAGCACAAGTCAGATCCGTCTCCCTTGGCTCTGACAGCAACTTCCAACACCCTTCCCACATTTCCTGCTCGATTTCTAGTTCCCCAGGGAACTGGGATTGTTCAGCCTGGAGAAAAGGAGGCTGAAGGGAGACCTTATCACTCTCTACAACTACCTGAAGGGAGGGTGTAGGGAGGTGGGGATCAGTCTCTTCTCCCAAGGAACAGGCGATGGGACTAGAGGAAACAACCTCAAGTTGCAGCAGGGGAGGTTCAGATTGGATATTGGGAAAAATTTTTACACTGAAAGAGTTATTAAGCCTTGGAATGGGCTGCCCAGGGAAGTGGTGGATTCACACCCCTTGTGGTATTTAAAAAGCCGGGAAGACAAAGTGCTTAGAGATATGGTTTAGTGATGGGTTTTGTCAGTGTTAGGTTAATGGTCGGGCTCGATGATCTGAAAGGTCCCTTCCAACCCAGACAATCCAACGATTCTCCTCGCTTTTCGTTGCAAACCCTGCCCTTGCTTTCCTTGCTCAAAATGAGCTCCTGGAGTGGAGTGACTGGGTGGCCAAGGGGGCACAGATCCACTCTTGGTCCTGGTCCCACATGCAGCTCTGCACCACGGTGCTCTCATACAACCCCTCCAGAGTGGGGCAGCTGTGCCTGTTTGGGGCTGGTTCCTGGATGCTGCATTCCTGCTGCTGCAGAGCTCCGAGCCACCCAGGATGCCAGCAAAGCCAGGCTGGAGCAGCTGCTCCCTGCACGCAGCGCAGGCACACACATGTGAAATCTGAGCGCAGGACACGCGTATTTCACCAGGCCCTCCTGCTGTCTCACACATCCCTCCTGCTCAGTGCACCAACACATCTCCAGCACATCACATATTTGGGAAATCACAGCCAGCGGGGATGTATTTTGTCTACGTTCGCCTTTGGCACTCGGTGTGTGCACCAGTCTCCCTGCCACAGGAGGAATATGGCTATTTATGAGCATTAGGTTGTCAAGGTAGGAGGGAGACCAGACATTCTGATCATCCCAAGACCAAATGGATCCAGTTATGCCAAGAATTAAGTATGTGATATTCCAGAGCAGCCTCAAGGGCAGGGAAGAATCTCAGATTGGTAAATCCACTCTGCGGAAACGCTCGCTGTTCCCACCCATCAGACACCTTCACAGCAGCAGATGCCAAAGGCAAGAGAAAAAATCAGTGGAGTTACTGAGCCCCACCGTACATGCTCAGCCCCTGACATTCCCGCACGTCTCAGCTCACTATGGTGACACTTTCCATGAGGTGGGGTCACAGCCCAAGGAGCTTCCAAATTAACAGACCAACCTCAGCTGCCGAAGCCTTCTCCTTGTGATGATCATCCTCCCCAAAGCCAAGGCTGACACTTGCACAGCACTCGGCACAGGCTCACCCTCTGGAAGAACTTTGAGCTGCCCCTCACCCAGGCAGGCACAGGCAGAGATGATCCAGCAAAGGTCCCACCAGCCTTCTGCTGGGCAGGGCAGGAGGAAGGTGGGTGCCCCGGGGTTCCCGGGACAAGGCCACACGTCACTAGTGACCACAGCCACTTCCCAGAGAGGCTGCTCTCCTCTGCTCTGGCCCAGGATGGGAGGCAGTGGGCTGAGGCCAGTTTATCTTCAGCACATCAGAGGCAGGACTGACAGTCACTTAAAGGAAACAAAGCGCTGCCTTTGGATGAGCATCACCCTAGTGCCTTCCCAGCCGCCTGCGGTTTTGATCTTCAATGGGGAGGCTAAGGATTTGTCTGGAAGAGTTGCTAGTCCACAAGAGGAGGAAACATCTCTTCTAACCTTGAACACAGAGAGACTAATAATCCGCCTCCCCCAGCACCAGGGCAGGGAGGCTTTGATGAGCTCTTTGGCAAGTGCCATAGGAAGAGGCTGCAACAGAAAGTTTACTAATTAGGTCACTTCAGAGCAAAACGAAAATAACGTAGAAATCTTTTCTGTGCAAAGCAGATTCCAGAGAAGGAGCGAGCAGCTGCATTCCTGGAGACAGGCTGCAGCAAACTCCGCAAGGAGCCAGGGAGGGGAACGGGTTTCAAGGTCTTGAAAAAAGCAAATCCCAGACACGAGGCCATGGCAACAAAGAAAGCTCAGTAGCTGGAGACTCCTCGGGAGAAGACGGGAAATCCTCTTCAAAGGAAGGTTTTTCCCACCCAGATCTTGGCAAGCCAGTGTGAGCAGCTACATTTTGCTTATCCAAGGTCTCTCTCAGGCCAGCCAGCCACAGGTTTCACGCCCAGAATGGCTGGACAGTTTCTGAACTGCCATGCCTCACCCCAAATGTGTTTTTTCCTTTGACGACAAGTAAGATCTCAACAGACTGGGTGTGTAGCTAGTAGAAGTGTGCCCTCAGGTTAGCCCAATCTGTTATCTTGGCGTTCCCCGGATTCACAGACCCATGCAGGCCCCCTTCAGAGAGCATCCAGGGAGCTATACTGGTGTCTATCACCTTTGAGCATGGAGCCCTGCAAAGAAGATGTCATAGATGGTCTTTTCCCACTGCACGATCAAAAGCTTCTTAGTTGTCCGTGTTGTACAATAAGGAATAACATGAGCAAGTAGCAATTGCTGGTACTTCGCCCACGGGTTTATTCTCCCAGAAACGACAGGGAGGCTTTCCACGGCATCAGGTAGGCTTTTGAGTGGCACTTGAAGGAAATTCCAGCCGCTTGGCTGTGCCCCAGTTCACTGGCATTCTGGGAAGGTCAGAGCTCCACAATCAGCCATATGTTCAATCTTGGCTTCCCCTCATAACGCCAAGACGTGTCTGCAAGGAATAAAGCCAGAGGGAATGTTAACTGATCGCCACTGAAACGGAGCCTCTCCTTGGCTTTCACCCTAATTAACTATCAAGAGGCGGTGCCGGAAGGCCCCTGCATCACCAATAAAGAATGTGGGGTTGGTAATTAATTAGTTGCCCATTGGGATCCCAGCACCTCTCGCCCACAGCCGATCTCTACAGATTGATACAAAAGGGATTTAATGGAAACACAGCAGTTTCCCCATTATGGCCTAAAGCAAAACAGAACTAGTTTTTGAAGGAACCTCATTTACAGTCCTCTCATGTGACTGACGCTTGGCACCTAACCCTGCAGGTACAGGATTATATTGGAAAGGAACCTGCCTGCAGAATACGGGAGTAAGAGAGAGGGCCCCTTAAGTAATTTGGTGAGCTATTTACGTTCACCATCCTCCCTGCATAAGAAAACCGAGAGTAGAAGGATGACAGAGAAAGGCCTTGCACATCAGTGTACAGTTGACAGCACTCCCGGAGACTCAGACCTGGCAACTCGTATCTCTGCCTAGAAAACAAGACAACCCAAATAAAGCAGAACACGCCGTGAGCCAAGCATCAAGACATCCTGTTTGGAGGGGTCAGGAGGGGATCGAGCAGGGCACAGGCATTTGGCCAGGGGCTCAGACAGGGCACTGAATATGGAGAAGGATCTAGTCTGAAACCCCTCCAAGAAGCAGCCAGGGCTCCCAAATCATCTCTGCTGTCTTAGCTCCAGAAGAAACTTCTGGTTTCTCTTACGTTTCTTGAGTAACTAACCAACACAGTTATGCCAGTTAATATCCCTGGTAATTCTAGATTTCCCATGGAGCCCATGTGATCTCAGCCAGGTAACTTTGTTTCTGTATATCATTTTCTTTTTCCATCCCAGTAGCTGCTCTCCCTTTCAGACAGGACTAGGAGAAGGCAATGGAGATTTTCTCCTGTCAATGGGAATGAGATCTGGTTACTTTAGTTATGTGAGATTCCTGTTTTCTGGCTAACAGACAGTGTCACTGGGCTGAGAACCATGAGGTCAAATACCACAATTCTTTCCTACAGTAGGAAGCCAAAGAAGAAAGCTGTCCAAAAGCTGAAACAGAGTCAGCAAGCAAAACATCAGGTGGTTCTTTTCACCACTCATGTAGGGAGCAGTGATGATGGGTGAGGTGACTTCTAAGCACCAAGTTGTCAGACCCAGGGGAAAAGGGGAGGTCAAAAAGGGCATCAGGAAATCACATCAAGGCAGTCCAAGGTGTCTTTAAAAGACACTCAGAAGACAAGGAGCAGCTGCCAGAGGTCAAGGGATGATCTCCTTGGCCTGGGATGGAGTAAGACTTTTCTAATGGTACCAAGAGTCTGGCACCATCTATGAATACCCTCTGTGCTCACATCCCATACTGTCACCACACACAAATCCAAACCAGAGCCACCATTGCAGCGTGGCGAGTATGCATGGAGGTGAGACAAAGCCAGCACTGGGCTGCAGGCACTCTGCTGGATGTCAGGGCTGGATTCATAGGTCCAGTCAATAACAGAGCTCTGGATGGCAAAGAGTACAGAGAAAGAGGGCACCCTGCTGAGAACGAGGTATTCCTGGGTATCAGAGCCTGAGACACCACAGTATCTTACTGGTAACAGTGGGACAGGCCAGAACACCCCTGCGCACCAGGAGGAAGGAGCCAAAGCAAGGGCTGACATGACCAACAGGAGGCCACCTGGACTTAGCTTCTCCCTATGAAGGGAAGAGATGCCCCGTACACAGCCAAAAGGTGCCAGAACCACAACAGCAGTTGCCCCAGACCACAGTTTTATTCCCTTGTCCTAAAATAATCTCCTGCAAAGGAGATTATGTCCAGCTATGTCCATCCTACACACCAGATGCGTGGATGTTAAGCCCGTTCCTTTCATCCACCCAACACTTTGCTTTCTTTGCAGCTCTCACCCTCCAAGAAGCTCAACAGGCCAAATCTTCCCTCTTGGGCTCCCAGGCCTGGGTGAGCGGGAACATCTGAACCACAAGCTTAACTTGGCAGCCAGGGATGCTGCTGCTCCTTCTGTGCAGCCCACTTTATTGCAATCCCCTCACAGATGTTGCTGTACATCCTCTGCCCAAACCTGCAGTTGCCCTGTCTCCCTAACAAGCTCTCTGGCTCATTAACCTTTCATTTTGCCTCTCTTCATCTCTTCTATTCAAGCTGGAGTCTATCCAGCTCCCTCTCCCGGCTTGATTTTCCTCTCCCCTGTAGTCTTGCTCGAAGAGGAGGTCTGCCGTGCTCGCTCTTATTCGTTTACCAGCATATTCCTGACACCATCAACTTCATGCTGGCCTCCCTCCCAGGTGGCCTCCATGCTGGGAGCTGCTGTAGCCTCTCCCTTCAGACTCCATGATATTCCCCATCCAAACAATCTTGAAAGGATTGGGATTTTCCTCTCCAACAGACATCATTTTCACTCCTCTCAGTAGGCCCTCATTTTTTCACATAAAGCTGTCAGTTCCATGAAAATGTCAGCTTAATGCTCAGTAACCATCAAGAAACAGATCAAGTGGTATGAATCATTTGGAAAGAAAAAAAAGAACTGAACAGAAAAATCTATGATTCATCCACACCTTGGATACTGCGTGCACTTGTGGGCCCTTCATCTCAAAGGGGATATCAGAACTGGAACAGATTCTGAAAAGAGCACAACAGATGGTCAAAGACACAGAGCATAATTAAAAGCACAATTACGGAAGCACAATGAAGTGGGCTCAGACTCGTTAGCGTGCAAGAGAAAAGGCTTGCAGGGAAAAAGTAGGGGTGTGAAGTCATTATTGGGCTGAAGAGGGATTGGCTCTTCATCTTCTCTTCCAACACGAGCTCAGGGCCACTAGTGATGCTAGGAGCACATAGACCAGCCCCATGTAGCCAACCTCTCTAAGACCAGGGAGTCTATCCTCTCTCTCTGCTCTTGAGGCTGGAACAGGGTCTTTGCTTCAAGTGTCTCAGGAACAGAGGACCAACCAAATTCACCTCCACAATTCCCATTATTCCATTACTCTCAGTCAAATAGCCTCTCTTTTCTCTTTCATACCAGGAAACAAGTCCATCCCAATGTTCTCAGAAGTAAGTTAATTATACTAGCGCTGAAGGCCTTTCCTTGCTGTTCCCCATCTGCCATCTTTCATTCATTATGAAGGAATCAGCACCCATCTTCTATCAGCTCATAGCACCAGTCCACCCACCAGATTTGCAAGGAAGCACTGTCGTGCTTTTCTTTATTCATGCTTCCAGAAGGGAAAAAAACACCCACAAACCTCCTTACTTGTCTTCTTCAAACTCTTCCTTCGTTCTGATTCCTACAGCAAGTTTGACAGCACAGTGCCAAGATCAGAGTCAGCATCACTTCACTGCTCCTCTGTTCACTTCCACCGGTCTCACACTTTGGTAGGGAGCTCTCTGGGACCAGACCCCTCGTTTTACCTTGTATAGTTCCAGACTGCAAAGCTTTGTTTCGCAGCTCTCATGCTGAGGGTCTACCACAGCAGCTCCCTCAGCTGCATCATTGGTTCAGCATCTTCCTCTTCTCTTCTATTTTTAACCCTGAAGGACCACAGGAGTGACATTCAGGTCCCTCACTATACAGGTCCCATTTGCTTCCTAGACTGGTTGAGTTGAAGCAATAAAGGTCCAGAGGTTTTGCCCCATGGCTCCAGGACTTCCCCATTCCACCAAGCAGCAGCCTTCAGCCCTGCAGGGGTGACCTACAACCTTCACCCTCAGCCAAGAAGATCCTCCCCCAAAATCTGTTTCAGAACACAACTCTACTATCAATGCAAAACACAGGCAAACACAGAATCAAAGCAACTCTGCTACCCACCCAGGGTCACTGCTTTCTAAGGCTCCTTCACCTTCACTGCTGCAGGCTCTACAGCTACAACAGAAGCCTCTGGTTGACACCCATAGTCTCGTATTCCTTCCAGGGGATCTAATGGTCTAGACTGGCCCCAAGCCCTCTGTGCCAGTAACAGAACGACCACCCTAGGTACACCCTGGGATGGGAGTACACATGATCCTTTCTGCACTCGGAAAAGTTCAAGGAAGAGGCTGGAGGAGCTTTAAGAGCAGAGGGGAAGTCCAGTGAGTGTTAAGTTAGTGATAAACCTGGTTTGCAAGCAGAACCTGTCCTAGCAAGGCTTTGTGGCTGTGCTTAACTCCACTGCATCCCAAAACCAAGAACAGAGTAGGAGGCACAGTATCTGCATGACTCTAAGTACATTCCTGTGCAGTATAGCCAGACTGCCAGAGAGCACACAGAGGACAACCAGGACTATCCTTTGGGCAGAAGCTACAAATAAGAGGAGGACTTGCAATAACAAGGAAGGAAAAACCTAGAAATATATGCATTGCTTATATATCCTTGCCCTTCTAAGATCCAATCAGTTTGGATGGACACTGTCAAAGGAAACAAGATGTGTTCTGGCCTCCCTCTGTCTCCTGGGGTACAGAAAAGGGCAAAGATTTTGGAAAAGATTTCACACTCGGCTACTGAGCACTCAGCTCCACGAAAACCCCAATTATCCTGGACAGGGGCCTGGAGAGGCAGTAGAATCCCTGTTCTTGAAGATATATAAAACCTGACTGGATGAGGTCCAGTTGGTCTGGATCTCACTTTGAAGCCAGCTGTGCTTCGAGATGAAGACTTCCTGGGGCTCCTTTCACCCAGCATTAGCCTGTGATTGCAGGATTATACGTCCCTGACACAGCAGGCAGAATCTCACTTGCACAGTCAACAGCAAGGCTCTTCTGACACACCACAGAGCTCAGCTCTCCTCCTCGGCTCACTGGCATGAGATACCCACACAACAGAGTATTTGGCTCAGTCCCCAAGCTGGTTGCCCTTCAGATACAGGAGAACGGCTCCTGTCTTGACAGCATTCCCACCAGTCTTGCAGATGAGCCAGAAGGAGAGGGTGCCCCTGGAAAAAACAAACTGCAGGAAAACTGAAGTGCTGGCATGAAATGCTGATCGGTTTGCATTTGAATTTCAGTAAGAATGCACTTACATCAATGTTTGGCTCTAAAAAAACCCTTCCAGGTTTGACAGTAGTTCATAAGAGCCTTGCTAAAGCAGAGCTCTTGGCAGTGGGGTAGTGTGTGCAGGAGAAACACCAGTTCCCATTGACAGATACTGAGAGGATGAGAAATACCCCTCCCTTACACACAGAGACACCTCAGGACTTGCGTCCTGTAAAGAGGGGTTTTACATCCTCATCTGGAGATCATCACGGAAAACAAGGGTTTTAGAAAGCCACTTTATAAGCCGGAACATCAGAGTAAGTAAACGTGCAGTATCTCAGATGTTTTGCTGAAGAGACGAAGTGTCACACGCTTTTGATGGGATTCCAACTAATTCCACTACACATACAAATCCGGCTTTAACTCTTCCTGTGCTCTCAGCTTTGAGATTGTTACTTCCAAGCAGCCTGTTACTAACACCTTCCACCAAAGGGCTAAAAGCAGCAATTGACTGTACTCATTTTAGCCAAGACTTTCTTTGGCCCTTTCTTCCTTCCTCCGAAACTTGGCTCTCCCTACCAGTGCAGCACAAGGAGAGAGAGGACTGAGCTGCAAGGATATGGGTTGAAGAATGTTGGGTTTTATTGATTGCAAATGTTTTCAGGGGCCTTTTCTGAACTGAGATCAGTTGAATTTGCTCAGACGTTTCTGCCCAGCGCCCTCAGACCGTGCTGCAGTGTGATGAGGGATAGTTCTGCCAGAGGGGAACTCAGTCCTAAAATCCTTGTTCAGGGTTATGTATTTCAGGACTGGCATGAAAATAGGGAGGAGCAGACAGAGTCACAAGAGAAAACATCAGAGACTTCCCTTGGAATAATCCCTTCCGTGGAGAGGGGTTCGAGCAGCTGTAGGCTCCTTCAGATTATACCTTCCAAATCCCCGGGATCAGTCAGAAAGGGGCTGAGTTGTTATTTCCATAGCCTGACTCTGGAAACTACACCAATAACACCCAGAGATGGGTTCAGTACTGCATATGCCTTTGTTTTCCACATATATAATAAATAGGTGCTCTTGCAGTCCAGAGAATGCCCCGCTGCGCTGCTCGGCGGCTGGCTAGTATTCTTTCAAATAATCAGTGAA
The DNA here is from genome assembly GCA_003697955.1 of Calidris pygmaea. NCBI lineage: Eukaryota > Metazoa > Chordata > Aves > Charadriiformes > Scolopacidae > Calidris > Calidris pygmaea. The sequence goes on from QJSC01025305.1 coordinate 206,552, forward strand.
TCCTCTAACGACACTGCCTGCATTCTGTGCTCCTAAAAGCAGCCCGCTAGAAGTGCTTATGTGCAGTTAGACCACGTGTGATGATTATAGATGATAAACATAATTATTTGGGATGCTGATCGCCTTTGCTTTCTTCATTCCATTGCTGCTGTGTAAAACAATCTCAGTGTTATCAGTTCTATGGGCAGAAACACGGTGAAGATACAGACTTCCTCTTGAAGGCAGGGACAAACCTTCAGGGAAAGGTACCACCCGAGGGACGGAGCTGCAGCTGTGACAAACTCCTGCCTCTTGAAACACAAAGTCTTTAAGATGTACCTGAACACTCTGCAAAACCAAGGTCAGAGCACGACTGGGAAGCAGGTTTCGTTACCCACCAAGAGGCAGGGAAGCATCAGTGAGGAACCTTTTTGATTGATTTCTGCTCCAAGCAGCGCTGTCATGCAGATATCGCCTAACTCAAGATTTTAGGGAGCTGAACAAAATCAAGTACCCTAAAACAGCAAACTCACCCATTAGACCTCTCAGTACCACGTGTGAAGCTGGGGATGGGGGAGCCCTTTCCCACTCCTGCCAGGAGTCCATTGCCTTCAGATTAGGACCAGCAGGTGCCTCAGGGATCCAGAGCACAGACCCCTGACTTTTGTTTTAAAACACTAATCCATCATCCAAAAGTGCGTGGTTGCTTCCCAGCCATGCAAGTAACGAGATAACACTGCTAACCCCTATGAGGAAGATGGCATTGTCCCTTATAGAAAATGGGATAAGGCCACTGAAGCTCTCCAGTGTCACCGTCTTTCCCTTTACTTTGGCCAGTGAGGTCTTTTCCTCCTTCCTATCTCCTTTCCTGATCTCTCCAATCAAGAGTTCGCTCCCATAACCATCCCCGCTTCCCTTTGCTGCCTGCTCACTGCCTGTCCCTTCTCCCCACGATGCTCAGTTCTCTCCCATTACGGTTCTCCTTGCACAATCTCAGTGTTGGGTGCTATGCTGCCTTGGAGATGGGGATGAGCAATCCATGAGACTCTCGTGCCGGACTCCCACTGGGACGGAACACACCAGCAGCGCCAGGCAGGGGGGGCTTTGTTCTGCCCCACAAGCCCAGATCTGCACAGCCAAACCTGGGTTTGGGGAGATCCTCCATGTGCTGAGCAGCCACACTCAGAGATGGGCCCATGGAGCAGCTGAGAGACAGCAATCACATGCTGTGACACCTTGCAGGGACCTGCAAAAGTGAAATAATGGATAGAAGGCCTACTCCTTGTCTTCTGTCATCTTCTCTCTACTGTCATATGGTCCTGCTTGTAGACTTGGGCTGTGAATTCTCTTTTATATGATCCCTGCCACATCCTGAGGGAGATGGAACTGGCAAGGTCTGGACAGCCTGCACTGCATCGTAAACTTTCCTGCCACTTCAGGAGAAGGGGGGTTACTGGGAGAAGGCTGAGAGGCAGAAGGAACAGTGGGGTTGGCAGTGCTGAGGCTCACCAAGCAGCCCTGCTTCACTCCACACTAACCCCATCATGACCTGGCTCCTCAGAGACAGCCACTGCCTGGAACCGAGCAATCTGGAAAACAACCACTTCTTTAAGTTTTATTATTAAATAAATCAATCAATCCAGCTATCATGAGGCCCTGAAGCCAAAGTGGCCAAGTAAAGGATAGGAGAAGCCAGAAAAACTTCAGTGAGAACAGGTAACAAGAGACGTGTTTACCACAGTCGAGAGACAAGGCTTCTAATACAAGCAGGCTGCGGCACCACAAACATTCCCTATGGCCTGGTATGGCTGCACGGAGATATTTACACGTACAGGCAGGGAGACGCCGAGCTCTGGCTGCTGAACAATCAACTTTTATTCTCTCCAGACCAGCAAAGCCAAGATTTTAGTAAACACGCAACCCCAAAAATGTGCCTGCGGATTGGGTAGAGCAGAGCCTGTGCTCTCCCTGCCAAACAACAAAGCCGTTCTCCTGTGGGTGGTTTCACGGTGAGGTTTCTGTGGGGAGGAAGTGTTTCTAGTGGTCAAGGCAGAGAACGGGGGTTCAGGGGACCTGGCTCCCATCCCTGGCTCTAGGAATCAGGAAAGCTCTGATTGCAGCAAAGGCACACGCTTGCAGGAGTCACTAGTCCTCTGTTCACCTCTCCTTTTTCAGGCACAAATCGTTGCTTTGAGGAGCCACGCAGAGACACAGACTCCCCCCCCGCCATCTATAACACTTCCTGACCTTGCAGGGCTGTGGCGGAGCTGGTGTGATTGATGCCTGAAAGGCTGTCAGAGCTCTTTGGATGAAAATCTCTCTGGAAGGTATTGGAAGACATGCACATGCGAGTGCAGACACGTGAGAAAGAGACATGCACCTCACGCACTCTTCTGCTTCCCTCCAGCTCACAAATCTCCACCCAGACTTGCTGGTTCCGCTACTCAGGCATTTAAATATTTACAAGATGGGTCTGCAGAAAACCTGTGTTTTAAAGCAGGGTAGCCAACACTATAACTTAACAAACGTAACAAATCTCCAACCTGGTTGGTTGCCCAGACTCAACCCCAAGTCTCTGCATTTTACTGCCAAAATCAGGCCAATGTGAAGCAGACTGAAAGCCCATGGCAGATATAACCCAGTCCTACTCATTTCTGGTGGACTGGCACCAGTAACCTCCCCTGGCCCTTTGCATTGTCCTCTCTTCGTTTCATCCTAGATGCCATTAACGTGCTGTTTACATGTCTTCCAGTTCATTAATGAAGACACTAAAGAAGACTGGACCTAACCCTGATCCCCGTGGCTTGCCATTAGATAAACACCTCCTTGAAAAGTTCCCATCAACTCCTTAGGTATGAAGGACTGTTGTCTGGAGGTGTGCATAGCAATTACAGCTAATGACTTCACCTGTCACAGTTCATTTGCAGTGAACGCCATGGGGAGAACCCACCAACTGCACCAACAGTTTTTAAAGAAAAAGAAACCCGAAAGAAGGAAGAAAGAGCCACAGGATGGCTCCATATTCAGTGGACGTGCTGGTTTTGTCTGTTCACAAGGTTTGAAACAACTTTCGGTTTTACTTCCTGCCCTGAATTGATCTGGATGCTGTTAAGTTTTCTGGATCTTCTCTTACCTTGTTGGCTGCATTTCAGAAATAGGTGGCATGAGTCAATCACAGTGGACCAGTGTAAAATGTTGTAAGATACTTCCCTCAAGTGGATGGAATAAAAATCACTCAACTGTGTGTCACAGGCTCTGTGGCGTACCTCAGGTAGCAGAAAGATAATGGGAGATGGACACCTACATGAAGTACAATCTACCAACCTGCTTGAGAGGTGTTAGGAGCGTAGAAAAATGATCAGTGATACCGCAACTTTCCCACTCTACAAATGTCAGAGCACACAAGATGACACCCAGTGACCCTTTGTATCAATACTAAAGGGGCATATGCTCTGACAACCTGTCAAGTTACTACATGGAGAGCTAATGTATATCCATGACCAACCAGGAAAACAGCTTGAACGCAAGCTGAGATGAGTGACAACTACTCCTACATGATACTTCAGCAGAAATGGAAGAGGCCGCTTAGAAGCAGCTCGAGGGGTGAAATACCTGAGTGCTGTAGAACAAGGCTTCTCTGCCCAGGGGAGCCTGCAGCAGCACTGCGAGGGACAGACAGGAATGGAGAGAACCAGACGCTGATTGCAGTGGTGTGGGTGGTACCTACACTCACCCCGAGGCTGATGTCTGATCTCATGATCACTGTTTTCCTCAAAGCAAGCGATGAAACATGAACAAAGAATTCAGATTTCACTGTAGTTTTACTGTTACAGAGACAGCAGCTCAGCTCCGGTCTCTTCCATATACACTGAAGAGGAGAACACTTCATCTCCTGCAAATGAAGAGAGATAAGAGGGGCTCAGCACGAGGCAGGATTTGTCTCTGTAACTGATCAGTCCAACAAAGTGACACAGAAACCGTTTATTACTGAAAATGAATTGTGCTATCAAGGCAGATGCCTGCAATTACTTCTGTTAAATATTATCTTTCATTAACTGTAAAATATATAATTAATAAACTTGCCCCCTCATTTTTGTTAAGTTTCACTGCAAAGACCTTATTACTGAAATAAATCTTTCTAGCAGTGCACGTCGGCAGAACAGAGGAAGGTGCACGCCTCTCTGTGTGTGATAATTTCCTTATGGAAAACTGAATTATTAGGGAGGAATAATCACCTCTCTTCATGGCTCAGACTGTAGAAATACCCCACTCTGAGACCAGTTGTTTAAGCTCATGCCTCTTGGAAGCAGGCAAGAAGAATCTGCTTTGGCTGGCAAAGAGGACTCGATCTGAAAACAGCCAGGCAGACGCAAGCTCTTCTTTCACTGGCAAATCTGGAGAAACAACAAATACAATTCATTTTTTGATTTACAGTCCATTAAAGAAGTCTTCTGACTATAAAGCTGCTCAGAAAGACCTCGGTGGTTAGGCTGATTTTTTTACAAGCCCCACGTCCATCCACCTCACAAGACTGTTAGAACTGCATGACTGTGATTTGCTTTCCATGTACATCAGAACTGGTTTGATTTGGGCATGTTTAGTGAGGGCTGTTAAACCATGCGAATTAGAGCTGCTTCAAAAATGTTGCTGAAAATTGACTCCAAGCATAAAATTCCCCTTAGACTTTGTCTCCACTTGTGATCTTTACCTCACATTAGTTGATTGCCAGTTCAACCTGGGGTAATTAAAATATTTCCAAAGGCTGTTCAGGGCAACGCTTTTTGCCTTGCTGCAGGCTACGAATGTTCGTGGTTTGCCCGGGGCTGCTGTTCATTCCTGCTGGAGTTGGCACAAGCGGCAACGAATGCCACGCAAGGAGCAACGCCTGCTCCATCACCATTCTCCCCACCCGGGGAAGGTGGCAGAAGGAAGGAGGGGACGAGCACACACTGGAGAGACAGTGATTTAACTTCTGGCTATAGAGAAAGCAGCGCAGAGGAGGAGAAAATGAAAGTATGTATTTTAATCAACCCCTATGATTTCACTGCTTTTCGAGATGCCTGGATGAGCCCAGGGGAGCCAACAGGTTGCAGAGACGCTCACCCCCAGGTTGCCACATTCAGTACGGATGAGCTCAGCTGAGAAGAAGGGTTCCCATCTTAACTGGCCTTCAGAGCTTTTTGCAATGAGATAGGCTTGGGGAGGGAGAGGGTGTCATTTTCTGGCCATCCACTACCAATTTTTGTGGTTGGCAGAACTGAAAGGAAGGGCAAGAGCTCTGTGGGTCGTGGGTACCGGGAAATGCACAACCCCTGACTCGGAGCAGGTCCTGTGTCAAAAAACTGTATTAGAGAACCTTACCCTGCTACTGCCCTGAGTCTAAAAAAAGGGCTCCATTCTCATATCATTTTAACTAGCACTTAAGAATGTTGAAACCGCCAACCAATTTGACTACACAAAATAATTTAGAGTCAGCAAATTATCTAGTTAACTGATGCGTATAGAAATGTTAATTCAACAGCAACCGAAGCCTTTTTACATCTAAAGACGATAATCCTACACAAAGAAGAAAAGAGAGGGGCTGAGCATGCCATCCTTGCAGAAGAAACGGTAAGAATATTTTAGCTGTCACCTACAATGTAACCTATATGCAGTTACACAAATAGCACAGGCTGAGAGCAAGTTTAGAAGTGAGTTTGGAACGAAAGCTTGGAAATCATATTATACAACTCTTTGCCCTGGTTTTGCTCTAGGGGAGAGGCTCTTGTATCAGCCCATTTCCACCAGTGGGACTCTTTGCATAAACTTGCTGCACAAGATTTTACTTTTCTGTACAAAAGTATAACAACACTTTACCATGCGACGTGCACACTCGTGTCCCTCAATATCCCTCAGGAACCCTTTTGTGCACAGGCACTGACTGCCTGACAACCAGGCATCATTTCACTGCTCAGGATCCCGCTGGGTCAGACCAGGAACGCTGGAGAAGGAAGATGGAAAAGTTAAGCAACTCAACTCGCTGGCTCTTGGGCCGCAGAAGGGGGAGGGGGCAGGGAGGCAAAGCATCTGGCTTCCCCGCTTCTCTAACAGCCTGGCGGGAAGGCTGCTGTCAATTCCGCCTTCTGCCTTGTTGGAAGAAAGCAGAAGTGACAAGAGGCCCTCCAGGCAGGCAGCCAGGAACCAGAAATTCAATTGAGCTACCTCCTCAAACTGGACTTTTTTTGGAGACCCTTTCCCTGAAATTGCTTTGGCTTAAAAAAAAAAAAAAAATTTCATGGTGGTTCAGGGCCAATTCATCACCCCTGGTCTCCTGGCTCTCCTTTCCTCCAAGAAAGTATGATTTGCACAAAAGGATTTCCATTTTCTGGACTGCTCTACAACCAACCTCACCCATAATAAATACACAGACACATAAATATGCACACACGCATGCATACACAGATACAAACAATGGTATTTATAGATACAGGCATTGCCACGGACAGATAAATACACAGGTGCGTTTCTGAGCTCTATAACATTCAGGGAGAGAAGTGATACAGCAGCTGAATTTACTCTGTGTTCGCAGATTAGGAAACAGAGTGTGGGACATACGGTCTATCTCTAGGGCTTAGACCAACTGGTTATTGGCTGGTGCTGTTGTTCCTCTAACAAGCCCCTGGATATATCACTGTGGCTGTAGAGAAATGCAGCTGAAAGAGCCTTTCACTGTCAGCAGCAATCTGTCACTTCATGTATCTTACCCTGCCTCTTACAGCACAAAAGCTTCTGAGCCGCACGTGGGTGTTGGGAGAAAGGTCATTTTGCAGGTAGGCTGTGGTATTTTTCTTTATTTCTGGGAATGTGCGGCCAGCTTGAGGCACCGTCTGGATGCTGCAGCATGAATTTCAGCTTCACATATGCCCAGCTATAATTTAAGACAAGGGAGAATTTCCATTACAAACCCCATTTTTTTTCCCATGGATTTATACCTTAGCTATTTGGCTTCGCTTTGGGGAGGACCTTCACTGAATCTATTCCCAGGCTGGGAGAAACTATTTTTCTTGTACAGCGTTTAAATCCAGCCCAGCCTCTTTTGGTTGTAAGATGGTGAAGGAAATTACGTATGCACACAAACACTCACAAGCACACACAAAAAGCTTACACAAACATATGCCCGCAGAGAGAACTGTTACAAAAAAAAAAAAAAAAAAGACAAGCCAATGCAAATAAGCTCAATTTTAGGAGTGAATTAATTTGACTGACTTTATTATTCTAAATTATTAACAAGTACTAGCAACCTTAGAATGCAATAACCACACTCTGGCTTTCACCTAGGTTAACTGGAAACAGATAACTTGTCCTGATATAAATGGTATCAGTGGAAATCTGTGACAGCGAACTTGGAGGCAGAAACCTGACACAGAGAGCCCCTCTCTCTGCAGCAGCGCCTTAACAACTCCTGTACGATTCTGCTCCCCTGAAATGTTCCAGTGCGATGAATCACCCTCCAACAATGCCAGAACCCCCCGATTTTCATGAATGCCAGCTGAAACCTGACCTCCGCAGCACTCTAATCTGTTTATGACTTGGTCTGGCTTAGTAAACCCATTTTGGGTTTTTTTTTTAACTCTTTATCGATTCTACTTCGATGTAGTCCAATAAAGCACATTTACAGAAGCAATTTATGTCGGCTAGTGCCTCTGGTTCAGGAAAGCCTCCTGAAGAAGGCTCCTCCTATACGAAGAGAAGTTAAGCACCTTGCAAATACCATACAGGTTACCCAGTTATCCCCCTCTTACCAGTTTCATCCAACCCATCTCCACGACTAAGATTAGGAACAACCTCCTGTTTCTCCTGCTCACAAGCAGAAATAGGTACTATTCTCCCTACGTGTCACTTCCTAATGCCACGGGGAAAAGATGGGAAACACCATAAGGATCTTCCCAGTCTTAAGAGGAAAAAGCTGCAAGTGGCCACTGAAAGCAGATGAGCATTTCCCATCGACTGATGGCACAGAACCCAATCTTCTGGCATCAGCGCTGGCACAGTGGGTGCCACTGGTACCAGCAGGGCTCAAGCACCTGGAAATGGTAAGATGCCCCTATTTGTACCTGCTGCACAGGTGTGTAAATGCAAGTTGTTCCAGTGCCACAAAAATCCAGATGAGGCAGGTTGGAGACTATGGATTTATCCTATCAGCTGGAGATGTTGCCAATCTCCTCACGATACGCTATATCACCTCTTCCTTTCTTAGCTTTCACACCTAAGGCTGGGGAAAACGCTGACTAAGACCATCATTCAGGGAAGATATTTAGTAAAACCCACAGTGCTCAGCGGCTCCTAAGTGCAACATAATCGTTTTCTTGCTTCTTGCTCCGAGGGCACAGCACCAGAGCAGAGGAGGATGGCTGAGAGCTGCAGGGACTGGAAAACTGAACTCAATTTAGCCACAGAGCAGTTTAAAGTTCCTGTTGCATTTTTCAGCTAAGTACAGCAAATCCCCCCGCTAAGCAACTGCCCAGGTGGCCATAAATACTGAAAGGCTAACTGCGCGCGTGGCGTGCGGGTATTAGAGAGGGCGTGCGGAGGGACATAGCGGGAGAGCAGCTGAGAGAGAAGCTGAGTGTCCTTCCAGAGAGGCAAAGCCACCTGTTTGCAGTGGCGGGAGCCAGGCCCTGCTGCGGGACGGCTCTGGAGGCATGTGAGAGCTGCTGGATTCTCTTTCATTCGAAGCTTCCTGCAGTTACCAAGCACCGATAGAGTTTCACTCCTCACCAGCTGGAGCTCCCGGGCAGGAGCTTAGGAGCTCCTCCCCAAGGAGGAAGAGGAGGGGTGGTGTAGAGAGAGGTGCACACGACGGGTGACACAGCAGAGATGGCCACCAGGCACCTCCCGTGCCAACAGGAGACCTGCGTGGTGAAAATGCAGCTCGTCACTTTTCACAAAGAAAAGAATATAAAAGCAAACAAACATGGCCTTTAAATCTACTTGGATCTGCTGCCCCTGCTCAGGCAAGACACCACGGCTCAGTCTGCTGCCTTGCAAGGCTCCCAGAGAGCCCCTGCTGCAAAAAGAGGGATAGCAGGGGACATGTCACATTTAATTACCAGCAGACCATGGGCACCTAACTTCAGGTTCTTCGTTTATAACAAGAAGAGCTGAAAAGCCTCCCATCTCCCCACACAGAACCTTGCATAGCGCCAAAAGGAGGAGGAGGATTTCCTCTCCCATTCATTCCACATGAGCTCTATGGGTAGGCGGCGATGCACGAGGGTGATGGACAGGCGGATGGACGGCTGTAAGCGTGGCAGACAGGTTGGAGCACAGGCGGACAGCTTGCTGAGAGCTTTAGGAACGGGGGCTGCTTGAGCTGGGGAGCGTTAGAGGTACTGCATGAGTCCTGAGTGATGTGTGATGGACACGGGAGTCTGCACTGCCTCATATCTCGCAACAGTGAAGGCTCAGCCTGTGACCCCCCGGCACGTGCCTCGCTCAGTATCTACCAGAGTCCCCATATGGCAGTTGCCGAGTGATCTGGACCACTGGGGCCTGTCAGGACAAACACACCAGGCTTCCTGGCATTTCACCCAGGAGTTATGAAGCCGTCACTTGCTCAGGCTGTCTCCGAACGGTGCCAGCACGCTTTGGTACACCACCCGCTTTTCACCTGATTGTCATTTTTGGATGCTATTACTGAGAGGCATTTTTGGAGCTTCAGGACCTGCCGGGGAGAACGAGGCCAAACTCCCAGCCTTTCTGCCTCCCCAATTCTCCCCTGCTTTCTCTTTTCTGGAAAGTTTTCCCATGCTAAGTATAGTTCCTAACAGGTGCACGACCAGAGGGGACTGTCAGGGACGCAGCTGTCCCCACAGAGGCCTGGATCCATCTCCATCTGTCTCACTGGAGTTATCCACGCTGTCTAGCTGAGCTCTTCGGACACGGGATGGGGAGCATCAGAGATGCAGACAGGGAGGAGATACGTGTACACACACAGAGACACAGAGGGAGGATGATTATTCCGGGGAATGCCACAAACAAAGCCTCTGACATCAAACTAATGCATCCTTTGAGGCTTTAAAGAGTCCTTGCCACACGCAGGCAGGCTGCCAGCTAACTCATCGCTCTTCCTTGCCATGCTAACAGCCTGATGCCAAGGTCAGGCTTTAAACGAAAGCTGACTGCTTTGTAATCCCCTGCGCCTCATTTGGGGAAGCCACAAGACTGGTAAGAATCAGTGGCAGAAAATATTTGACTGGGGCCAACTCCAGTGCAATGACTGAAGTGATTCCTTTGCCCAGCCGGCTGCCAGCCCTGGCTCTCACCCTCCCAGCCCCACACCAAAGCCCTTCCAGCCCAGGAAAGCAGGGCTGGGGGTGCAGGCGAAATAGAGACAGTGCCACAGGTAGCTGAGATCCCTCTGACATACCTCCGGGTGTGCATGAAGCAGTCACACATCAGCGACCTCCAGATGCACAACAGTGACAAGGAGTCCTAACTCAGAGCTGCTGGGGTGCTGGGGTAACCTTCCAGGGCACTGAGTTGCCTCATCACCGTGTAGGGGATATAGATATTTGAGAAACAGAGATAAGAGGCAACCCCGCTGACAAACTAAAGGTGCTTCCTACCCCTAGAGTGTCCTGGCGTAATTTCAGGCCGGTATGACATGAGGAAATAATCACTTTGCAACACACACCACTGCTCCCTGCCACTGCGTGTTGCAGCAAGAACAGCTGATCTGCTTTACAAATCTAGGCCCTGGGATGTGTGTGGTGTTAACAAGCTGCCTTAGCTAATGGGAGGGTGATGAAAACCATATGCAGGGAAGAGGATGGTACCTTGGCATCACCACCGCCATCACTGAAAGAAGAAAGAACGAGGTTTCTGCCTTCACACTGTGCCACCGCAGAGCATGCTCCATGCCGCGCTTTGGCCACAAAGTCCAAGTTCTTAACTCAAGGAACCCAAAGCCCAACTAATTGCTAAAGGGCAGTGACTTAAGCTGCAGGAAACGGAGCTGCAATCAGACCTCAGAAGCCTGCCTGGGGCTCAGAGAAGAGGTGGGATGGTCTGGGTGAGACAGATCTTTGGCAGAGGGAAAATCAATTTCCCTTCTTTTATTCCTTTGTTAAAGTGAAGCAACGCTGCTGCTAGCAAACCTCTGCCCAGTCACACCCTCCCAAAGGAAGAACCACAAGTCCCTGGGTCCGGGGCGCTGCAGCCTGGGAGAGTACAGCTCTGAAGGCAGGCAGGTGTCACAAGGCAGTGGGCCCAGATGACACTGCCACCTGCGCTGCCCAGATACTCCTTGCCTCCCAAGGGGTTCCTCAGCAGGGCTGAGGGCACAAAACAGCGATGTTTGGGACCTCTCTGCTCCCAACACACACATTTTACCAGGGCACTACTCTTAACACCTTCAGACACAGACATCAGCAGGAGTTTCATCGATAAGAAGAACAGGATCAAGTTCAGACTTACTAAAATCAGCACTGGCAACAAAGATGGCATTGCCTTAACGTTTTTCTTAAACTGCCTTCCCTTTTTATGTCTCAATTCCAAGTTTTCAGGGCTTTGTATCATTACTCTCCTTTACTCCTTTTAGAACAACCCTTTTCAGAAAGAGAAGCGCTGACTGAAGCTCTTTGGGTCTCCAAAGACTATTCCATCACATCGCTGCTGACGGGGCTGGGGCTGCCAGACTGAGTTATCACAGGTCCTGCCCTCCCCTGCCATTAATACCTACTCACTGAGGGACCGTTGGTCCAGCCCAAGCAGAGAAGGTCATCCCCAAGCTGCAGAAGTCTCCAACGATTAGGGAAAAGGCATCAAAGGGAAAGAAGAGGAAAACAAATACATTCCAGACATCTCCCCTTTCTAGACATCTCTGGAAAATCATAATTGAGCTCAGATGGCCCCAGGGAGGGAATGAGTTACAGGGAGTCACTCCATGCTCAGCTCACCTTGCGTCAAGGAGAATTTAGCCACACACCGTCCCCAGCCCTGAGCCCGGTGTCTCACAACACCCCTGTCACACACCTGGCACCTCTTTCTGTCCCAATTCAATCCCTTCCTGCCCAGTGGAGGGGTCCTGTTACCAGGACCTATGTGATTGTGCAAGCGAAGTGGGGAAGCTGATTCAGAAGCAATATAGGACCAGCGAGCTGGGACTATACCTACTGAGGAAAGGAGGCACATCCCATCATTCAAGCGACAGTACAAATACAGCAGGTGTTCTTACACACTAGCATCACTCACTCCAATTCAGGAGCCCTGTGCTATGCAGGAAGAATGCTGCCATGGGAGAAATACCATCTAAATGCCAAATCACTAAAGTGTATCCGCGCTCAGGGAACAAGGGCAGCTCTTACCAGCTCTGCTCAGCCCTGGGTGTCACGCAGCAGAGGGCTGTCAGGCTGAGAAAATACGTGGCTAACTCTTGGAAGCCATTTTTCTACCACAGCCTGGTAGCCCCAAGCCCAGAGTAAACCAAGACAGGAGCAATTCCCCAAGCAAAGTCATCTGCACTTGAACCGCACATCTGGAACATCTGCAGCACTATGCAATCCCCTGCCTGGCCAGACATGGGATTGAGAAAGGGGTTTTCTGCCCTTCCATGTCTTCTACTCAACTGAAAAAGAGCTGAAAAACTCCAGCCAGTGGAGAGGTAAAATTCTCTTTATCTTTGCTCTTAATTCCAGTTTCAGGCTGCCTGGAGCGCCAGGACTCCTGCCAGCACCCCAGCAATGAGCATGTTCACACCTTGAACACACGGGTGCCAAACAGGACCTGGTCACCAAATACAAGACCTGGGCTTTGCCCCTGGCCAGAGCCACCAAGTGCCATGAGCCCAACTTCAGATCTAAACAGCCTGGGTCAAACCTTGCATCTGTCCTTTACAGTATGAACAACAATCCGGCAGGGTCTGACATTCTCCACAGGAATACAGTTGGTGAACTAAGAATCTATAAAGATATTTTTCAGATGGGTATCGGCCCTGGAAGCCCAAAACCACCCAGAGCCAGGACTGTACTGTGAAGCTTTCAGAACAGAGTGTTTTTCTTCAGCCCCCCGCTCCTGGGGCCCTGCATTGGCATGAAAATTCCACTTTTGTTATTGCAAAAATGGCACTTTTAGCTCTCACAGCTGAAAAGTCTGAGAATGCGGCTCAAGGATTAAACCCCTCCTCCCCAGACCTACAGTAAATAAAAGGAGTTAAAACCAGATTTGTAAACTATATTTGTGACTCTCTCAAGGAGTTCTGGCATTCTTTGTAGTCGGCGAGTAAGACTCCGAGGGAGATGCGAGACAGAATAAAGAGAGCTTGACCACAAGGCTTGGGCCGGTTCCCTCCAATGCAGAGATTTCAGGAGGTAGAAGGGCTGGCAGTGAGGAGGCACAGGAAACAAAAGCAGACATTTGCGAGACATTTGCAAACACATTTCTGAGCCAAAATTTCCTCCCAGTCACGCCCGCACATCTCTGTAAACCTATCTGGCCTCTGCACCATGGTTTGAGGACAATTTGACCTGGAGCCTGAACAATAGGATTAAGCACTGGATCAGCAGAAAAATGATTGCTTGCTATCGGAGACTTATTGTTACTAAAGAACGTCTGTTTCCCTGAGCCACATTGTGTAAGTGTCGGTGCCTTTGCTAGATTTAATGGTCCAATTATCACAGGCTGTGTCACCTCCTCCCCGTTCTACATGACGAGACCTGCTCTCCTTCCCCTCTCCTGTTTTGCTAGCAGGCAAACACACCTCTGCCGCTCCTTCATGGGTAGTCTTCTTTTTAACTTCTCCCATGCTCAGGGCTGGAGGGGGGGAGACCTGGGGAAAGCCAGACAAGTGGAAGAAGCTGTCTCTGGCATCGGCATCTCACCTTGAAGATGGCTAGTTGGGAGTGGGTCTTCTTCCCTGCGTGAAAAATCTAGGTTTTTACTTGCTTAGTGAAAATCTAACCGAAAGTTCTTATTAGAGTTGAAGTCATGTCAAGTTCTCCTCCCAAGCTCTCCTCTGTCCTGGTCTTCAACTGTTCTGGCCCCTGTGAAACACTGCCTGCTCAGCTCCCCAGGATGTCCAAGGCAAAAAGAATCGCTAGAACACTGCCAGACAAGAAAGTGCATCCATCACCTGAAGTAGCTGAGAGGTTATACCTGGCCATAGATCAACCAGTCTCCTGTTAGCCCCACAGTCCCTTCTCTAAGGAAAATCCTACAAGAAAATGCCTGCGGGTGGTGAGACCTTGGCCCAGGTTGCCCAGAGAAGCTGTGGCTGCCCCATCCCTGGAGCTGTTCCAGGCAGGTTGGACAGGGTTTTGAGCAACCTGGTCTGGTGGGAGGTGTCCCTGCCCAGGGCAGGGCATTGGAACTAGGTGATCTTCAAGGTCCTTTATAACCTAAACCATTCAGTGATTCTATGATCCTCCAAATATTTCAGAGGCAAACCCCCTTACCTTTGGTACCCTGCTGTTTGAAGAGCAACAGCTGAGCCAAAACTCAATACAGACATGGGAACGGTCAGTGCTGCTCCTTACCACCATGGTCACTCTCCAGCAGGGCCACAGGAGAGTTAGTATTAAATGAAGAGTACAAGCCTTCTTGTCCCTACCTCTTGGTAGGGACTGCCTGGAGTGGTGGGGAAGAGGCTAAGTTCCTCTTCTGCTCTCCTAAGAGCAGCCTGTGGCAGGTCATTCGGGACCTATCCTGAACATTGTATCTGAGAACATCAGCTCCTCACCAGGATACCAAAACAGCAGTATTACCAACAGCATTAGAGAGTTTCACAACAGGATCAGACGTTTATGTGAATAAGAACAGCATCCGCAGTGACACTAGCTCAAATGAAAATCATAACAGCTATTGATTCTCCTGCTTCAGGGTATAAGCTGCCTGCCAGCTGGGGTCAGGGTGAAATCTCCCCCCATAGGGTAGTATTGCACAATTATGGGCATTATGGGATTTTTATGCCTTCAAGGCATCCGGCCTTGGCTTCTGGTGGAGACAGGATACTGGGCTGGAAGGACTATTGGTCTGTTCAGCTCAAGCAGTTTTTATGTCCTAATACAAAATTAATGATTCTCTCACTGAAGCTCCAAGCGGCAAAGCCGCCTGCTCTGTTCATTGCAACTGGTAGAGCAAAAGTGGGGCTGAAAACGTGTTTCTTCCCAATGTTCTTCAATGCAACACAACCCTCAGACCCTACCCAGGCTCACTGTGTCACCTACGCTAGCCTACAGTCACCCCACGCTCTCTGGGGATCAACATGTTGATGCCAGATGCTGACGGGCACAGCACACTGCAGTCCTGAGCTCCCACACTCAAGAGATCCCTCAGCCTCCTGCCCCCTGTGTCAGGGACGCCAGATCCTCAAATCTTGGCAGCAGCAGCTACAATGCAGGTGAGTTGTAGGCACCCATGTCCTTTAAACCGAGCCTTCCAAGTGTACCACCTCTTCAACAGCCTCTCTCACTGTCAAAAGGACTGTTGGTCAGGTCGGGCAGGCTGTGGAAGCAGAAACAGCTGTCTTAAAAACTGCATTTCAGGACGCACATGGAGATCCCTTCTGTTTGTATGGAACAACACCTCATTCATCACTCAGATAGCCAGACAGAGCCACTCATCTTCATTTGAAGACACCTTTTATCTACAAACACCTAGATTAAGACTCACAACCAGCCTGTGAACTGGTCAGGATCTTTTTACCAAGCCAGGGGCACACTTTCCCAGCTCACATCCCGCACGGGGCTGGGGACTGGAGGAACTGCCTGCTCCGATCGTGACTTTCAAAGCAGGACTTTTCTCAGAAGTCCCTGTGCCCCCAGCGACTGGAGCAAGCAGTTGTTGTTGAGCTGATTATTTTGGTGTCTAAGTGGAAGCCAAGCTCTGCAATTGCAGCGCGTGCGGTTGACTTGTGGCTTGCCCTAAGGGAGCCAACGGCACTGCTGGGAACCCTGACCCAGGAGTCCTGACTCAGGCGTTCTGTAAAACCACAGGGCCCGCTGTTTCCATGCCCCTCTTTGTGCTCCTGTATCTCTGCTGGGGCCAGCACAGCGCTGGAAATGGCTTTTGCGGAGGCAGAAGGGGATCTCGCTGCTGCCACGTGCTTGGGCACAGGCTGCTGGTGACAGAGGGGCAGGGAGGGCTCTAACCCCTCTTTAGCACTGAGGGTACCGCAGCTGGCCCTGCCTGTGGACCCCCAGAGGTTTTAGCAGCAGCTCTCTACATGTAGCGGAGCTCCAGAAGCTTCTTCCCTTTGGCTTCGTGTCCAGCTGTAAAACTGCAACAACTTCCACCTTTCTCATCTTCCTGCTTCCCACCAGATCCTCTTGAACACCCCTCCATCCCCCTGAAGGCAGCCCCGGAGCTCCTCTGCCTCCTCCATGTCACTGCTATTCCCAGATTGCTGTCCCGCTCTCCGTGTGGCAATGCCCCCAGCCCTTTCCCACATCCCCTGCCCGTCTGGCAGGTCCACAGCTTCCCACACCATGCGTGCCCCACCAGCCTGCCCAGACAGACAGGCTGGGCAGCCACCGAACTCGCTGCTCAGGTTGAGCAAACAGCTTTGGTGGCTGCATGTGGACCTCAGGCCTGTGGTCTGACACCGAACACCTCCGCCCATGGCTCAGATGCGGCTGAAGCCAGTCAATGTCCACAAGAACAGCTGGAGGAGAGCTGTGACTGACAGGCATCCTCACCACATATGCTGGGTTGCCTTAAAGCATGGTGTAAGCATCCCATAAAGCAAATAATTGTGCCATACTACATTATGGGAGGAGCTTTCATGCTGACCCCAGATGGCAAGTACCTTATTTCACTGGGGAAAAAAACTAAAAAATGAGGACCTGACTCTGAAGCCGTGAATTTCTCCTGGTGGTACTGAGACCCCAAAGACAAACTGACCACGCAGAACGATGAGATAGAGAACCAGAGCCAAAGCCAGAGCCCCTAAGCCTGTCCTGTGACACTAAACACTACTGCAGCCCCTGCTCCGCTCCCCCCCGGCACTGGCATAAACTCTTCCTTCACCCCCTCAGCTCTATCTATCCAGGGTAACAACGTCCTTACTCATATAGGGATGTTGACCAAATCATAAAGAAGATGTAATGACGTTGTCTTGGCTGACATGCTGATCGATGCTTTTCATGCAAAATTATGCTTTCTGTGACTAATAAATATTGATCTTTTGGTTCCTGTGTAGCACTGCAATAAAGAGTGACTTAAACATCTGCCAGCACTGAGCATCCTCCATCACTTTCCAACCCCCAGCTCCCGGGCAGCCACCCAGCAGCACTCATTTGCATTCGTTACTGTTCTTACATGTGTCTGAGCCCATCTGACACTGATGCCTGAACCCAAGGAGGGGACAGAACCTCTGTGACCATCCACCTCCCTTTATTTTTTGGTCCTTTGAACCATACTCACGTTACAGTGGTTCATAGGAAGAAGCAGCTAGTAAGTGGAGCTGGAATGAGTGCTGGGAAGGGGGAGCAGGGTCATGTCCTGGGCCTATTTAGGATAATAAACAGGAGAAACCAGGCCAAGTGCAGAACGAGTGGAAACATTTACAACCACTTGGCAGGAGAATCGTGTAAACACTAATGGGCATGGTCAGACTTGCAACTCCTTAAATCAAAGACATGGAGCTTGGTAGCAAGCGCCTGGTGACAAGCTTTGCTGGACACAGGGCCCCATTCTGGCCTGCAGTCCATGCGGTGGTGGCCCTGCTCTATCTGCTCTGCCGCTGGAGAGGGGTCACGCAGCGCTCTGCATTCCACACCCATGGGGCTCCCGCAGCGCCACACCAAAGGGCACAGCGGTGGTGGCCCAGGCCTGCTCTCGTACGCAGAAGGGATCACAGAGTGATGTGATGGTACCTCTTGGGTTGGGTTCCTGAGTTCTGACAGGGCTCTGGGACCCTGTTTTCTCCAGGTTTCACCCCATCGCCGCTTCTCCTTCCATCTCCCCACACAGGAAGAAGAGCATTTCCATGTCTCCCAGGAGCCCAGAGAGGGAAACCGCACCAGAGAACACGAAGTGTGAACTCAGATACGGGACTGCAAATAGATTGATGACGACAGGCAGAGGCCTGGGTTCAGTCACTCCTGTCTGGCAGACACCCAACGATTGAATTTGTTCACTACGTACATTTTGGGAGTAGATTGCTTTCCTTTGCTGAAGGGACCAGATTCATACCCACTGTGAGCAAAGGAGTTAAGATGCAACAGTGAACCAGAAAGCAGGAAGGGCCAAAGGTCTCCTGTGTACAGCCTCAGGAATTCCCATAGGTGCTGCAGACACACACACAAACACACACACTGCAGCAGACGATCCCGCTCACCGCTCCCCTCTCTGACATTATTTCCCTGTTCTGGGGGGCTGCTGTAACATACCCTGCTCCTTTTCTTCCTAAGTCAGACAGGGATCTGCCCTGCTTTTGGTGACCTGTGTCAGCGTTCACGGTGACCCAAGACTTGGGATCGTGCCCCAGTCCCCATCCTTCAGCACAAAGCTTGCTCTTACCGGCAGTTTTAATGTGTCCTATTTCCCCCTTCCCCATGCAGACAGCTGAGTGCTGAGAAGGCATTTAAGGTGAAAAACCGACAAATCAAAGACACTGCCTTTGGACTACAGAGTTTAAAATATGATGGCATCTCCCCCAGACTGCGAATGGGTTCACTGAAAAGCTTCTCCAGTCCTGAGACCCTCTCCTTCCCCACCCCCCTCCTGGGAAAATCAGAGAGGCAAAGGGCTGCTGTTCCAGCAGATTTGCAGGAGTGGGAGTTGAAGAATCAATGAAGCTCTGAAAGCCAGTGGGGAAAGTCATTCTGCACCTTCCTGACACCAGGAATAAATGATTCAGCGGGAAAGAAAAAAAAAAATACAACAACCCTCAAATGAGGCTGGAATTACCCACTGGAGAGATATTTCATCTTGAGGAATTGTGTTTGCTGCAGCGTTCATCTCACTGAGCCACAGCAAGGCTTTAATATCCAGCAAAAGGTCAAACCTAAATGGGAATTGTTACAGCTTGCCAGAGCCCCTGCCGCCAGCCCGCCTGCACACACAGGACGAGCTCGCAGCCCTTCACGCGGGGCAGGCTGGGATGAGAACAGAAAGACTCTGTGCACGTAACAGCACACGGGTCTTCGAGTGGCGCTACATCCATCAGCCCTTCCCACCCCTGCGAAGTATTATCACACCCAGTTTAGTAACAATCATCCTCCCTATTAATTAGACAGCACTTGCCACCTCGCGAGCCCGCTCCCAACTCCACCTTCATCATCTCTCGTCACGCCAAAGCCGTGGGGCCAGGACACAAAAGCTGCAGGGTTCAGTGCACAGGAGCTGCTCCGGTCACAAGACGCAGTCCCCTTCCAATGTCCCTGCAGCACAAGGATTGGCAGAGTTGGTTCTCAGAGGCAAGGCCAAGAGCATTGCAGGGACCGAGATGCTCTCTGTGCCTGTGCTCTGCCACCCCACAGCAGCACTGCACAACTGGGGGCACTGCTCTGACCCACAGGCAGCGTTTTCCAGCGCTGTTCTTCAGTCTTGCTTGGTCTTAGTCTGTGAAGCTTTGCTCACGCCTTCTGCTGTTCGAGAGATGGGGACCTTCTGCCGCTGCAGCACTGCTTGCCTCAGGTACCCAGGCAGCAGCGCCTCATTTGTGGTGGAAGGCAACTGGATTTCCAGAGGCTTTGCCTCTTTCACCTGCCTCCCCGCCTTGACACCCGTATGTAAAAAAGGGTAACAAACACTAGGAGTGCGGCTGTACATCCTGCCCTTCACACCAGTTTGTACGAGGTGCTCTGGCGTGGCCTCTCCTGCTCCCACAGCAGAAGGGGCAATCAGCAATGGGGGGGTGACACTGCCGAGCTCAGGCAGCATCACACATCACAGAGCTACCAGCTGGCCACAGCACACTCAGCAGCCCTCCCTTCCACAAGATCAGCCAGGCCTATGCAGCACCCAGGGAGGTAGATGTCCCCAGGAGCCTCAAGGCTCACGTGGAAGAGCTTTATCATAAGGCCCGAACCTTGCTGCTAAGGTCACTCTGCTGCTTCAGGGGCCAAATCCTGCAGAGCAGGGCTTTCCTCGGCCAGAGGGAAGAACACAAGACGCAGCAGGAAAGGATCCCCTTGCCAAAGTCAAGGCCTGATACAGGGAGCAGGACTGAGCCGGGCCACGGAAAAGCATCTCCCTCCTTGACACAGTACAGCCCGCATCAAAACACGGGAACACAGCCCAACACCACCCTGCGCTTGCTCCCTTTGGAAGAGGGACTGAGAACAAAAGGAACAGACCTTGGGTGCCTCGAGCAGGCTGAATTTGAGGTGAATACTGGGAGCTTCCAGATGTTTCCACTCAAGGGACCTAATTGAGCAAGGCACCTGTTTATCGTAAAGGACGGTAGGATTTCAAGGCACTTGAGGGCTGGAGGGGGCAGCTGTCAGCTCCTCCTCATTTGGAAACATCAATGCTTGAAATACCTTCTCTGAGCACAACCGCAGAGACTTTCTACCAGTGCCCTGATCCTGACCACAGCCGGCTCTGCCCCTCACTCCTGACCTGTCGTCCCTTCCCCTCCTCACCTCCTGCATCGCCCTGAGGAACCCCAGCCCGCTCAGGCTTCTTACTTCAGGAAGATGTTTTTATCTCTCTGAGGATCTCATCGCACGTTTGGTTTTGCTTGGGAGTGTTTGAGTCTCCAGCATGCATAAGTCCAGGGTGGTCCTCTGGGGCTGGGGGAGCAGTCTCTCTCCTCATGCCCACCTGCCTCATGGTGCCCAAGGCCATTTTGTTATTCCCTCTTCTGATTTTGGTATTGCTACTGTCTCCCTCCATCCGCACATCTGCTCAGCCTCTCCTCAGTATTTCGTAATCTTCTTCCTTCCCTCAGACTCAACTCTGCCTTCTGGGAGTTCATCATCCCTACCCCAGGTCACAGCGGAGTTCTCCAGGAATGAATTAGGCAGACAGCAGGTGGAGGGGAGGCAGAGATTCCCCAAGAGCTCCCTGCCTCCTCTTCCCCATCCTTTTGCATGACAAAGGTGAGAGTCCAAGAGAAGAACAGTCTGAACTGAGTCCTTCCTATAACATCCACCATCCTGCCAATGCAGGTCAGCGAGCTGAGCAGAGGGGAATTTTACCTAAAGCAGAGCTGAAAATCTGCTTGAGCTTTGGGGTTTACAGTAAAACTGGTCCCAAGCTACAGGCAAATTCCCAAATCTGCAACAAAACAGAAAAACGTGAGAACTAGCAACTTTCCTGACAGCCTTCCACTTTCCATCTCAGCCATCCATCACGACCTGAAGAGCTCATGCTTTCCTGTTCTAGACCATATTAAACTTAGCCAATCCACCTCCATCCTGCCCAGCCATCCCAGCTGCCCCTGATGAACAAGTTGCCACCCACGCTGTGCAACATGCTGGTTTTTTGCTGATGTGGACAAACACCCACTGGGGAATCACTTGAAACTACCACTCTCAGTTATGATTTAAGCCAGATTTCACTATGTACAGAAAGATTAAATTTTGCTAAGGTTAAGACGAGATAATTTTTTGTTCAAATATTTACACTTAAGGCTCACCAGAAAGTCAACAGGATTCTGCTGGACAACGCTCAACTATCCACATCCCCAGAGGAAAACAGGGGTTTCCTGTGGTATTTAAAAAATCCAAAGACATCCAAAATTCAGCCCTCCTGATTGTTCCCGGGCCAGGCTGCATCCGTGCCATGCATCCAATGCCTCTGAGGGAAGCAGGAAGAACTTGCTGGCCTTTTCTTCCTAATAACAGTGGACACATGGATGTGGCCAGAGTGGGTCACCAGCCCCTCACACAGTCAGGCTTACAGAGGAGCTGGAGACCATCTCTGAATCGCAACCAGCAGCCAGGAACTTGGGAAGCCAATGGAAAATGGGGTCAGATTGCTTCTCCCCGCGTTTGCCTTTGTCAAGGTGTTTGTGTCTTCTGGGTGCAAGACTTCCCTGGCAACGAACTGGAGGTCTCATTGGGAGATCTTGTCCTTTCTATTCAGGATGTTTAAATTCAAGACTCAAACTTGTGGTTGGCAGGGAACCGGGGCAAACAAACAGCTGAATGATATGCTGTCAGCTCCTGACAGCCCAGTATAGGGCTGGCCTGCAACAGTTATCCCTGCTGTTGGTGTGGAATGTTTGAGCACAGGGGCAGCAGGTCGAGGCCCCGTCACAGATTTAAGCTGCTCAGGCTTAAGCGCAACAACAGAAAATCAAAAAACCATCAAACAATAAGTGTACTGCAACATTCGGGCTATGTTCCCTCCTCTGTAGGGTCTGGTGACTACCCCCAGGTGCTCTCCTCTGCTCTCCTGTTGGGGTATCTGCCTCTCACAGCTACATTGCAGCAGGACTGTTTCCCTAGCAGGAGAAAAGCTGAGCTCACCCACAGCTGCACTACACATCTGGGGGCTTGAGGAACTCACCCAGTGGCTCCTGATTGCGTCTACACCTTTCTGTTTGCTCCTCCCCCCACCCCTAGACCCTCTTTTTGGCATGTCAACCTCTATTTCAAGTTCCACTCATCCACTCCTACAACTGTTCACGTCTTCAGTGTGTGTGCCTGGGGCTTAATGGTTAGCTGGGAGTTAAGCACAGCTCAAATTTGAAAAAGCTCCCGTGTCAGATGGAGAAGCTCAGGTAGACATTGTTCTCTCCCATCTCAGCTCCTTTACAAAGGTCGAGGGGTGGTGGAGGGAAGCTGACCTCCTCCTGATGAGCGCAGGCTGAATCCCTGTGTGAGGAGCTCTGAAGGGAGAACAGACATCTTCAGATGTTACTCCCACGGGATGGAGGCCGAGTTGATTTAAGAGCCTCCTTTCTCCGGGTGGACAATCAGCTTCCCCAGGGAGTCAACCACTTTCTGAGACTTTTCAAAAAGGCAGCGCTTATCTGAAATGAAGCTCCTATCTTTGAAGATTTATCATCTCTCTCCCAGTGTCCTGGGCAGTGAGCAAGCAAGCTCTGTGTCCACCATACACTATGTTCTCTCACGCAACCACATCCTGCAAAGGGCTCAGCAGCATCCCATGCCAGCTCTCCTCTCTGCTGGATGCAGAAACATTTCCCTGCAGCCGCGGTGCGTGCGTGTGACCCCGGTGTGATCCCCCAAATCCACCAGGCTCACAGGGAATGCAGGAGTGTACACAACTCCTTCCTCTTGGTCGTCAGCATCTTCCCCTCCGACAATGCGAGCCGCAGACCTACAGCCGGCAGGTCAGCCTTCCCCCTGTGCTGCTGAACACAGAAACGCTGAGGCGGGAATGCAGACAATATCCTAAACAAATCTGCTGTTTACAAAGTCCCCTGTAAACTGTTTACATTGCTGGGGAGAAACCATGGAGGAACAGCAGCTGGAGCATGTTCTTCCCAGTGCTCCTGTGAGAGTGGAGCTGACGCATGGTTGGAAAGGGTGCAAACATATGAAGGAAAAGAAGAGGCAGCAAAATCCCGGCAGCACCCACTCCCCCGGCCTGCCAGGACCTCTGGCTACCACAGCACTGCCTCCCTGAGCACACTCCAAGGGAGGTGGCGTGTCCCTAGGGTGCAAAGCGGCATAGCCATGTCAGCTGCAGTGGGGACAACCAACCTCAGGCTCCAGAGCAGTGCCTGGGGCAGTGAGACTGGCCAGGGGCTGCTGTGGGTGAGCAGACTCCCCACTGCTAGAGGAAGCAGACCTGAAGGAGCCAGTCCTGAACCTCCTCCGGAGCCAGTCCTGAACCTCCTCTGGAGCCAGTCCTGAACCTCCTCTGGAGCCCCTTGGTTCTCCCATGAATGTCAAGTGTCTTGTGACTCTCATCCCATGAAGACATGGTGTGTGGCTCACAGAGACTGGCCTCCTGTATTAAGAGTGGTTAAAAGCGGGGCCTCAGAAATACCATCGAGAACATTTTGAAGTCCTGGCATAAAATAAAAGCCTCAGTGTGCTTCTAATGTACCCTGCTTCCTGTCGGTGGAAATCTCTTTGAAGTGCCTACGCACACGGCAATGCGTCAGCACAGCGCAGCGAGCTCAGCTGAAACACCCGTGACCCCAGCATCCCCCCCAGGACAGCCCTGGGCTGCTGAGACAGTGGGACTGCCCAGTCTGGGGGCTGAACACAGGGCATGAAAGGCTTTGGTAGAAGAAACAGAGGGTTAAAAGCAAAACCCATCCTTTGTCAGTCCCCTTCATACTCGCACACAGTAGAAAAAGTTCGTTACGTTACTTGAATGGCTGAGCAAGACATGAGAAAATATGGCCTTCGCTCAAGGAAGGTGAGAAGTGCTCTGAGCCCAGAAATAGCGTCAGAGAGGGGTACGTGGGGATGGGCAGCCAGCTGGAACACCGAGGATGGTGAAAACATGCTCCCTACACATGATATGGCAACCCCGACCCAGCAGTTGGAAAGGAGTATGGGTAAAAGGATTGGGAAAAAAAAAAAAAAAAAAGAGGAAAAGAGGAAAACTCACCCATTTGGTGTTGAAGGGCAGGCAGAGAGAGGCAAGGAAACCGTGTTGCTCCATCAGCAGGAGGGGAGTGATGTTCATCCACATTTACTCTCAACCGTATCATCATCAGGAGTCCACTCCCAGAGCCAATCCTGCCTTCACTCTCCACCCAGCTGGTCTTCCAGGGCCCAGTTGCGTCCTCTTCTTGAGCAGGGAGAGGATGGAGGGGGTCTTCCAACACAGCAGAACATCTCAGGCAGCAGGAACGCCAGAGGAATCTGGAGGAACTCTCAAGGACTGAACTAAAAGAAAAAACAGGGGAAAAAAAAAATCTCCAACCCATAACAAAAGATTGTCAGGTTCCTTTGCTGAAGCGAAAAAAAATTACTAAAAACCCAAATCTAAAAACATTTTTAGAGCCAACTGCAAAGACTGGCCAAGCCAAACGAAAATTTTTTTGGTTTTGGTTTCAGAAGACTTTGTACAGCTAAAAAAATGTCAGCCAGCCAAATTTCTGCACAAAATGGCTCTTCAAAATGGACACATGAGCCATTTTTATTTAAAAAAAGTCAGAAACAACTGAAGCTCTAAGCCCACCTGAGCGGTGGGTGGGTTTCCCTGGCTGAAACCACCTACTGAATTTGACCAGAATTTTGCAATGAGTTTCGCTTGCCCCCATGGCTCTGTTCCAGCAACAAAGCACCTTCAGATTCAAGCCCTTTCAGAGGAGTATCAACTCACAGGGACACCCCAGCGCTCCCTGAGCCTTGAGAAACCCACTGTTTGAAATTCATGCTAGCATCTTTCTACTTTCTTCTGGTGACTCGGTGTGCGCCAGTGCCCAGCTGTGTCTCTCCTCACACCCATTATTTCCTGTCGAGATGGGCAGTAAAGCCACTGGGGCTTCTGTGTTTGAGCGTTCAGGCTATGATTTATCATAAGCCTTTAAAAATTGGAAAGTGAAGCAATTCTCCTTTCCAAAAAGCATTTATGCTCCCCCCTTGCACCCATATGGACTTGTTATGTTAAGGCTGCTCATAAAACCTGCTTGGACCAGCCCGACACTTAACCTTGATTTCTGAAACGACGCTGAACACAGTTTGTCTTTGTCTGTGCTCGGAGCGAGGCACCGGTTCTGCAGCTCTCACTGCTGACAACTATTGTCCAAACGGAGTCTTTTCTCCGGTGTGCAGCGGGGCTCCGATGGATGTAAAGCAACAGCCCTCACTACTCATGTTTGCTTGCAAAGGCTCTCTAAAAGGAACTCGAGATGCCAGCCCAAACATCTCATGCATTTTCCACTTCAGTTTTAATTGCTGGCACTGCAGATCACTTCTTTTCATACAACGAGCTGCCGGTTCAGCCCTAGAATGAGCCGCCTTTCACAGCACAGGCAGGGGGAAGAGATTCCTTTATGCAACATCTCTGGTGTGATCACCTTGCCCAAAAGATCCCACAGGCAAAGGCGGAGAGACAGCACAGCAAATTCATCTGCCACAAATTCACTTATGCTTGATGCGACAAGCTGATCAGAAAGCATGTGTGTCCCGTTAATGGCAAAGGTCTCTCTCAAATGGGTTAAGCATCTCTTTCTCTTCCTGTTCCCAGGGTTTTTATTACTACGATCCATTAAAACGCTGCCAAGATGGCCACAAATTAAAACACAAATTTTCTCAGCATGAAGCTCTGGTCCCATATGTTTGGCGATGCCCCAAAATCATCCACTGGAACACTTTCACAGACATCTACCTAGAGCAGCCTGACACTCCCAGCCTCCTCCCGCACCTTTGGGGTGCATTTCCATCCCTCCCTGTGCATGGAGAGGGGACCGGCACAGCCAAGACGAGCAGGATGTTCTGCACCTGGATAGCTGGGATATGGGCTGTCCCGCTGAGAGCTGTGGGGACTCTGCCCCACATCATCCCATCAGGGGGAAGGGCTTTTAAGCAGAGCTGAGAGATGGCAGTGGGGTAGATGGATTCGGGCGGGGGTCAGAGCCCTCTGCGGCGTGCCCAAGGTGAGGGGGGAGTGGGAGCCTGCCCCCCACCCTCCCCATCTCCGCACTGACCCGTCTGTCTAGACAATCCTCCCCGCCGGGCAGCCAGGGACGCCGAGGGCTCTTCCGTGCATGGAAGTATTCAGGAATTCCTCTTGCAATTAATTCTCTGTCATTTCCCAAAATAGCATTGCTGTGTGGAGCAGCTCAGAAAGCGGAGTGCCGCAGATCAGCAATTAAGGGGCAAAGAGAGACTACAAAGGGAGGCACTGCAGGTCACACCTGCGCTGCACCAGCGCTGTGCTAGGAGAAAGCCCTTACCAAGCTCCAGAGGGAATGGCAGCTCCTAAGTCAAACCCAAGTAATAAGATGATCTTGTAGGGGGAAAGATTAATCATTATTGGCAGCCAAGAATGTGCAAGTCTAACAAAAGCCAAAGGTTTTTTTTTATTACAGTCCAACTGCAGCTGGGAAGACAACGTTAGCTAAGAATCATTAAACCTATTGCAAGAATGAATTTTCTTTGAACCAAACCATAAAATGGGAGTAAAATCCTCTTAAGCCAGCGACAGCTCCTAATGGAACAGACATTATTATTTTTTTTTTGCAAACCAAAAATAAATTAATAAAATTGCTTTAGATTATTAAGTGAATAGATTAGGCTCCAAAATGGAAAATATTTACTCAAGCAAAACCTGCTTAATTTAATACCTGCCTCAATTAATTTTTACGTTTGGGATTATAATTGGACAGAATAATGACATTTTCTGCTTGTACAAATAGGGATTTGTGAACCATATTTGCCCAGAATTCAGGCAGGAGAAGAAATGTGTAGGAAAACTTTACCTTGCTAACCCCCAGGTAACATCAGGGCTGCTGCACGTGCCAGTAATGAGTTTGGCAGCTTATGCAAGCCTGGAAGACAGAAGGTGAAGCCAAGGTCCCTTCTCACAGCTGGTCATTAAATTTCCTGAAACGTCTGACCAGGAGGTCACGAGTGATATTATAAAATACAAAAAATATTACAGAAAAATGGAAGTAATTTCCTTCACGAACGTGGAGGCAGAACACCAAGTTAAGAGCAAGATGAACTTGCG
The DNA here is from genome assembly GCA_003697955.1 of Calidris pygmaea. Taxonomy (NCBI): domain Eukaryota; kingdom Metazoa; phylum Chordata; class Aves; order Charadriiformes; family Scolopacidae; genus Calidris; species Calidris pygmaea. The sequence goes on from QJSC01025305.1 coordinate 234,068, forward strand.
CTTCATTTCTTCAGCAGGCAGGGGATATCTGCTGGCAGAGCGGGCTCTGATCCATCTGCCAGACCCGGGACGGATGAAGAGAGTTCGACAGCTCCCTACAAAGCCCTGCCAGTTTGCTCCTGAATAAAGACCTCAGCTGGACGCTCCGGTTCCAAAGTCGAAGCACAGGTGATCACTCCTTTTTACAGACCAACACGACTGGCTGGAGCTCTCAGTCTGAGAGCTGCTGACAGCAATCACATTTAATTACTGCTTTTAGGGCAAGCTTGGTGTACTCCTCTTGTGTACTCCTCCCTCAGTGCTTTTCCCTTTCTGACGGAGAGCAGGAGATGCGGGAAGGGAGAGGAACACCAAGCTCCAGCACTCACTGGCTCTATACACTCAGGTGGGAAAATAAATCTGAACAATCACTTCTCTGGGGCAGACAATGCAAGGAAAGAGCTGCGTCCTGTGGTCAGGAAGCTTTTTGCACAGCCAGACACCTTCTCTTCTAAGCTCTCCACTCTTGAGAAGTGCATCATCTTCTAATTTTAATCTACCAGCCATCACCTCTGTTAGACCCAATTCCCAAGACATCATGGCCGTTCCCCCTGCTAGGAGCTTGGTAGGGTACGCAGTGGTCACACAGTATTCATAAAGCAAATCCTGTATATTCTGAGAGAAAGAGCTTCAAAATAAAAGCATGTAAAAACACACCCGTCCTTCAGAAAGCTCCCCATCCTCTGCAGGTCAGGGGATATTGAACTTCTTCAAACAATACTTCGGAAAATCTGTCTTTCTCAGCTGCTCTCTGTTCCCTCTCTCCAGAGGGAATGATTACATGCTCAGACTTTTCATGCCTCTAAAAAAATTACCTGATCTAGACGTGGCCTCTGCACAATGGATTTGAACCCACTGAAAAATGTCTGTCTCTATAGAAGTCACCCACTGCCCAAGGGCTGGAAATCACCGCTGATGCACTGTCTTCCTCCTTGCTTGTCTTTTTTCTAAAAATCCCTCCTCAAGCCTGAAATAATCTCTACAAACATATTGAAATGCTCAGTAACCTCTATCCCCAACCCCTCGCTAACCCCATTACTTGCATGATGCATGGGATTCCTATAGATGAGGATGCCCTGAGCAGTTCCACACCCGGCAGGCATTGCTCAGGAGCAGGGGGCATCTCACCATAAGGGTCTGCCCCGGGAAGAAGAACATGGCTGTTGGCTTGCAGCTGGCAGCCAACTCTGATACCCATTTCCCCTGGTGTCGGAAGTACACGCTGTATAATAAGCAGAAAAAAGAGAAATAATTGATTAAAGAAGCTTCCTGTCTGGAAGCAGTTCTGATCCTGGCTTGATCGGCTCAAACTCAGCCCCAAGAGTGTACACTTCAGTATACGTATAAAGTCTTCTGGGGAGGAAGATGAGAAAGCAGAAGGGTTTTATTTGCCAGAGACCTTGCTGGCATGTCAGAGCTCTTGTGCTTTCAAGACAGGAACCTTGTTAACAAGTGGTGGTGAGCGCAGCAGGCTCCTGCAGGCTCTCCACCCCAGTTACTGGTGCAGGTCCGGCTTTATCTTGTGCAAAAGGGTCAGCGGGGACGAAAGTGAAAGAGAGAGAAGTGGATTCAATATTGAAATCTTCCTTATTTTAAAGTGAAAATGCAGAAGGTCAGACGACAGCAAAAGGTGAGGAGTATTTAGACCCAAATACCACTTAAATAAGAAACAGGAAGTCTGTGGCAACAGCAGAATCACAGATTCCCTCAGAAACAGCTGCTAATCACGAGTCAGGGGCAAGCAAAGTCCGTAGCTTTTCAGTAAACAACATGTCACTAGGATTATGGACAAACCTTAGAAGGTACCTGTAATTCTGAAGGCCTGAGGAGTCAAATTGTGGTCAAAGAGCCATACAGGCGCAAGAGAAAACAGCATGGAAACCAGAATCCTTCTTCTAAAGGCAAACAGAGGTGAATTACAGCACAACAGATCCTTTCCAAATCACCCCCTAAGTCCCAAAAGCAATTGATGGAGGACTGCGCACGTGATGCTGACTGACAAGCCTGCAAGATTGTCTGTGGGAAAGGAACAAGAGGGGTAATTTTATTGTCATGTACCACAGGGGGGTGTAAGTAAAATCACAGCATGAGAAAATGACAGTGTATCTGTCTTAGGTCATTTACATGCCCAGATAATCTGTGGGAGGGGAGCCAAAGTTGCTACATTTGACAGAGGAACACAACAGCAATGTGTCTGGGAAATGGCAGCTTACACAGATTTGCAAACCCTAAAACCAATCTCTTGTTCGCTGCTCCCAGAAACCAAAATGACCAGACTTAATAATTTAGGCTTCCAGACGATTACGCTTCCCTCCCTCATTATAGGCTGTATAGTGGCCTCATCTTGCTGAGCATGCTGCAAGAATGCCGCGGAGGGACAGTCCCACGCTCAGAAGTGTACGTACATCCCAAGGACACGCGTAGAGGCCACAGAGACACCGTTCGCAGGCGAAGGAACACTAACAGGCACGAAGGCAGATGCTGGGTAGCAGCTGCAGGCATCAAGTACGTTGCTGTGAGCAGTCAGTGTAGCACAACAGTTTTCACCAGGATCTGGAAGAAGAAGAAAATGCGTTGTTAGTGTTTACAGGTTGCTCCTCTGCTGCAGAAGGAGGAACCCAGCAGAAACACGCGGTGGCACGTTGGAACTGGCATGGCTGGCAGACAGGCAGGACTCAGTATCTCTGCAGTGGAAAATTTTTACGAGCTGGTTGGATGGAGCAGGGCCAGAACAGGCCGTCTGCAGAAGACACACACACTTCACAGCTCACATGAGGGATGTGATTACAGGATCAGTGAGACATGCTCTGCAGGACCCTTTAACATTGCCCTGGCAGAGGTTCCCAGTGAAAATCCCAATGATAAGGGTGTGCAGTACTCTGCACAGAACTGATAAGTGTGGCAAAAAATCTGATGGCTCAGAAAACCTAGGCATCCCACAGGGATTCCAGCTGGGTAGACGGGGAGGAAGAATTGGGTCTTAGAGATATTCTTCAGGAAGAACCAGCTAGTTTTCAGCAGAGCCCAGATACGGATATTTAAAAAGAGGTCAAGTCAAAGAGGACCAAGGGGTTGAGCAGATGGTAAGAAAAGAGACATCAAGAAAGGTAGCAGGGAAGAAGATTTAAAACTCTGTTTTGATTGTGTTGAGCTGAAGCCAGTAGGTGGGTGTCCACGAAGTGCTGTCAGAAAGACAGACTGCAAATTAATTTGGACAGCACAGGACAGGCTAGGAGGAAAGCGATCACTCTGTGAGTCATCAGCAGCAGATTATGTATGCAAAATTTGTAAATAAGGTCACCCAGAGAGGAAATGCAGAGGAGGAAAAGAGGAGGGCTGGGCGAATGGCCAAAGATGAAGCAGGTGAAATAGTTGGCAGTACTTGAAGATTGTCAAGCAGGACAGGCACAGCCTTAGATACATCACTGCAGGGGCAACCCTGTCCTACTCTGTGAGCAGAGGGGAATAAGCACACCTCCACTGGCTGATCTGTTCCTTGAGGACAAATGTGTCCTATCAGCTACTGATAAGAAACCTAGAAAGGGCTTGGGAAGCTGCTGGGTCCCGGTTCTCTGAGGGTGAATTTCTGCCTCAGTTTCCCTGGAGCTGCCTGCGAGTGCAAGCCCAGACCTGGCTCTTGCAGCTGCAGAGACCTCATCTGGAGGGCAGGTCTTCCCCGTGGAGAGGAGAAACCTTCCAGTGGTTAGGGGCTGTGCTCTCGTTTGAGCTTTTGGCAGCTATATTGCTAGAAGGGGCAGTGAAGCTCCCCCAGAGACAGCTACAAAGTCACCACCAAACCTAAAGAGAGGGCAAAACACCTTGTCGGTAGCCAAAGATTGGAAAAGGGAACCACACAGCTGCAGCCGGCAGGGGGTTGTGCTCGGAAACCAGGCCCACCCCGCACTGCTCAGCTGCTGCCCAGGTGCTGGAAGAGCCAGAGCTTGTGTTTGTGGTGTGCAGGGGCAGGAGCAGTGGGATCCTGAAAGTCACAATTGACCCTAGATTACACAGCCATCTGGCCAGTCGCTGCGTTCCGAAATTGCCCATTTACCTGCGAGCGCTGGCTGGAAGGGGCAGCATGCAGAGAACGACCAGGTTAACTTGTCACTGGCAGTGGCCTCTCGTTTGTCAGGAAGGGATTCATGTAATTTACAGAGAGATGTGGGGTTTTTGCAGGTGGGAGGCAGTCACCCTGAGAGCTCAAGATAGCAAAGAGATTCTGCAAAAAAGAGGATCCATTTCTAACCGCAGAGAGGCTCTTAGCAAGTCCAGCAAGCCCCCCCAGCAAGGGAAGGGGGGGCTAGGAACGGACCAGTGGGACGACAGTGAGTTGCAAGAACAAAAGGGCTGTATTAAGAGGGCCTATTCTGGCACTTAAACCAGGCTTAAGCAATTTTGCTGCTGCCTAATCTAAGGATAATAACGAGTCAGATGTGTAACAATCTGGAAATGCCTGGCCAAGCGAGTGGAGGTGAGACACTTAACTCACCGTCTAGATGTTACGCTGTTTCTGTCTGCCTGTGCACGACAAAGGCAAACTGCTTTTAGGCTGAAGGTACACAAACCCTGATGGAAGCAAGATATTATGTGGCCCTGATTTATAAGCGAACCATGCCAAGAAGTGCTTGTCTCCCTCCCAGCCTTGCAAGTCAGTAAATGTAAACTTCTCAGAAAAGGTCCCTTGCTGACTGACAGGTACTCTGTGGCAGCGTGATGGGGTGAGCAGCGTTAACAGCGCTTTCTGGCACAAACCCCGTTCGCAAAATTAAGTGAGCTGGTTCCAGGGGGTGTGTAGCAGAGGCTTTCTGGAAGTCAGGCTCCATGAAGTGGAGAGTTAAGTCAGGACAAGGTGGCCTGGTCTCTCCAGACCGCCTGCTTACCTGCTCCAGCAATTCAGAGGTTTTTTTTACACAGCCTCATTTCCAAAGAGAAATGAGTTTGCAAGGCACAGCTTTGTGCAAATTGCCACTACAAGACTTCATCAGATCACTCCGCACTCTGAAACTGCTCTTTCTGCACCGTAATAGCCATGATCCCCAAGCTTTGTGTGTGTTTATGTTACCCTTCCATTTTCCCTTCAGATATGACAAGCAATTCTAAGAAAATATGTTATAAACTCTTCTGCTCTGGAGTTCTGTCACCTTTGATTGCACTCATTTGAGGCCAAGGATGTAGTTTCAAAGTAAATCAATAAACAACACTTAAAAGGGTCCTACAGACACAAGCTGGGCGCAGTACTGCTGCCCTCCTCTCCCCCCGGCTTCCTCTGCTTTGCTCCTCCAGCCTGAATCATTGTTTTAGGCAGGAAACCCAACCAAATAAACCAAAAATCCAAACAGCAAAACACTTTCCAAGCCCCCAGTGGTGCTTTACAGCATGGGAGTAGGTGCTAGGGCCTGCCTTGCAGTTGGAAGGGCACCTCCAGCGTTCAGAAGTCCCCGTAGTCACCAAATCAGCACGACTGCTCACCACAGCACTGATCTGGGCTGATGTGAGGGTCTCTTGCACCACATCAACACCTCATTGCCAGTCTGCTGCACCCATGGGTGGGCTGCAGTCAGGGTCTCCTCGTTGCTACAAATGGCCCTGAAAACACCCGAAGAAACATCTCAACCCTAGCGAGGGATTGGGAGGGGAAATCTGGAAAGCCTGGATTCAGAAAGGGGCCATAAGCCTCCCACTCTTCCTGAAGACACTTAGGACCCCTCAGGTTTGCTATCACACATAATACACTCAAGATGAGCATGTCTCGGGTAGATTTACTTGGGAACCTCAGGGGGGGGACACAATTGCCCCTACCCCTCATTTACGCTGCCTGTGGCTGCCCTGACCCCCCAACGCTCCAACAGCCATGGAGGCACAGGATCTGGTCCTTGGGATCCTTCCAAGAAGCTAACAAGGTTGTAGCTCCTCAAGGATCTCCTCCAGAGCCCCTCAGCAGTATGGACAGCTGGCTGAACACTTCATTAAGGGACAGCCGAGAGGAGGTTATTCATCACTGGTGCTGTCCTGCTCTCCAGGATCAATGTGGCACACAGAGTGAGGGTAAACTACCGGAGAAAGCCCCGACAGAAAGCCTCCCTGAATGCACTTGCAGAAGGATTTACAGAGCAAATTAACTGCGCTGCTTGAATTATTTGGATTTGGGGTTTTTAAATTCAAAAATCTCCAAAGGCTGTGTTGACACCCTGGTGATCCTGAGGTGACAACTCAATACTGACAACTCAGCCGGAGAGGGGGGACTGATGTCACTGAGCATGACCCCCTCACTCTCCCACTCCCACTGCATTGAAAATGCAGCTGGGTTAAAAAACCCAACAGTCTAACGACTGTTGGGTTTTTTAACCCAGCTGCATTTTCAATTGACATCTCCATTACCTGTTTCAGTGTGCTGATATTGGTGTGTCTGTCTGGAGTTCCTTGGGCTGACTCAGGGCGTCTGTTTGCTGTTCCCAGCTCTGCTGCTTTCTCTTACTGTAAAATAAAGCAAATTATTCAGAGTGGAAGTGTTCTCTTATTATGGGTGTCTTCATGGTTTGTTCTTTGTTCAGTGCCTGGGTGCTCAGTTCCAAATCCAGCATTGTCTGTGCAGAGCTTGATTAGGGGAATTTACACCTGCAAAATATACATTGTATATGCTCTTCACATGCAGTTACACGGCACAGCTTTGAAAGAGCCTCCCGCACAACATACTGGCGAGGTGAAACTCCTCCTAGAGAGGTGTGGGACAAGCAGCCCCCACGTCTCCTGCAGAACAGGCTTACTTAACCCTGGAGTACTGCAGGACCTTGCTCTGAGCAACATTTTCTGGTGATTCAAGGAGAGATCCTACAGCCCCTGCTTCGTTTTTTAGTGTGGTCTGTCCTCACTCCTCAGCATCCCCATGCTGGCTCCCTAAAACTGGCACATGCCTTCACAGAGCTATTACTCATGGCACGTAAGACTGGGTGCCACATTTGATATCACAGAAGAGCTTTGAGATACCGCAGCCTGGAAAGGAGGCTTCTCTGAGCTGAACTGAGTGACACCACTGCCAGAGGTCAGACTCATGACATTCCTGTGCATTCAGACGCTCCCCTGATTCACACCGGGCATCTGAACTGCTCACAACGCTTTGGTGCCTCAGTCTCTCTGTGTGCAAACCTCAAACTCAAAAAGGCCAAATTCTTCCCAGTTTCCATTCCAAGCAGCACCTTGTCCCTGTACCCCTCTACAGAGCAAGCGGAACCCATCATGCCCAGGGTATGTGGCCCCAGTGCCACAGCTCCTACCAGAGCCCGTTTTCCTGCTGCCCCAGGTGCCTGCAGCACTGAGCACTTTTAGGGGTGCTCAACCACAGGGAAATTAATTAACACAAGTGATCACTTATATTATCTGCAACTTTAAAGTAACTCTTAGCAAGTCAGTGTTGGAGATGCACTCGTTCAGGGCATAGCTAGCTACAGCCTCTGGGGTCTGAGACCTTTGCACACCCGCTCTCTACAGCTGTTAAGAGTCAGGTGGTGTCGTTCCTAGAAGGTGAATAAATTATTATTGCAAATTACTCTGATGAAGTGGCTTTTATTAGAAAGCCAGACACAAAGGGAGCTTGCTGATTGGCTACCAGTGATGTCATACCCAGCACAGCACTCAAATGCAGAGACACAAATTTTCTCGTCTATATTTTGTGTAGAATTTTCATTTTCTACCAGCAATAAAGCCTCACCAGCAGAGCCTTTCACCCCGTGAGTGTGGTAGGGGGTCTGTACTTCTCAAGCGGCTGATGAAAGCAAAGCGGCCTTTGTTCCTCTTTCTTGCAATGAACCTAAGGCTAACAGTTTTCACCCACAAAGGCACTGTGTTTTATTGCTCTATTACAAACCCCACCACTCAATTTTCTTAGGTGGGTAGCAGAGAAATAGGCATTTTTTGGCTTGCACGTACCTAAAATAATTCTGACCGCAGAGATTTTGCAATTTACAAGCTAAAGCTTAAAGTGCAGATAAAGTAACAGCCTGGGTAATATTCGGATCCTCAGCAAAAGGTGAGAACGGGGTTTTGGAAATAGCCAGGCAGCAAAATCCCAACTAATCATTTATTTTTCAAGTTTCACATCTTGGTTTTTCTTCCCTGCAAAGCCACCATGAAAGTCTCAGTGAGCTCAGTCTGCTCTGAGGCAGACTCGGCGACCATCACACGGCCTACTGTCATTTCTCTTCCCTAATTGAATGGCCTATCAAACTTACAAAATTTCCCTAGCAAATGTTCCAGCTTGAATCATTGCTGGATGCGAACAGGAACACTGGTACAGCTCGAATACTAGGGCTCTGTGCAGACAGCAAGCACGACAGCACCACTTGCCTCTCTGAACCAGAAAGAACTCTCACATTCCAGCGGCACGTGAAGCCTCTCCCCGCTGTGGTCGGCTCTGCACCTCCCTACGGCGGCTCCGGGCTCCAGCCCCTGCTGGACACGGACACAGACACGGGCAGAGTGGAAGGTTTGACGTACCTGCTGCTTCCCCCCTCCGTCATGTACCGCTGAAGTGTAAATTTTGCCGGGAAGGCCAAGCCTAACATTTCCAGCCCTGGCAACAAGCTCCTGCTTGTGCTGTACAAACACCGCTCTCTCCTCTAACACACGCAGCACAGATCCTGAGCCGACCTACGCAGCTTGCCTATTCCCCTTTGATTATGGCTCTAAAGTAATTTGTCCTACAAGGGCAGAAAACAAAACACATCTATCATTTGGAAGATGTCCTGGAAACCCCCAGATAGTTGCACTGATGAAACTGGACACCGAGGACTGCTGGAGAGCTGAAGCATAGTTAGATTTGCTGTTCCCAGTCCCAGGGTCATGACTCTCTGCAACAGCATCAGCTCCACTTTATTCCAGGTGGCTTGAAGTTGGAAATCATTGTCTCTTATCGCCTGAAGATTTGCTGAGCTGCCTGCCCTTTGCGGATAACAGCGGCTGCCCTCAGACTCCTAGATGTTGGATCTGAGGCTTTTGAAGTCCTGAGGGTGAAGGTGCAAAGGACAGGCATCCGGGAAAGAGCGAGCCTGACTGTGAATCAGAGTTAAAAAAGAATATGAAGGCAGAAATCCTAGGAGAGGATGCTGTCTGGCTGAGACACATGGTCAGCATCAGCAAAAAGGGTACGGGCTCTCAGGTTTAAGACCTGGAACAGATTCAAATCACCCCTTTTAGATCTGACCTCCTTTCCTGTTTGAGGGAGACGGCAAAGAGGAGAGAGAGCCATGAATCTTGAACCCAGTCGCTGCTTTGCACGGCTCAGCCTGACATCCCTCTTCGCTTTTACCACTCCATGTGCAGAATGGAAGGTTATTAAAAGCATCAGACGAATCTCAAGTAAAACATTTTTATTGTTTTTAAGAACTTGGTTTCAGCATCTCTGGAGTTCTGGCTTGGACCACCACAGACTAGAGCCAGGAAGCACAGAACAGCCTTTGGTATTGAATTACCGTTGAGAACCATATCAAATTCCAAAATTGCAACCGCTGGCCAAAAAAAGAAACCACTGTAGAACAGAATACATCCACGCAGACGGTACAGACATCAAAACGATCATGCTGGGCCTAACTCTGTTTCCCTTCCTCACGCAGAGTAATACCCTCGATTGCAGCAGCATTATTTTCCCAAGTGAAGCAGCCAATTTCCAGAGAAGAGAAGGGACCCACCTACTTATCACTTGCCTTACAATGAGAGTTCCCATATTGCTCAGCTTTTTAACGAAGTTGGGGTTTGATGTATCAGTCAACTCCTCCCTATCACTTGAGGACAGTATTAGAATCCCATCTGGATTATAATACGCAGTAAGCTGTTCTGGGGTGATATGAATCAAAGCCCCGAAAGTGGGATTCCATTTAATTAATCGTGGCTGACAGATGAAGGTATTGATCGTAGATTGAAAGGTTCAGGATTGGCCTGGGGGATAAATTATTGCAGGGCACACTGTGTTAGGGTGGTATTTTTGAATTTCTAGCAATGTGGGAGGGAAGCAGGGAGGAAGTAAGTGAATAATTGCAGCTAATTAGAACTTGTGCGTGCATCCCAAATTAATTTGTTTGAATAATGAATCACCACCAACAGCCTGATCCAAAAGCGAAAGGGCAACCCAGAGAGATCTAGGTTGCTCCCATAAATTCTTCAGTTCTGTCTCTGGGACACAGATTTTATGGAACCGAGGCCCTAAATACAGAAGGGAAGATGGACAAGACTATTGAGTGGGAACACTTCCTTTTGCCTAAGATGTAAGATAAAGAAAAGGGGCGAGCCGAAGCTGAAGGATGGTGGAGAGTGCAGGATAGCGGACACTGCTCTTGCCTTAACCTTCCTCCTATCCGTTCGCACCACGCCACCTCCCGCCGGACTCCCGGCAGGCTGCCCGCCACCACCGTCGCAGGTGGGACATCAAATCTGCCAACGGGGAGGTACGGGGTGGCTGCAGGGGGATCAGACACGCAACTGCTGTCGCTGCAGGGATAATAAAAGGTACCTAGGCCAGCAGAGAGGGCAGATGGAGGCAAAGCTGTAGCTAGCAATCTGTGCACGCACACCGACCAACCCACTGCTCCCTGCCCGCGGGATCCCCATAATCTCCCAAGGCAGAACTGCTGTTACAAACACTCTCATCACTAACGCAGCGGGGGCAGCTAAGCAGAGAGAGTGAATGATCTAGCAGGGGGTTAATAAAAGGACTGACGCAGAACAAAAAAGCCTGTCAGTCGCCATAAGATGTGCTCTCCACCCCTTCCACCCCCCAGGAAATTAAAAATTACAGCCTGTGGTGTACACGGTTTTCTCAGAGGGAATGGATGGGGCAATGGGATGTAGAAGGGCAGGATGGGAAAGGGAAAGTCAGGAGTCAAATGTTTGTCCCAGCTGTTGTTTCTGGTACGATATATCAAGTGTTGTTATTCTAAAGAAATAGGTTACCCAGTCTCTCTAAACCTGACGAGACCAAGCCACGTTTCTGTTGCCAACAGCTAGCTCCTTCTGGAGAGAGGCCACTAGACCCTGCCAGGCTGGAGGGCGAGACTGCTCTGCCTGACACCACTGAAGTCCATGCTAGCATGTTTCCATGGAAATGGGAAGGGAACAAATGCCTGTGCCATGATATACCTTTTCTGATGTAGATTTGGACCATTTCTAACTCCCTTCCTACTAAAAACCTTCAGGACTGGGTATTTTATGAGCACAACCATGAAGAGGAAAAAAATATCTGTATGAAACAAAAGCCACCATCCTTTCTGGTGATCAGCAGCTGAACTCCAAAGCATGCTAATCCACCAAAAACACCCTTCAAGGGAAACAGAGATCTCCACGCTACATGTAATCTGGTAATCCACAGGCTCCTTGCTTCTCACAAGTGGTTAAAGATGATCTGTTTCCTCCCCTCTCCGGGCTGTTCCGCGTGAAGTTTCCAGCACCATTTTCCCCCCTCCAAAGGAATGAGATCTCTGTGCTCGGAGGTGAATCCCCCGCTGCCTGTTATTGTCTGCTGTGCCGGGCGCATTGTCTGCAGCCGGGCTGCGCAGCGCAGCCCCGCAGCGCCCTCTCCCGCGGGCCAGACACAGACTCGGGCCGTTCGGCGCCGCACAGCCGCTGGGCCACCGCCAGCACCTACAGCCAGGGCACCCTGCTCGCTTTCGGGGTGCTGGCTCGCCTGCCAGCCCGCCAGCCTCCTGCCAACGGCCAGGCATTGCCCAGGGTGCAGGGCTGGGGTTTCGCAAGAACGAAGCCCGGCAGCACCCAAAATAGCCATAACTTCTACACACCTTGAGCCAAGTGGCATCTTGGCAAGCAGAGGCAGAAATCTTTGCCTGCCTACTGCTTTCTATCAACTGCTGGGCACTTCAGAAAAAGGCAAGCTCTGTTCACGGAGGCTTTGCTGGGGGCCTGAGCTTGGCATCTGCCAGAGGAGTGTGGAGTAAATTATCCCTCTGTTGGACCCCGGTCTCTGCTGATCAACAAAGGTCTGACTGCACCTCGCATGTACTGAGCGGCCAGAGTAACTCACTGGTCTGTTCTTGTACCATCACCACAGAGGATTTCTCAAGCCCCCCTCACCAGGAGCATCTCAGCAGCAGGTTCCTGTCTCACCCTGTCTGGGACACTGGGCTCCAAGGCATCTCCATGCCCACACCACAGACCAACCTGCCCCTGGGAGCTTATTTCTCAACCCACTGGCTCAGGAGAGCCCCACACTTTAGGAGAAGGAATATGAATCTTTTGTGAAGCCAAAGGCAAAGCAACAACAAGTTCTGTTTCTGTAGAGAGTTTGCTTGGTTTACTTGGGATTATTATCATTTTAAAGGACAAGTTACTGCTCCTAGTGCTGGGATCCAAGGATATGAATGAAGGAGCTTCATGAATACACGTATGTTGCATGGACAGAATAAATAAAGCTCATCTACAGTTGTCATTTTACCTTCCAAGTGGGTGAAAACCAGGTGTCCCACCCCCAGGAGATCCAGAGAGGTCTCAGGCACCTTCATTAGACACAAAGAGGAGGCTGGGCATTAAGCCCTGCCTGAGATGCCAGGCCTGACTGAGTGCTTCCATGCTGTCAGGAGAAGCATGTTGGAGAAGTCAGCCTTCCCCCACAGGGAACACCACACCCAGGAAGCAGAGGTTTCCTGGCTGCCATGAAAACACTTGGAAAGTAGAAACACTTCTGCCCTTCCTCAGTGCAAGGGACTGCAGGAGGATCCCAGCATGAGAGTCAGTCAGGCCCCAGACCCAGCTACACCCGCAGGACGTTCAGCACCATACTACAGTTGCTGGAATAAAGTCAGCAAAAGAAATTACAAATGAAACAAAAGGAGATTTCAATTGACCAGAACATTTCATTTGTCCCAAAAGAAAATGAGAAGCCCAGGGCTTCCTATCAGTAAGAAACAGCAGCACCGTGCTGTGTCCCAGCCCAGCTCTCCCCAGCATGGGCACTCGCAGCATCTGGCCAGATGTGCCCTCAGGCCCTACCCTGGCTCACACACCATCACCTGCTGCTGGAAAATGTTTTTGGAATATTCCGTCCTGCCACATCCATCTCAGACGACCAAAAAAAAAAAAAAATCACATCTCTTACATCATGTTTTATGTTCTGACAGATCTCTCCCGCTGCACTCCCAGTAACACCAGCCTTGTGTTGCATACCCGAACTCAGACGGTTTGGCACCCCAGGGATTTTCTCCGGACTTGGGAAGATTGTTCCCTCTTTTTCCTACCATTGTGAAAACTCTTGTGTGTGCTGTGAGGGAGGCACGATGTGCATCAGCGCAAACCCATCTTATGATGACAGGAGGTTCATTCACGGGGGGCTGCAATGGGGCTGAGCGTCTGCTCCACGCTCTCCGGCAGGCTGGCGGGCCTGCACTCCTCCTCCTGCTGCTGAGCAAGCCCTGGGAGACCACGTATTTCACTGTCCTCCAGGTGTCATTCGTCTTACGCTTGCAGTGAGTGTATGTATTCGTGGTTTCAGTGAAATATATGACTCTCTACTGCTAGGCTGTATGAGCGGGAATTTATCTGCTCAACAGATTCTGCCAGCATGATTTATCCTGAAAAAAATGGTCTAACGCTGACAGGATCTCCTGGTGGTAGTTCCAGGTGGTCTTTTCTGTGCTGGTGATAGGAGGTTTTGGGTTTTCTTAGCACTTTTCCCCTTTGTCTTAGTTCTTCCACCACTGCTGGCTGTAGTAACACTGACACAGCATCAGCTTCAGGGCATGCAGATACCAAAAAGTGAGTACATTCCCATTTTGATGCTCCAGGCTGTGGAACAGGTCACGTCCATACTGCCCAAAGGAGATATGGGCAAAATCCACATGCCCCTGACTCTTATCACTGAACGTATACACACACCCTGACATCAAGGCCTGTGCCAGGCTGCCATGTCCGGCTGTGACAGCCCCAAAGCTTCCCCTGTATTCACTTTGTCTCCTGCACCTGGGTTTAAGAGACCTGTGGTCATCCCAGCTGCTGGACTGGTACTACCATGGCACCAGGAGGGCGATGGTGACCCCATCCTGACAGGGGCTCTCCCAGCTGAACCATCACCAGTGCACCCATCCACTCACTCACTTTGGTCTGGAAAGGCTACAAACTCATCTCCCCTCCTGAGCACCCTTCTATCAAAGCAACAAATCCCAGTGACTTGAAAACACTTGCAGAGCCCCAACTTTCGGATACTGAATTTACAGTTTATGTCTCCCAAGTGACACTGCAGGTGAAAAACAAAAAGCACAGAAGTGACAAAAGGAACCTTAAAAAAGTATCTTCTGCTTCAGACAGCTGATCTAAGCCAATATCTAGAGTCAGTCTTGTCTGAAATACACAGGTCCTTTTCCTTGCTGTGTCCTTCCGACTCTAACCTTCTCAAAACCACCTTATCAGAGTCTTCTGCCACGCAGCTCCCAGGTCAGTCTTTCCAGGGGGCTGCACTATCTTGTTTAAGTATCCGTAGGCAGTGAAGGGGATTTCTGTGGTGTCCCTCAGTCTTGACAGAGTAGCAAATATTCGCAATTGTGAATCTGTCTTGCACGTTTTTTTTTCAGATTCCTCCTAACCACACCCAAAGTGGACACACAGTTTGGTTGATGCTCTTTTTTTCCTGCATTTTCTTTTACTCAAAATAAAGATCTCATTTTACTGCTGCCTTGCTGTATTTATGATCCACGAGGCTGCTCAGGGTCACACCTACCTTGTGTCCTTTTCTCGTCATCATATAGATAGAACCCGCAGCATGCCGTTTCAGCAAAATAAGCTGAAGGCATTTGGGGGCACTAACAGTGGCATTTTACAACTGCTTCTCAGGCATTTCATCTCTTTTTTCTCAGAAGACCTTATGTCCTTGAAATACAGTTTGAACTTTTCACATGAGATCACAATTGCCAAACATTCCTGTGCTATTTAGAGGTATCTTTGCTCTTTTGATAGTGGTGACATGAACAGGCAAGCCACCGCTCTCCTGCCACTCCATTTACTGGCAACAGATGACACCGTCACCTCTCAGTTCGTATCACCGTACTGTGCTTTGAGGAATAAGACCTGCTGTGGGCCAGGTGCATCACATTGATATAAATGCCTCTGTAACAGTTGTCTCTTTGGTAGAGCTACCTAAAGATTTGCAAATATTTGAAAGATTTGGAAGCAATCTGGAGTTTACACATCCTAACGGTCTCTGAACTGGCTTTTTATCAGCAGGTCGGAAGCACGCACTTTTCCAGGGCCAAGTCCCGACCTGAGGAAGCCAGCAGGTGTCTGCCGCATGCTATTACAACAAACTAGAATTTCATTTTAGGTTTATTCCCCCAGCTCTTGTTAGCAGACTAATGAGTTTGTGATTATGATCTGCCGCAGCTTCTGTCTTGAAGACGCCTCTGCACCTGTCTGCAGAATGTCCTTGGGTACTACACCGACTCCTGTGTGTCCTGCTAACGTGGCGCTGGTATATTGGGTAAATAGTCTGAATGGGAAATTCTTCCCTTGGGCTGAAGGGTAATGACACTCTCCTCATTTTACAAAAGGGTCGAGGGGAACATTCCTGAAGGCTTCTGCTGATTGGCCTGAGAAATGCACCTAAACCCCTGCTCAGAGGGATTCCACGTTAACTCTCATTCATAGCACGTGCCGAACAGGACGTGCAGCACCAGCCAGCCCTGTCCAAAGCAGGGCAGAACCTAGTTCTGCCTCTCCCTGGTCCTCTCCTACCTGTTACACGTGAGCAGCACGAGGCTCGCAACCGTTTCACTGCCACACAAGGCAAAAGTTGCTATTTCAGTTGAAATGTTGAAGGCTGATGGGAATCTGACAGTCCATGGTTAAATTGCACTAGAGTGCCAGCTGGGAAGTGGGTGGAAATGAATTTTTTGTCAAATAGTTAGACTCCATTTTCTCCAAATTAATTAATTCACAAAGAACATATCCCTTCATGGATTTCACAGTTGAAAACAAAGCCAGTCTCGCCTCCCCCTACACTATCTGTCAGTCGTACCACAAGGAACAGAAGAGCTCACTCAGTTGTTTCTCATGTGACTGTATCATGGTGGAACAAAGAAAAGCCCCCGCCTTGGCTTTCAATTTACCTGAGGTTCTGAGCTGCCCTGCATCTATTTTTCTACAGTTACACCCAAACATCTGGGGGTTTTGTGCGAAGCTGATCTACAGGGCTATGACCCCAGCCTTCAGGGAGCAGCCAGAAGCCCCACCACAGGCTCACTTGCCCAGCAGAAAAGGCACAACCCAGTTCTATTTTCAGCCTGAATTTCTCTCAGTTTGTATTAAATGCCAAGTGTCTGTTTGATATCTCTGCCGCGGTGGCGACTCTCAGATCAGATTTGGTTTCCCACGGACAAGATCCAAGGAGTGACGGATGGCTGGACAGGTGCCCAGCTGAAAGCTCGAGAGCTGAACAGCGAGAAGCATCTCCACACCTGTGTCTCCAGCTGAACTTGACGGAGACAGTAACATGCTCCACCACGGAAAACCCAGCTGTCCTCGGGCTCCTGCTTCTCATCTGGCAGCACGGCCTTAGTTGGACTCATCTGCTTTGATAATCTCCAAGTCTGGTCATCAGGTGCTCGGTGCATAGCTGTGCCCTTTCCCAGTAGAGTGTGCTGAGCAGCTGCCCAGACCTGTCTTTCTCACCTTCGGCTGCCAGCTAAGTGCTAAATCCGTGGCAGCCTCCAAAGAGTTATCCGCTCCTTTCCCAAAAGGGAGCTCACACACCTCCCTATTTGGCATCTCAGGACTTCACTTGAAGTAAAACCATGCTCAGTAACACCTCTCCTCTCCAGCGGAGAGCATATGACAGTCACGGCACGTCAGACTACAGACCCACACAGCCCGTTATCTCATCTCTGACAGAAGTGAGTGGTGTGATGCCTGGACAAAAGAGACCAAGCCATCATTCACCAGTCACCTTCTAGACACAGAGAACTTCACAGCCCTCTATGGCCTTGCTTTAGAGCATCTCTGCTCAAGGCTGATGCGTTTCCGTTTATTCACCTCCTCCTGGTACAGAAGCTGGTCCAGACTGACAGTCATCCTTGTTGCTCTTTCCTGGACATTTTTTATACCATATAGTTTTTGAGGTTGATGGGCAACCAAAACTGCTCTTGTCAGCCTGTCTTTGGCTAAAGCAAATGTCCTGTCAAAGGGGGTTCAGCAGCTGACTTTCTCAGGAGCAAGGCACTGAAAAGTCTAAGTGTTTCCATCAGAGATGAATGACCTCCTCTAGTCAGCAGATGGAGTAGTCACTTGCTGCTGAGGTCTTCTTCTGTGTACGTGATGTTCCAGCTAGAGGCGAAGCGGGGAAGAATGAAGTGATGTGTAATCTCTCTTGGCCACTACTGAGAAGGGAAATTGCACAGAAATAATTTCTGAAATCCAGAAAGCAACAGAGGCAGAAAAGGATTGGTTTGCTTTCTTCTGTACTTTTGTAAAGATGAAAGAGGAAGAGTCTTTCTCAGTATGGAGAGGCTTTCAGTGCCTTCTCTCTTCTCTTTAGCCCATTTTCCTATTGGACCTCATCTTCCAGAGCACTACGTTGTGGGCTCTCAGTGCTATGGCCAGTACAGCCATTTCTACAAGAGAGATGAGCTCTGCTCTAAGGCAATGAGAACAACAGCCCAATCACCCAAATCAGCCTGAAGGTATCACAGGAAAGCGTTCAATCCTCCAGCACTAACGAAGCATCATTTCTGAGCTATTAAAATCAAGACGGCACAAATCATATGCAGACTTGCAAAAGGAACTCTCTGGAGCCTGCTCTGGCTGGTCACCCATACAACCACAACGCCATTGCCCTGAGAATCTCTCTGGTTTTCAGCTCAAGCTCTTTTGGTCGCTACTTCTCCTTGTCACACACGTTTCCTAGCCTAGAGGCAATACATCCTCACAAGACTTTCAGGTGCCGCAAAGCTACAAAGAAAAATGGAATTTCACACTGACAGAGCCTCAGCAATATCTATATGCTCACATCAGTAAAAACAGACCTCAAATAATTATTATCACAGGACAGATTGTGTTCTGGTTTTCTCTGATTTCTAGTGTTTTATAGTTTTATTTCCAGGGCGCAAGATACTTTCTTTCAACTCTTCCCCATACAGTCAGTTTCACCACCACCCCTGCTTCTCCACCTCCTCTTTGGTTTAGAAAACATTTCTGGGGGGTTCTGCCTGTATATCGCTTTTCTCAGCCACATTTCTTCTAGAAACAGTTCTACTTACAGAATAGAATCATAGAATGGTTAAAGTTGGAAGGGACCTTAAAGATCATTGAGTTCCAACCCCCCTGCCTCTGCTCATTGCCTTTTTAAGGAAGAGGCTAAGACCTCTTCTGTCAATTAATCTGGTTCCGTGTGCAGCCACAATTACTACCGCTGGCTTCAATTTTATACCAACTGCTCCACGTTTTATGCCTCCTGTCATTCACACATGAGGAAAATACAAGGGACAACTCTGTCAAAGCAAGTTCTGTGGCTAAAAGTTCTGCAGCTGAAGACAGCTTTGCTGGGCACCACTATTTATGAGTTGTGTCAGTTACTACAGGACATGGGGATATACAGGAACAGTTTACAATATGAACTGTGAAATACACAAATACTTTTGGCAGTTTCACCGGTGAAATTCTGAAACAACTGCCTCTCAGTAGACCAATACACGAATTTATTGCAAAATCTGATACAGGGCTTCAGTTAGTGTGTTAAAATGTGCCTTAAAATATTGTGTAAGGCACGTCCTATCAGTCAGCAGATCAGCCACCCGTGAAAAAGCAGAACCGTACACCCAATTGCTACAGTGGTGAGTTCCTGTTCTTTGAGTTGCAGCCTCACTGGAAGGTGCTGACGAAGAGACGGGGCTCAGAAGGGTGGAGCGGAGGTGGCCCTGGGGCTGTTCTGATTAAGCAGTGCGGCAAGGGCCCACCCAGGGCCACGCTGTAAGGCAGGACCTACGAGGATGAGCAGCACGTAGCTGATGTAACCATCACCTTACCTTGTCCCCACCCAACGCAATTCTTCCACAGTTGGGTGTGTGATTGGAAAGGCAAAATGGCAGCTGAGCCAGCAGGAGAGAACTGCTCCTCACAACGACATATCCTGTGCCCAAAATCCAGACTGTGGCTATTCCAAACATGCATAGCATCATAGAATCGTTTGGTTGGAAGAGACCTTTAAGACCATCAAGTCCAACCATTAACCCAGCACTGCCAGGTTACCACTCACCCATGCCCCTCAGCGCCACATCTACCTCTCTTTTAAATACCTCCAGGGATGGTGACTCCACCACTGCCCTGGGCAGCCTCTTCCAATGGCTGATAACTCATTTCGTGAAGAAATTTTTCCCAATATCCATCCTAAACCTCCCCTGGCACAACTTGAGGCCGTTTCCTCTTGTCTCATGGCCTGTTCCTTGGGAGAAGAGACCAACC
The DNA here is from genome assembly GCA_003697955.1 of Calidris pygmaea. NCBI lineage: Eukaryota > Metazoa > Chordata > Aves > Charadriiformes > Scolopacidae > Calidris > Calidris pygmaea. Next base: position 253,544 of record QJSC01025305.1, read on the forward strand.
CCCCCTGGCTACACCCTCCTTTCAGGGAGTTGGAGAGAGCGAGAAGGTCTCCCCTCAGCCTCCTTTTCTCCAGGCTGAACACCCCCAGCTCCCTCAGCCGCTCCTCACAAGACTTGTGCTCCAGACCCCTCACCAGCTCCGTTGCCCTTCTCTGGACCCGCTCCAGCACCTCAATGTCCCACTTGTCATGACGGGCCCCCAACTGGACACAGCATGCAAGGTGGGGCCTCACCAGTGCCCAGTACAGGGGGACACACACTTCCCTAGTCTGTTGGCCACACTGTTCCTGATAGAGACCAGGATGCTGTTGGCCTTCTTGGCCACCTGGGCACACTTATGGCTAATATTCAGTTGGCTGTTGACCAACATCCCCAGGTCCAGCCACTCTTCCCCAACGTTGCATGGGCTTGTTATGACCCAAGTGCAGGATCCGGCACTTGGCCTTGTTGAACCTCATCCCACTGGCCTCAGCCCATCGATCCAGCCTGTCCAGATCCCTCTGTAGAGCCTTCCTACCCTCAATGCTCCTGCCCAAATTGGTGTCATCTGCAAACTTACTGAGGGTACACTCAATCCCCTCTTCCAGATCACTGATAAAGATATTAAGGAGAACTAGCCCCAATACTGAGCTCTGAGGAACACCACTTGTGACTGGCCACCAACTGGATTTAACTCCATTCACTCTTTGGGCCTGGCCATCCAGCCCATTTTTTATCCAGCAAAGTGAACCCCCATCCAAGCCACAAGCAGCCAGTTTCTCCAGAAGAATGCTATGGGAAACGGTGTCAAAGGCTTTCCTAAAGTCTAGGTAGATAGACATCCACAGCCTTTCCCTCCTCCACTAAGCAGGTCACCTTGTCATAGACACAGGATACACACTGAATAAGAAACAGGGGGAAAAAAGGCCTATTTTCATGAAACAATGCTACCAAGAGTGTAGTTTTGCTGGTAAAACTGTGTGGCTCTCAGCCAGAGATTATGCCTTTTCCCTCCCTCGTGCTCGCAGAAATCTGACCTGACGCTCTCCTGCCCATTGGCAAAGTACCCTCAACAGGCCCCTGAGTACAGCGCTGTGAGGAGGCAGACCTACAGGACAGCAGACACTCTGGCTTCTTTATTCTAGTCTCTCCCGGTCTGCCGACATCTCTCCTCCTCAGTCTTCTGCCACAGCAAGGCCTCCAATTACAGCCTAAAGGGCTGCAAAGCTAAGGCTTCTCAGAGATATGGCTTTTAGGAGTTTTTTTGAAGGGTATCAGAAACAAGTGTTGCATTTCTAACACAGAAATAACGGGGTTGTACTATGCCAGTTTGTTAGTTGGAGGTATATGATGAGGTAGAGATGACGTTTTAGCAACACTTTGTGTCACAGTAGCGAGCTCAGTTTGGATACACACCAAACATTTCAAGGCACATTCACTGCCAATGACACTGGCACTGCTGTTGATGTGAATGGAAATTATAACCTATAGAATAAGGAATCCAAAGTATATATTATGAGATGCAATCCACATAATACTCACCGCTGAGTATGTGGATGGATGTAATTGGATGGATTTAGAGGAATAAAGAGTATTTTGAGAGTTTTGTTTTCAGAGTTCCTTTCCAAAGATAAGATTGGGCATCTGTCATTCATCTTCCATCTTGCCAAAGAAGTTGAGAAGACAGGAAAGCGCTTAAAGCATTGCTACGCCCATACACATTGCTCATATAAGATATAGAACCATCCTTTCTTCTGGACAGCATAGAACACCACCTGTAATACACCTAATAACTCTCCCGTAACGTTTACAGGGCCAAACCTGACAGATAAATAGGGGTTTCGCTGTCCTGTTGTTCTGCAGCTCCCAGCACCTGACAGCGTCGCAGCTGGTGCAGCTGCACTTGGAGTCTCACAGGGGCAAGAATGGAAATGCAGTCAAGGCATTTTCTTGCCAAAGTTTTCTCACTTCTTTCTTGAATTTCCTAACCTGTCTTCTTCCCACAAGGTTTTCAGTTCTCCCATCCCTGTCGATCTGAACCATATGCTCCAGAAACAAGGCTCAGGCAGTCACTGCCACAAACTCTAATTGCTCAGGGTGTTCACCAGCGCATGTGGTGGCTCACGCTTGCTCCAGTCCCTGCGTGTTCTGCTGAAAGCCAGGCTGATCACCACAGGGTGTGAGCTATCAGCACTGCAAAACCCAGCAGTTTGGCTCAGATTGAAAGAAATGCTTAATTTTAGGTCTGGATGTTCCCAGCTCCAGCCCTGCTGTCTCAGATGGGATGGAAGCTGTTCCACCCCCCACTGCTGAGTTCTCAGAAAAATGGAAGCTGGGGAGGCCTCCAAGGAGGCAGATTTATTATCATGAGGCAGGGTGGGAGGGAAAAGAGATTCTCTGCACAGGAACACTCACTTCTGCAACAGCAAATCTCTCTAATGTGGTGGTTCAGATTCTGCAGAACATCCAAACAACTGACAGCTTCATACTAGGCATTTCTTCCAAACTCTAATTCTGGATACAGACTATCCTGATACTAATTAAGCAATTTAAACTGGGACTTGCATCTTTCCTGTGCGATGCTACTTCTGAAGCGCTGTATTACCAATGAGTGTTTTGCAACTGCCAAAACATGAAAGTGTGTTTGTTATTAACACATCACTATATAATTAGGGGACTTAGCAGGGGGCTGGGTATTCACATGTTCTTTTTCCTCTGTTGCTGACAGCACTAGATGAAAGTCTCTAGGTATCCCATTAGGTGACAAGTGAAAATGAGTTCTGTGGCCAAAACTAAGCAATTTGGCACAATTTAGGAGAGAGATGGCATTTTCTGCTCAAAAAGGGCTCAGAATTGGAACAGCAGGAGGTGTTACAGATCAACATGGAGATGCGCTGGCCAAGCTGAGCGGGTACCTTACAGAGCAGAGCAGCGGTGGGTGCTGAAGTCCAGGACCGAGATAAATTGGCAGAGCTCAGATGGGGAATGTTGCCCAGTTTCTGAGAACAACACAGTGTCTGTATTTTAATTAGAGTTCCTCTGCTCATCTGCATGGCTCAGCACAAACTTTCACCTGCTGAATTTTTCAGGCCTTTATTAGGATCCATCCAAAAGGCCGATTCTCCACTTCTTCCTATTCCTCCCCCAGTGAAGACATGCCAGTAGTGACCAGTCACGCCCAGGTATTCTGCTGTTGGCTCTCATTAAACGTCAGAAACCTTTTTCTGATGCCAAGTACCAGAAACACATGCACTAGTTTCATGTATATAAACTGATACATGGTTCCTGCTGTAAAGAGTTTTGAGTTCAGACTAAATGAGGCCCGCAACCAAAGGCAGGAGTCTGTGGGATTTCAGGAGAGGTTTGATAGCAGAGAAGGCATGATGACACATAGAAGAGTGAGTTGGACACACAAAACCTGAATAATTGACTTCATGAAGCCTGGGGAACAGAAAGAGAAGCAGTAATATAATGGGAATGTGGGACAGGACAGGAGGTAACACAATTTCCAGCATCTGCAATGCAAATCCTGCCCCAAGTACTGCCTAATGTTTATTAGGTACAGCTAAAGATTCCATTCCAGGCATTACAGATACGCATGACCGATCCCAGCAACAATAAAGGAATTCATAGTTTGAGAAAAACTCCTCCCCTTTCCCCATTGTGCATGGGGCTACCGTTTAAGCTGGCCAAAGTAGGTCAAAGGGAATGAGTTCATTTGAATATGTAAATTTGGCTTAACAAGGAGTAAAGACAATTGCTTCAAGCTTGTGAGTTCAAGCTAAAAAAAACAGGTCTTCACAGCTCCTTTGGGAACTGGAAGCTTTGGCTTTCACCCCTCCTTGCTATTTCCTCCTCTTGCCCACCTTCATCCCCTTCCCTCTCGCTCCCTGCCCTAATAAGCATCAGGCAAGCCCCTCATTTCTCAAAATGGAGCCTGTGGCCAGAAAAGCAAACTCAGTAAGGTCATTAAAAAGCTCATGCATAAAGGTTTATCAGTTCTGAGTGGCTGCTGAGAGCCTGTGCTACGTGTGCAACTCTCCATAGCTAATTTTTAAACAAGAAAGAAAATGCATCTTTTGTCTGCCTCCTGCAGACAGTCTGTTTTCCTCTTTTTCTCTTTTTGCTAAAGGGAACAAGTTCCGTTTCCAATAACTGAAGACTGATTAAACCCGCTGTCCCTCTACCACCACCCCCAGTTACAAGCAGCTCATACCATGAAACAGTGTCAAGATAAGGATTTCTTATACAAAGAACTTCAAATAACCAGGGAGAAGAAATGAAGGAAAACTCTTGTCATTAAGTTTTGATTTAACTCTTTCTGTTCTAAAATCCAGTCACTCTTACCTTTCTCTTCCTAAGCTTTTAAGGAAAGTATTCCAGCAAAAACTCTTTAAATCAGATGTCTTTCAATGTGTTATACCTTTGAACCAGAAATAATCAGCTTGATATTTCTGTAATCAAACAGGTATTTAATTAATACCTTTTACTCAGCCTGAGTCAGCTCTTATGAATCCAACACCCCTGCGTCCCTCTTTACTACCTCTAACCAAAATTTGTGGGGCACCAGGTAGCTCAAGGGAAGGAAACAAGAAGCCAAATTTCAGTTCTCAGCTGTTTCAATTCTAATCTGGTTGTCTGAGGCAAATCTAGATCTGCATTGCCTTTAAAACCAATGTTGACCAAGAAATCTCCGTTTAGCTCCGTAACCGAACAGGTCCTCTGAGGGAACCCCTTTTCTTTTTTTTAAACGTTTTATTTTGGTTGGTATGAATGAAGATCACAAAACAAATCTTTCAATTACCTTTGCAGTCTCTTTCAAGTCCACTGACAAAACTGTTCATGGAGATTGAACACCAGCACTTTACAGAGACAGTGCTGTGGTTATGGAGAACAGCAGTGGTTCCTCCTGAGCAGCTTTGCTTTTGTTGATGTGGAAACCATACCTCTGCTAGGAGTTAAAAAAGCCAACTTCAGTCTTCAGGGCAGCAACACAGAACGCTGCATTAGCATCAGCTGAGAAACTAATCACCCCAAAATGGGATCATGGCTTAATTCCCCAAGGTATTGCTGCATTAGATAGGTTATCTGCTTGCAGCCTAACCCTCTGATGACACAGTACTAATAAAGGGGTCCCTGAGCTGTGACAACGCTGAGTTGCGGCTGCCTTATGGGCATGTCTAATTATGATGTTCTGTGACAAGGCTATAAATACACACAGTCCCACAGGTGAAGACCTGATTGCAGTGAGCAGCGAGGGGCTCTGGCAGGTATTTGCTCTGTTCTCACACAGCCTAGCATCGCCTCCTTGAACTGGAGGGCTGTTTATAACTGCGAGGCCTATACCCCAGGGAGTTCAAGAGTATGGAAGCAAGTGAGATTTCATAATCACATATAGATCAAACGTTAGCGGGAAAAGTGCTGAAGGGAAAAAAAGAGTAAATTTGTTTAAATGAAAAAGCCTACTGACAAACCACAAAGACCACCTGAGCAAAGGAAAAATGGGATTACATATTAACAGACCCACCCTGCTGGGCTGAATGTAGGTCTGAGATGAAGATAACCACTCTTTTACAAGGCTTTTAAGCAGGTATTTGAGGAGGAAGAACTGTTTGAAGGATTTCTTGAAGAATATGGAAGGTGGCTAGGCCTCTAGTTTGCTTTCAGGATTTTGTTCTTAAAGATTGCTACATTATCATAACGCTCTAGGCTCATAAAACCAGCCAGTGCCCCTGCACACCATCCGCCGCCAGGCGAGGACATTTTTCCTCACTCTCGCCTTCCCCAACAATTCCAACCCCCATCGTCTGTCTGTCCTGCCCACCTTTGCACCCTCGGCCTTCACCTGCTCCAAGGAGCAACTTCATGGGAACAGAAAAAAAAATTTAACATAATTAAAAAATATGGAAGTCCTTTTTGGTAAGGACTAGTAAGAAAGGGAACCTGATGGGCTGCCAAATGACACCCGAGGAACCAGTCATGAAGTCATGATAACACCTGCTGGAGATAAGCTGTTGACTGAATACCAATTCTTGCATCCTAAAAAGAAAAATCAACAAAAAGCCTTCTACTACCCCATCTCCTTTACTGTTTGTTTTGTCAGAGTCAAAGGAGATGACAATCACTCACAACGCAGAGCTGAGTAAGAAAATTATCAGCTGCCTCAGCCAACGCACTGTGGCGCACAGTTGTCAAACTCTTGCAAATTTTGTCATAAGTCTTAGAGCTAACATTTCCATGGTTTCTAAAGAAGCCCAGAAAAATCCCCTTTCATTAAAAAGGGAAACCTCCCTTTTGACTTGCTATACCACCTCTGTGATGGGATGAGAGAGACAACAAAGGACGCCCTCTCCCACTGCTCCCAGCACAGGCTGCCTCAGGAGGAGTGTGGGCAGGGATCTGAAGTTCACTCACCCTGGAGAAGACACGGCGGAGGCTGAGTCCAGAAGCTGTGCTACAGAAGAAGACAGAATATGCACTAGGGCCAGTTAGGAGCCAGTCAGTGACTGGTTTACCTAGCGGGACCTGTTAGAGGAGCTGGGGGACAACACTGACAGGGTTGGGGCATACAACAGTGGGTATTTCCCACTTCCACAGACCCACAAAGGTGCTGGGCAACCAGGGACAGACTACAGGGGCACCGTAAGGAAGAACCCAAGGGAGGGGAGGGTGAAGCAGTACCACGTACAGAGGAACGATGCCCTCGGCTGGGCTTCAGCTCCGTGCTGGTCACACGGTGAGGGCCAGGCCCTGAGGTAGAACCAGGGCAGCTCTTACTGTAGGCCCCCGCGTCCAGGACTGTCTCCCTGCTGCCCGAGGGCCGGGCTCTACCGGGTCGGACTGTCCCCAGACGCCCCTGAGGCCCAGCGGCGCCCCTGAGGGAACAGCTCCCCCCGCCATTTCCCCTCACGAAGCGCCGCCGCGCTCGCGCCGCCTCCGCCACCCGCCTTATTCCCGTAGCTCAGTTACGCAGGCGGCGCCGCCGTACCTCCCGGAGGTACGTAGGTTGCGCTGAGGGAGAGGAGGCCGCGCCGTTCGCGTAGGGCCCGCCTCGATTCCCGGAGCGGCTTTACGACAGCTGGCGGCCGGCGGGGGCGGGGCGCTACGGAGGCGGCGTAAGGAGGCCGCCGCCGCCGCCGGCGTCCCTCCTCAGGCGTGGCGGGGGAGGAGCGGCCGCCCCGCGATGTGGCAGAGGTCGGTGTGCGTGGGCCTCCTGGCCCTGGCGCTGGGCTACCTCTGCTTGCTGGGCCCCGAGCTCTCCTACTCGCCGCTGCGGCACCTCTCCGCCTCGCTGCTGGGGGGGCTGCGCGGCGCCCGCTCCCTGGAGGAACGGGTGGTGGCGGCCTGGCAGGCGGCCATCGTCCGGCCGGCCCGCCGCTGGGCGCGCGTCGCCGTCGGGTAGGTGCGGGGGGCGGGCTGTGTGTCCATGTGTCTATATATATATATATATACATGTATGTATGTGTGAATGGATGTATGTGTGAGTATGTATGTATGTGTGTGCCCTTATGGCCAAGAAGGCCAATGGCATCCTGAGGTACATTAAGGAGTGTGACCAGGAGGTGGAGGGAGGTCATCCTGCCCCTCTGCTCTGCCCTGGGGAGGCCCCATTTGAAGTACTGTGTCCAGTTCTGGGCTCCCCGGTTCCAGAAGGCCAGGGAACTGCTGGAGAGGGTACAGCAGAGGGCTACAAAGATGATGAGGGGCCTGGAGCATCTCTCTGATGAGGAGAGGCTGAGGGACTTGGGTCTTTTTAGTCTGGAGAAGAGAAGGCTGAGGGGGGATCTGATCAATGTTTATAAATACTTCAAGGGTGGGTGTCAGGAGGATGGGGCCAGTCTTTTTTCAGTGATGCCCGGTGACAGGACAAGAGGAAATGGGCACAGACTTGATCATCAGAAGCTCCACCTAATCATGAGGAGGAACTTCTTTGCTGTGAGGGTGGCAGAGCCCTGGAAGAGGCTGCCCAGGGAGGTGGTGGAGTCTCCTTCTCTGGAGACATTCAAAACCCGCCTGGCCACGTTCCTGTGCAACCTGCTCTGGGTGGACCTGCTCTGGCAGGGGGTTGGACCAGATGATCTCCAGAGGTCCCTTCCAACCCCATAGCATTCTGTGATTCTGTGTGTGAATATGTATGCCTGGGCCTCACCTGCCTCACCAGCGCAGCCTCCCTGAACTACTGTGACACCTTGCGCCAGATCTCCTGCCTGTTCATTAAACCTTTCTGTTAATTTTCCAGGCCTGTAATTTTCCAGACCAAGGGCACTTTCCCCAGAGAGATGATGGCGAATGCGGGCACCTGCCCACTGCGTTGCTTAGGCAGAGGTGGCCCCCAGCTGAGGGGATTAATGGTCTGGAAAAGTCACGTCATGGTGATTTAAGTGTGTGGCGTGGTTCAGACCTGATTGGCAAGCCCATCTCCTGACACCTTATCCCCGGCTTGCTTCCTCATAAAACTAACTTATACATGGAGTCTGAGGGACTTGGAGCTGCTGGCCTGTCCCCAGGCAAGTGGCAACTGGGAAGCGTGGTCAGTCAACGAATAGTTATGAGAGACGAGTTTATGAAGTGGGGAAGTGCGTGAAGCCTCCACAACAGGGGAGAACTAACCGAGTCAAGGCAGAGAGGCAAAGAAGAGAGATGAGGGAAGGGAGAGGAGAAAGCAAGAGACACTGAAGACACCTGTGCGTGCACAGGGAAATCCAACACCCTTTCTCTTTTTAAACTGGAAAGAAGGGGAAAGTTCAGGAATACCACATTGATCTGAAACGCTAGGTCTAAGTGACCGTTAATCTTGTCGTTATATATAGCGCTTGACTCATTTTCTTTTAAATGTAAGGACATGACAGGATAACTTGACTTTGACTGGAAGATTCGGCCTTCAAGTGTTGGAAGAGGTTACACCACCTCGATGGCTGTGTAGCTGATACAGTGTTAGCTGGAGTCTGTCTTCCTCTTGCATTATGGTTGATCCACACTTTTTCCTATGAATATATAGCAAAGTAGGTTTTCCAGTGCCTCATTTAGCTTTCTCTTTCACCACTCCACTGGAAAAGCCAGGTATCTTTGGTTTGTTCCCTGCTTTCTTCTTTGGTTTAAAGTGACTGAATATATATAAAAATAATATATAAGCACACCGAACTCAAAGTTCAACAGCAAACAGAGTTCATTACTGGCATATCCCTTCTCTTAAGGGAGTTTATTAAAAGCATGAAGTGTGTTAGTGGAGGAATGGGTAGGAAGGGAGAAGAAAGACAGTTGGAAGATGATTAGAGGTGTCTCACTTGAAAGAACTGTGACTTGGTTTATGGCTCCTTGCATCTTTAATGATTCATTAAAATAGAAAATTGCTGACCTTTTGCCACAGTGAGTTTGGGGCTAAAATGCTGCTTGAGCTTATTGTTTCTTTGGTTTTCTTTTCTCTGCTGCATGAGGGGATTTTTCTCTCTGTAGTGTATGAAATGATGCACACTAGGGATGATTTCTGAGCTGGTCACCTTCTGTACTGAAAAGCCTCGGGGTTTTTGATGTCCTTTATTTTGTATGATGCAGCCTTCATGTGTTGTGGCCCAGATCGTGTGTGAGGGGTCAGTGACAAGGAAGGACACTAAACAGCTGTACATCTCACAGAGTAAGGTGGATATCCTGCAAAAGTTTTATAGATTGTTTGGACCTCTGTCAGGGAAGCATGGGGCAGAGGAACGGAAACTGCACTTGACAGCAGTTCCCAAAGAAGCTTTTGTAATTGCTGGTATTGTCTTAGTAAATGTTTGGTACGTATCCCTGTCTCTCTGAAACCAAGGAGTAGAAACGAAGGCAAGTGTTCATAAACTTTCTTCCTGGTTCCAGCCCAGAAAGTTTCCTGTTCTCTAGTCTGAATTAGAATGTGTTTAAGTTGATGTAATTGATCAGAAATGGGGACTGCAAGATTTAGTCGTGGGTTACGCTTCACATAATGTCTAGATCTGCTGAAATGGTTCTTATCACTTCCTAAAAACTGCAGGACTTTTCTCCTGTCCACTGTTTGGGAGAAGGCAGCATGCTATTGCTGGAAACTTGGGATGATCCTTTTGAAATTGCAGTTTTTAAATATATCAACTGACAAATTGCTCTCTTGACTTCTTATAAACAGCAGCAGGCTGTGTGCGGGGTGTTGGTGTGTGCGGCTTTGGTTACTGTTAGCAGGAGCTGAAACTCCAGAGGCTGATCTAGTAGACTTCAGTACTTTCACTTTTGTTTTTAACAGTTGTGAATTGCATGTATTTTTTAAGCCAGAAACATATATTTTAAAAAAGCCAACTTATTATTTTAAGAATATAAAATGTTATTCTTATTGTGCCTATTCCTTTTTGAGCAAGCCTAAGGCAGTACACGAAGTGCAAAATGCACCCTGACACATGTAAGCTGCGTGGTCCAAAGATCATTACTCTTGTTTTAATTCCCCAGAATGTTAGAAATCCCTCCCTTCTCTGCAGTGTTGGAGCGCAATAAAAGCCTGTCAAAAGGAGGCTGCTTTAGGAGAGAATTTCAGGAAATTCATACGCCTTTGTGGGTTTTTTTCATTTGGTTGGTTGCTTTCCCCCTTAGCATGAGGGCTGCGAACAGCAAACATCACTGGCCGGGAAGTGATCTCAACAATATTGTCTTGCAAGTGCCCTAAGGTACGTGTGGTTTTCCCAGTAAGCATTTTCCTTCTCTCTTCCAGCGTCAATGCCTGCGTAGACGTGGTTCTGTCCGGTGTGAAGTTGTTAGAGGCGCTCGGTCTTGAACCTGGGGATGGAAAAAACCACGTAGTCTTGAGCTCCAGACAGGACCTGAAAGAAGCATTCGCTCACTTCATGGAAAAAGGGGCAGCTGCCGAGCGCTTCTTCAGCGACGCCGAGTCTTTCCATCACATTGCGCGGACAGCCTCCGAGTACCCTGCTGCGCAGGTAGGTCTTCCACCTGAAGACAAGCTCTGAGAAGCATGTTTCTTATTTTCTGCATCAGTGGTGACTTTTGTTCTCTGCCTAGGAAGAGTACAAATTCTTTATGAAAGAAACCTATGCTACAGCTTGAGTGTGTTCATGACTTTCCACAAAACTCTGCACCTGCTGCAAATAGTAGGATTTTGAATGGTCTGTCCCAAGACTGGAATGTCAGTCGGAGATGCCTCTGGAAGAATGCTGTTATCTGGGAGCCAGATGGGGCTGGTGCTGTAAGAGGCTCCAATATCTTGTAATGAGGCAGGAAGTGAGGAAGTAGATCCAAGCGTTAGGAGTTGTAAACACTCCGATCAGCTTCAGCTACTTAAAGCGGGATTTAAATTCTCTCTAGAAGAAGTGATGAGAAGAAATATTTTTTTTCTGAAGACTCCCTTTCCAAAGGCAAAGTTTTGTTGCTCTAATTTATACTGGCTCTTCTGAGTCTAACTTAGCTAACTGCCAAGCAAGGTATCAGTTTCTACAAACTGCTTAATGCCCCCTTCTGTGCAGTTCACCAACTGCTTTTGAGAATGAGAAAGAGCTCTAAATGTTTTCTCTCCTTTGTTGACTTCTCACCGCATTTGCTATGTTGGCCCTTCTGTAGACTGTTTTCTGTCACTTCTGAGTGCCTGTGATACTCACGACAGTCTGTATTCTTCAGTTTCAAAGCTCACATCAGAGTTGTCTTACCTGAGAGTTTGACCTTTCTTACCTGAAGAAACTTTCATGGGTTCTGCTTCCTTCATGTGGGCACAGGTAGCAGGTTTAACCTTGATTTCAGAGCAGAGAAAGTATTGTTGCGGTTTTTAAATAATTGCTTGTCAGTCTTGCTAAAAAGCCACGTTACCAACTGCCACAAAGTTGCGCAGAGATAGGGGCTGTTTGTGTTATGCATGAATTGATTTGTACAAGGTTGTGAGCTACCTGATGGCAAATACTTAAGCTTTCTCTGAATTATTCTTAACCTAACTTGTTGATGTTGTAGAGAATTGTAAAGCTATTTTGCCTTCAGCCCCAGTAAGCTTTATTATCTCCTAGACTGTTTTCTAAAAAGCTAAAATCTCTAGCCTGTACTAAGGACAAAGAGTTGGAGAGTTGGGCAGAGAGGAACCTGATGAACTTCAATAAAGGCCAGTGTAGGGTGCTGCACCTGGGGAGGAATAACCCCCTGCACCAGGACAGGTTGGGGACTGATCTGCTGGAGAGCAGCTCTGAGGAGAAAGACCTGGGAGTTCTGGTGGACAACAGGATGACCATGAGCCAGCAATGTGCCCTTGTGGCCAAGAAGGCCAATGGCATCCTGGGGGGCATTAAGGAGTGTGACCAGGAGGTGGAGGGAGGTCATCCTGCCCCTCTACTGTGCCCTGGGGAGGCCCCATCTGGAGCACTGGGTTCAGTTCTGGGCTTCCCAGTTCCAGAAGGACAGGGAACAGCTGGAGAGGGGACAGCAGAGGGCTACAAAGATGATGAGGGGCCTGGAGCATCTCTCTGATGAGGAGAGGCTGAGGGACTTGGGTCTTTTTAGTCTGGAGAAGAGAAGGCTGAGGGGGGATCTGATCAATGTTTATAAATACTTCAAGGGTGGGTGTCAGGAGGATGGGGCCAGTCTTTTTTCAGTGGTGCCCGGTGACAGGACAAGAGGAAATGGGCACAAACTTGAACATAAGAAGTTCCACCTAAACATGAGGAGGAACTTCTTTGCTGTGAGGGTGGCAGAGCCCTGGAAGAGGCTGTCCAGGGAGGTGGTGGAGTCAACCTCCATTCAAACTCTTCCTGGACACGTTCCTGTGCAACCTGCTCTGGGTGGACCTGCTCTGGCAGGGGGTTGGAGGAGATGATCTCCAGAGGTCCCTTCCAACCCCATAGCATTCTGTGATTCTGTGGCAAAGCACATATAAAGCTATCAAAGCGAGGGAACGCCCATACTGCCTCCGTTTGTTTTACAGCTTTACGTAGGAGGAAATGCTGCTCTCATTGGCCAGAAGCTTGCAGCACATCCAGACCTGAAGGTACGTGTTCCAAAAGTTTTGTGCTATTTCTTTGTCTTTATTGAGGCTCAGGCTACTTCCCTGTAGATTTTGGGGATCCTGCAGTTATTTCTTGGGTTATGGTGGAACATATGGTTGGACTATAAATTGAAAAGGATAGCTGATTATAAATTTTTAATTTAAGTATTATTTTTTAAAAAGAGCTATTGTCTAGGTGATGACTTCCAGTTTATTGCTCTCTTAAGAGTTATTGGCTTCTATCTTAATCTTCTCTCTAATAAATATAGACCCCTGTGTCATCCTGATCCTCTAAATTTTTGCTCTCATCTTAGTTTAGGAAAAATTGGTTCCTCTTTTGGGGTGGCTGTGTGAGGGCCACATTGTTCAAGACAGACAGGGGTGAGCTCCTCTATCTTTCCGTAAGGTTGTGAGAGTGAATAGAGTTTGGTTCTAATCCTGTGATGGCTTAAGTCAAGGTGTCTGTACAGCACCTACCCAAACCCTGAAAGGGATATAGTTTCCCGTATGAGATTATTTTACGTATCAGCTGCTGCTGGGAAGAGATGAACAGATTTGGGGCCAATGCATACATAGAACAGCTTTACACAAAGTAAGATACCTGCTTAAATGCACTGAGATATTGGCAAGGGACATGCCGGGGAAACCTTGATCATTTTTCTTGCTTTCTAGATCCTGCTTTGTGGACCGGTTGGTCCTAAACTCCATGAACTACTTGATGACAATGTGGTTGTGCCGCCTGAATCCATGCAGGAAAGAGATGAATTCCATCTTATCTTGGAGTATCAAGCAGGTACCTTGCCAAAAGCTGGGTGGTAGCTGAGAACCCTGAACATTACTAAGATAGTCCTGGTTTTAGAGTTAGGTTTTTTTGAATCGGTTAATTCCAGAAGGGCTGTGTAAGTTATCAGTACTGGCAGCTGTCACTGGACTAATCCATAATTCCATGCGCTTCAGGGAGCTGTGGTGGGTGAACAGACATCTAAAAGTCTTTTGAGACTTTTTGCCTTTGTAATATGGTTACTGTAAATACCGACTCATGCTGCTCCTGTGCCACCACTTTGGTTCTGGGTGCTTGTACCCTATAACCTGTGGAAACCAAGTGGGTCTGCTGGGTATAATTCTAAAGCTGTATGAACACAAAAGTAGTCCGATAATGTACCAAAGTCGTACAGAGGCACAAAGGTACCATTTAACCACGTGCAGATGAAATTCAGGGTAACTCTAATATAATGGCTAAGCCAAATCTGGATGTATTTTCTTGGCTGTTCTCAACCTGAATCATTCCACACTAGGCCTGTCTCAAAATGTTCAGAAAGACTTGCATTGGTGTGACAGAAGAGGGAATATTTGGCAAGGAGAGGGGCAAGAACCACCTCATTAAACATTTTCAGCAGCAGCACTAACGTGGAGCAGCACCCAAAGCATGCACTCAGGTGGACTTCTGGCTGAAACAAGGGTACCATAACTGACAAGGGCTGTTACGCGGTAGCACTTGGAAAATCACACTGGTCCCTTAAGTAAATCTTAATTGTTCTTGCTCCTAGGAGCATCACGATTAGACGATACGTTAGTAGATGATATCTCCTCAGCATCTCTGTTCTCGGTGAGAACTACCCTCCTGTTGCAAAGCTGGGGATCTTTGTCCTAGACAGAGCTTTGCCGTAAGACTTTTCTGAAGGGGAGGTGGCGCTGATGGCTGTTGATGCTGTTTTAGTGGCTTTTCCACAAATGCTGATTATATTCTCCAAACTATAACCGGTGTACAGTCTGGGAGAGCCTGGTGAAGAAGTACACAGGCTGGCTCTAAGGTGGAGATTCTACCTATAACAGAAGATACCGCCAAAAACGTCTGTGTCTCAAGAGTTTTCTGTTCAAGCTGCCCTTTGTGACCTGTGTTTATTTACTCCCTTGCATTTCTTTCTGTCCAGTTATCATAAGGGGCAGGAGGCACGGCCTGCTGCCTGAGCAGAGATGTGTGTGCAGATGGGGAGAGCTGGCAGAGGGCTGGCCAGTTGGACTGTGACTTGTGTCATTTATATCCTCTCCAGGGTTGCTGTCATTACCCTGTTTTCTCATGGTTCAGTGTCCCCCAGACAGAGCCCATTTAATTAGTGATCTTATCCAGGAATAAAACCGTTTACATGTAGAGCACTGATGCAGCTCTATTCTGCAGAGCGTTTCTGGGAGCTCCCTAGTGGGGAACAGTAAGAGCCACCAGATTTATCAGGGTGTCCCTTCGTGATACAGCGTAAGCCAAGCTAACAAGTGGTTGTTACCAGAAGGGGAAGGTCTCCCCTCTCTTTGCACATCCTGCACGCTCCAAATATTTGGCGTGAGCTGGCTGTGACACATAATGGCACACTAAACTAATACAACTGATTAAAACATCACAAAGCTTGCAAAACTGAACAAGTATTGAATTCTCCTTCTGATTAGACAAGCAGCTAAATAAGGAGCGAATGAAGAGAAAAAGAGCAAGACTACTTTAACGGCTGGCAGTAGCTGTTAATTGGACACAGACATTGTGAAACTGTGCCTTCAGATTCCAGCAGGATATCCCAAAACAGTCTCCAGATGTGTGGTTGGATTTGCTTCTCTTCTGTGTTAATGTGTTTCTGTTTGTTTCGCCTTAGGTGAAGTGTGGGGACGAGTGAGAGCACCCAACGCCAACCGCTTCATCTTCTCCCATGACCTATCAAATGGCGCCTTAAATATGCTGGAAGTGTTTGTGTCCAGCTTGGATGAATTTCAGCCAGATCTGGTGGTACTTTCAGGGCTTCACATGATGGAAGGACAGAGCAAGGAGATGCGGCAGAGACGACTTATGGAGGTGAGGTACTTGAACACCACCTTAATTTCCCTTCCAACAAATGCTTCGTGGCAAACTTTTGGTTTCCTAGGCTTGAACTTGTAATTGGGCTGTGTCTTCACATCTCCCGCAAAGCTTTTCAGTGCTGTGTGCTAAAAGAAGAATGTGAACTGTAGGAATGGCCAAGGGCTAAACCTGTAACTTGTGTTTCTTGGATACAGTGGGCTGTCCAGGGAAAAAACCACAGGTCTGGCTAGAGTACAGTGACATGGTTACCGGAGCTGATCTGGTGGCTAAATTACACTTTTTCTATCCCAGATGCTAAGATGATCGGGGTTACAATCAAGACTTCCATTCCTGAGGCAGCATCTGTTAGATGGTCCAAGAGGCCGCCTTCTCATCTGAGTGCAAAAGAGCTCCACCACATTTTATTTTTATTTACGGATCAGTGCCTGTCTTACAGCCGATTGCCCTTCCTCATGCAATGCACTAGTTTTGGGGATTTTTTTCCCTTTTTCTCAGTTCTAGGATCAGCTGTTCTTGCTTCAGATTTGCGAGGTTTCTGAATTAGTCCATTAGAAAGTGCCGAGTTGGGCGCAGCCGAGGGTTAGATATGGTTTTCCTGCTCTGGGATTCTGTAAACTAGTTGTTTTTATTTCTTTCCCTTAGCAGTACATTCTGGCGCTTCTGAGAGATCTCATTTGGAATGGTGTTTAAATCCATACACGAGAAGATTAAACAATGTGTATCTCCGAGTTAAAACCCCTTTGTTCCTCGTGTTTCTTGATGAATATATGTTTTAGGGTGTTTTTTTTCTTTCCCTGTACCCCTGTAGGCTGTGGCCTCCATCTCCGATATCCCTATGGACATCCCCATACACCTGGAGCTGGCCAGTATGACCGATCAAGACTTCATGAGCAACATTGTGCATCAGGTAACGAAAACGAAAGGACACACTCTTTTTATCAGTCTCCTTTTCTTCAGTAGCACAATGCAGAGACCGGTAGATGAATACAGAAAACAAAACTTAAAATTAGGGCTATCCATTTGGAGATCAATTTGAGAATGTGGGTTTAACGTCTGCCTTTGTGTTCTGGAAGCTGCTGTTTTCTCTGCTGAGCTCACCAGAGTCTCCTTTGTGCAGCGAAGGAGAACTGTAATGACTTGTGGCTTCGCAGAGGACAGATTTGTTTTCTTTAGCTCAGAGAGAGTATTCAATTTAGGTAGGTCTCTCTGGGAAGTGGCATTTAGGAGGTATCTGTGATGCTCTGGGTTGATCATCAGACCGTTTTCAGCAAGGAATAAGGATTTTCTGCAGATCTGAGTTTATTCACCGACTGTATTCAGTAAAAATACTGTGGTGAATACAGCTGGGCTCTGTTCTCTGGTGTAAGGAATTTTTGCAGTCACAGGTGACCCAGGAGAATATGCTCAACTCCACAGATAGAAGTAACTTTGGCTGGTTTAGATTTAGCAGGCTTGCAATTTCTAGAAAAAAACAGGATTTGAATTTGAGCTTAATTTGTAATTTAAAAAAACCCTCTGTTTCTTTGCAGCATTTCTTTCCTGCAGATCCTGATGGTTCCTTGTTTAGCTTGACACAGCTCTAATCTTGGTGTTACGAGTGTTTCATGTGGACTTGATGTTTTGTTACTCTTTAACGTCAAAGTGTGCGTCTAGAACATTAATGGCACAAAAAGAGCACGTACCTTTGGTGTGAAATGTCTTCTTGGCCGAGTAATGCTTGCAAAGCTGCTGAAGTGGGGAAGCTTGTGGCTTCTGTCTGCATCTCTCTGGGGAACTGGCTGCTCCCTGCTGCTGAGGGCGCTGGCGATAGAGCCGGTAACACGGTGTTGTAAAACCAATACCCTGAGCGAGGGAGACCCAGGTCTGATTCTGTCCCCGAGGGACCAACTGTTGCCCTGTGTTTCTGTTAGCAGGTCTTTCCCCTGGTGAACTCCATTGGGCTGAACGAGCAGGAGCTGCTCTTCCTCACGCAGTCTGCCTCCGGGCCCCACGCCTCCCTCGCTTCCTGGAGCGGGGTTCCCGACGTGGGCGTAGTCAGCGACATCCTTTTCTGGATCCTGAAGGAGCACGGGAAGATGGCGGAGCGGGCCTCCGACCTCACGCGCGTCCACTTCCACACCCTGGCCTATCACATCCTCGTCACGGTGGATGGCTACTGGGGCAACCAGGTGGCTGCAGTGGCTGCCGGGGCCAGAGCGGCAGGGACTCAGGCCTGCGCCACCGAAACCATCGACACCGAGAAAGTCTTTCTTAAAGCTCCTCTGGAGTTTGTGACCTCCCAGATAGAGGCACCTTCCAAAATCTCTTTGAATCCGGACGAGCCGGTGGTGCATTGGCACAGAGAAGGCATCTCGTTCCATTTCACTCCCGTTTTGGTGTGTAAAGATCCTGTCCGGACCGTGGGACTTGGGGACGCTATTTCAGCAGAAGGACTGCTATACTCAGAAATATATCCTCAATAGAAGACTAAGACCCTCCTTTTTCTCCAGTGTCTGAGGAATCATCGTGTTCTTTTTAGGATTTCAGCCCAGGATGGTATAGGAACAGGACTGGGGTGTGGGGTGCTTTCTGGATATAACTGAAAAAGAGCCAAAGAATAATTCCAGGTATAAACTGCCAGATACATTCCAGTCACTTGGCGGTGACTCGAAGGCATCGCGTTTAGGTGCAGATGTTTTAGTATTTAATGTGAAAACTGATTTTGCTTTGTCTTAAGCATGTGGGGAGGGAAACGAACGTCAAAATCCCTGTTTGGCGCAGGTTTGCTGTCTGTAACTCTGAAGGGGTCCGGTCTGTTAGCGCTGGGAAGCACGGCAGCCAGGAGAATTTCCCGTGCGTGGATCCCAGGGAGAGCACAGCAGTGCTCCGCCCTGTCTTGCCTCTGATAAATTAAAAATAAAAGGCTCTTGCATTATCTCCTCGCAGCACATTGCTACGTGGCAAGAGCAAACCTTCCCCTTGCTTGGTGTGAGGATGAAATCACCTCCCAGCCTCCGCTGCCCCGGCACGGGAGGGAGCCAGAGTCCCAAAATGTGATGCACGTTGTACCTACACCTTAAAGGCACAGAGAAAACCTGACTCGGGCTGCACAGGTGATTTTGGGTCTGTGTTGTCTCTGTGACTAAAGGCATTTGGCTGAGCCCTAGGAGCCCATGCTTAGTTTTTGGGCAACTAGAAGTGAAGATAATCAGGGTTTCTGTTGGGGGCGAACAGCTTTATCTTCTCGCCAGGTAAACCCAAGACGTTACCCGTGTTTGCTGTACACTAAAAGCCAAGAGTTCCAGCCAGGGGGTCACAGCTGGAGTTCTTTGCTAACAGTGGGTGCTTCTGGCTGGCATTTCACAGAAGACCTAGTGAGTGCTGGAGACTATTTTTTTTTGTACCAGAGCAGTTGTGCAATTTCCTTCAGTTTCCTGCCTTCCGTTCAGCAGGGGTAATAGAGTAGGGAAGGGCCTTCTGGAGGCTCAAAAGCTGCAACAGCCTTTTCCAGGTGAGACTGGAGAGAGAAGGGCTTTTTTAGGGTTTGATTTTGATTTCTTTTTTTTTTTTTTCTCTGAGTAGGTCATAGATAGTTTCTTTGTTCTGGACAGCCTTTGGAATTAAAAAAACGTAGAACCATGTGTCCCTGTTAAACACTTTGCTTCTATTTTTTCCTCTTCGTAGTAGCACGCTGTGGATTGCGGGTGGTTGGTTTTTTTGTCTCTTTCCAGCATGGTTCCTGTCTCTGTCCTCTTCCAGGAAAGTCACGTGTGTTTGCACAGCCACCATACACCTTTTTTCAGTCTAACTGGATGAAATGCAGTCGGCGCGTCTGTGCGTGGCTGCGCTGCAGCAGAACCTCTGGGAGGTCACTTCGGGTCAGGCTTTGCCTCGGAACAGAGAGGAGGAGAGTCTGTATGGCTTAGGCCGGAGTGAGCTGTTCCAGTAACGCTGTTGTATTGCTGTCAGGGATATTCTCCTGTTGGAAAATGCCACGGCGAATGCTCTGTGAGGATAAAAATTGGCAGCTGTTGTAACTTGTACTGACTTAGCACACAATGCTGTCTGTCAATGTAGATTTAACTCTGCTTTCCCTCTGAGCAAAGTCTTCTGTGTTGGACTGGAGGAGAAATACAGTCAGTGCTGTGCTTTCCTGCAGCTTATCCCATCCTTATCCCATCCTCATCTTCTGTTGAGTCTCAGCATTTATCTTGGTGCCGGATCTTCTTAAGACTGGAAGTATTTCTATCCAGATTTTTTTTTTTATTATTATTATTGATACATTATAGCGTGGGATCGGAAGTTCTGGTTCAGTCTTCCTTCAAAAAAAATATAAAGGCAGAGATTCTCCTTTCATCCATTTAAAAGATCTGAGGCCATCAGCAGGGTTCTTTTGCAACCTTTGATGGTAGTCTTCTGGCACGCCAGCCCCAGGGCCACCAAAGGCCACGCGTCCGGCCAGCTGCAGAGCTAAGCCTTTGCTTACGTGAGGTCCCGCTTTCCTGACGTCGGGCCAAGCTGTGGGGATTCTGGGGCTGGAAACCAAACCAAGCTAAATACACACAAGCTGTCACCAGCAACGGTCCTGCTGCTGTCTCGCACTCCCCTCTTCCAAAAGCAGGGATGTGGGGCTGATGGGACTGGCGTTGCCTTATGGCCATTTAAAATCATGGAACTGCACTAACGGACCTTGCCCAAGAGTAAGTTATGCTTGGATTTAGCAGGACTGTTACAGGCCTAAATTACCTCTTTTTTTTTTTTTTTTAAACTACTTTGAATAAATAAGTGCTGTGAACAAGTACAAGAAAGGAGTTTATTACTTAGAATTCACCTGGGCCTAAAAGTTAAACTCTAATTATTATATTAACTCCTCTTTCCTGCTGCTCCTGTTCTTTCTCATGAGGTGATATTTCTTCTCCGGCCTGTTCGAGTCGCTTCTCAAATGAGCGCAGCTCGTCACGGCCGGGCGGCTGCTCCATCCACGTACCTGCTTTGATGGGGCTCAGAGAGCTCGCCTGGTCACCAGATTCACTTAGGGAGGGTGATTGCGAGTGTGACCAGCTGATCAGACACGCTGTTCCTAGCCCTGATTAAGTTTTGAACCCATCTATATGATAATAAACCCGCGCGGCGCGGCGGGCCCCAGCCGCCTGCCTTCACTTTGTGTTTCACACGCTGTGAACATGATGCGCTCAACTTCCCTCTGCCTCCCCAAACTTAATTACAGGCAGGGCTGCGGAGGCTCCGCACAGCCCTTTCCTGCGGGTGGGGGCTGCCTCCGCGCAGCGACAGCAAAGCAAAGCTGCTCTCTCTGCAGCAGACCCCGCGGAACAACGGAAACGGAAACCGCTAATGGGGTTTTTTGGTCTGTACGGGGGGGAAGAACACCAGTGAAATTTCTAGTGATCGTGGGCTTTGGTGTTTGGTTGGTTTGGGTTTTTTTGTAAAACACAGAAGTCCTTGTAGGTTTAAACTCATTTATCTAATGGATTTTAAAAATCCATCTCCCTCTTCACCATGAAGAAACAAAAACATTGCTAAAGTACTAAAGCTTCAACTCCGGGCTTGAAATAATCTCTGCTTTCCCCTGATCCTCTCGATCTTTACAAATCCTGTTTGTTCCCGTGTGTTACTCACACCTTGAAATCCAGAGCCAGGGGTGACTCAAACCTCAGCTGCCCTCGCGCTCCCCACTGGACACGTTGATTCACAGGTAGTTTGCTGGAGATGCAACACCTGAGCTCATCACAGTGACACTGAGCCAGCGGCTCTCCGGAGGATAAAACCTGGGCACGGTGACATCTCCCCTCCGTGCGCCGGTGCAGCCACCTCAGGTCGGGCTTTTCTTTCTTACCATGGATCGAAAATGAGCAGTGCTTCGTGTCTCTCCCCTGTGTGTCGCTTGCTGAGGGCCAGGCGGTGGGTTACTGAAGGTGGCACTTTGAAAGGAGATGTTCCTGCTCTGCTGAGCCCATGGTGATGTGCGAGTACTGCCGGGCCATGGCAGAGCCTACCCCAAGTCCAGCTCTTCCCAGCTTAAAGGCTTTTTGTTTTGTTTTTTTTTCCTCTCCAGGGGCATTTTGCAGCATTGCTAAGGAATTACTTGGATTTTCTTTACTTCTGTGTTTCTTGGTTATCTCCTGTCTGGTATCGGAGATCCTCTACCCCAGTTTATTTTAAGACCAGTTAGCCTATGGTAGGGGTTGCTCTTTGTAGTTGCCTCTAATTTACCTCCCTACAACAATTAACAGAACCAAAAAGTAGATTTTTAAACTGTGAAACGCTACTTGTGGTTGGCAGGAAAATCTGGAATTTATATTTTTACAGCTTCAGTGGGATTACTTTGTGTCCTGCATTAAATCAGTATTTGAAGGCAAATGTTTATTTCAAGCCATATTAATTGTCCTCTAGCGCAATTAATGTTTTGGTAAAAGCAGACAGTTCAGTTTGAAACCCGTGCTCACACCAAAGTGGTAGTTTAATGTTTAAAATAAATTACATCTGTGGACTCATTGGTTAAAACCAGCCAGAACAGACACCACAGGAACTGTCTCACCTTCTCCACCGAAGCACTAACGAGGTCACTAGAGAGAGAAATGGGACTATTAAAGGTTGTCTTTGCTCTTCGTTAACCTTAAAATGGTTAGAGTTGGAAGGGACCTTAACGATCATTGAGTTCCAACCCCCCTGCCCTGGGGTTTGTGAAGCTTGAGGGGGGGTGGGGGGGCGCAGAGGAAACCCACTTGTAACAAGCTGTTGTGTGCAGTGTGTCCCTCGGCCCTGCTCCAGCCATCCCCAGTCTGACCGAGCCCCGCAGGAAGACTTCACCCGGGAGCCAGAACAGCCTTCTGGTGGCTGCTCAGAGACACGAGACGAAACTCTCTCCTGTAACAGATGGAGCAGTTCCTCGTGTAACATCTCAGGTGGATCCTCGGCACCTCCCAGGCTGAATCCTCAGGGAGTTACTGATCCCGGCTCCGGCAGGAGGGTGTTCTCTCAGCAAAGGAGACGCGTGGGCTGGAAACGGCCGTCACCTCGGAACGGTGTCTGTTCCCAACCCCCCGCGGGCGCTTGGCAACTGAGCCCCGTGTCGGCCTTTGCCCAGAAGAGCCCGTAGCGGCTGAAGAACACAAAGGCTGGCAGCTGGGGGGGGGACCATCTCAGTAAAACACACGTGGGGGAAACAAACAAACAAAAATAAATGCCCTGAAACCCTCCCCTCTGAATTTCTCAGGAAAGGTGCTCCTGGGGAAAACTGGGTTCAAACCTCACCTTTGGTTAAAAAGCACTGATTTGTGTGCAGTTTGGTTTGAGGGGGTGGCGAAGCTTTCCTTGTAGCACAAAACTGTCTTCTCTAGTATCTAAAAGAGTGAACGACTTGGCAATAGGTGGGGTTTTGAGCCCATTTCTCTGTAGAGCTTATTATTTTAGTAAAGTTTAGTTTTCTTCATTCAGCAGCGAGGCTGGGCTGTCCCTGGAGAAGAGGCTTTGCCAACTGAAACCCACTCCCCAAGGGGGAAGTCTCAGTTTTTAACATCTTGGGCAAGGAGAGGACGTTGAGTAGGAGCCAAGGTCCTCCTTGCTCAGTGTTGCCCGGGAGCAGGGGGAGCGCAGGCTGACGCTGCCCCATCACAAACCCAGTTGTCTCAGGGACCTCAAACCCAGCATTGTCTGGGTGGAACACATGTTGCTGGGTGGGCAGATCATTGCTCTTGGCTGAAACAAGGTCTCGCTGCTCAGATGTTGCTGCAGGAGGGTTTTCTAGTCTCTTTCCAGCGAGGAAGTCAAGCTGCGTGATTTAACCTGGTTGATGATAGACATTTTTCTAAAAAGGGGGAAAAAAAAGTCCTAAAGCAGATGGTTTCTATTTCCCTAGAAATTAAGTTCATTATTCCTTTCCATCTTAAAATTTCAATTAGCGGGGGGGAAAGAGAAGATCAGAATTATGGCTGATGCCAGAAACAGGTTTTGGAACATAAGGAGTGGTTTCCAAAGTCCCTGAATGGCTTTAGTGTGGTCCTGCTGAAAAATCCCTGCCTTAATTTCAATGCAGAGACCAGTCCGGCTTCATTCTTATCATTAGACAGCACAAAAAAAACCTCTCCTGAAAGATACCGTGGGTTTACTGTATGCAGATGCCATCCTTACAGCACCGAGAGGGGACGGGACAAGGAACTGCAGCTCTATTCATTATCCCACGGTAATTACACATCTAAAAATGCTTCCTTAGACACGAAGCTCCCTCCTGCTCTGTTCAAATCCCGAAAGTAAGAAGGTGCTGCTGCTTCACAGAAGGAGAACTGGTTCATCGTCTGCATAAGCTTTTCACCAAAATACAGACTTATATATATATATTTACAGTACCTCCAAATGTAGCACACCCTCTGTACCACCCTGTGACGTTTCCCCCATAAACCCATCCCAACAGCACTGGTGGCGCTGGGCGAGAGAGGGGAGACTTGTGGTTGTTCCTGGTCTCTGGCGGGCTGTAGGGTGAGGTGGGATGAGGGCTGTTCCCATCTGCTGAAGGTAGCAGAGGAGTTCTGAAGTGCTCCAGTCTAAGGTCACTTTCCTTTTTAACACCCAGCAGAAGGTGGGGAAAGGAGCTCGTAAAGTCACAAGGAAGGGTCACGAGCAGATTGGGGGGGAACCTTCCCGCATCAGCGATGCTGGTGCTCACCTGCCTGTAACCACCCTCTTCTGCTCACTCTTCCTTCTACTGGAACTTCCATGGCTCAAACGCCTTTGTGATAAGACTGAAATATTTACAGCAGGCAGATGTTATCGGAAAAAAATGTCTGGAACTAAAGTTGTGGGGGTGAAGAGTTCCCCCTGTCCCCGCCCTCCCTCTCTCTGCGGCCTGACCCTCTCCTCCCCAGGCGCTCTGTTACGCTGCACTCACTTTCCCTGTAAAAAGTTTAATGTGAATAAAATGGCTGCACCGTACCCGATTCACACCGCCTCTTGGCTGCTTTGTTTAAATTCCCCCTGCTCCACCAAAGATCCTCGTTTCCTTCAAGTCCTCGCCCAAGGGAAGCCCTTCGGGGGCGCTGCCCTGAAGCTGCACCCACACAGACCCAGCAGAAGAGGATGGGGGAAAAAAAGCCACCTTTGAGCTAAGGAGGCAGTTTGGGCAATCAGAGGAGAAGTGAGGGGTTCCTACTCTTTTAGTGTTCTCCGGGGAGCAGGACAGCACTTCAGGTCCCGGTTACGCTCTGAAGATGCAGCAACGTCACTGTGGCCAACAGCAGCCACCCGCAACCAGAGGGTGTTCATGGATCCCGAGCCTCCATCACGCTGCTCCTATGCTGAGGCTACATAGAAGTTCCCGTGACCAACCGTGCTCTGATGGACTTGTTAATTATGGAGCCAGACAACGCAACAGCGCAGAAATAAAAGCAGGAAATATATTTTAAAAAGCTGGGGAGCCTAAAATACAAATACACTGAGCCCGAACCTTCGGCTTCGTTGGGGAAGCGCTACACGTTCCGCTGGGAGAATTCAGAGGGCAGGTCCCCCGGGCAATGGTGGCTTTGTGTCCTTCTCGGTACGCAGGGGGGAAGATGAGGAAAAAACCCTCCATTTAACCCAATTACTGGGTCTTTATGTAAAGTGTGATGGTCCTGCCTTTAGTTCCCAACAGCAGTTGTTTTGAGGGACTGTATCAAGCTCAGGATAAATCCCAGAGGCAACAAACCGACAGCAGCAGGGAAAAGGAAGGCCGAGATTGCACTATTCAAGGATGGAAACGTTTCCAAAGCTTCTCTAGTATCACAGGGGCATTAAATTCCTGGCTCTGCTCACCGATGGGCTGCTTTGTCGCCTTGCAGCAAGCAGAAGTGATTTCTCCCAAAATTAAACTGCAAGGAGGGCACAACTAAATCATTCAGCACGTGGCTGTGGTCACACTAAAACAATTTAAATGGAGCATCGAAGCCAACCGTGTGGCTTTTCCCAAAAGGCTTGCTCTTTTCTTCCCTGCAAACTGATCTTTCCCCCCGTGCTGGGAAACACAAATTCTCCAGGAGGAACTCCCATCCCGGGAGCATGGAGCTTCACTGACGCTCATTTGCCCTCTTTCTCAGCAAACGATGAGGAATTGCAGACTTTTTTGCTGCTGTGGCTCAGCTCGCTTCCAGGATCACCAGCCCCTGAGCCCCTGCCTTGCTGTGGGCCAGCTTTGCAACCTTCTTGGCTACCACATAGAAGTTTGCGCTTAAAAACAGGTTGGACTCAAGAAATACAAAGTGATCCTGGGATGGGAAGGTGGACGGTCCTAAAGGAGCCGGCTCAGTGGCCAACACCCGGCTTCCTCCCTTCAGCCTTGAGAAAGCATTTACGAAGTCTCGCCCGTGTGAAACGGGGAGCCCAAGCCCATCACTCCAGGATGTGCTTGTCCCTGGCCTGGCTTTCTGCTCTGCTCTTGGTGCTCACCTTCACCCCTCTCCCAGCGTGCTACCACTGACCCTGGGGGCTTCCTCAGCCACTTCAAATTCAGCCACTGGGAGGGTCTGACCCTCTTCAGGTCCAGGATGCTACCTCACTACTGCCAGCTCTTCTAAACACACTGGATGCCCCAGCACCCCCTGGAGGACTTACACCCAAACACTGAAGACCTCCATCTCTGGAGAGATGGATCTCCATCCTCCGGTCTCTTGTAGTAAGCTGGGATCACACCAACAGTAGCTACACAAAACCTCTTCTGGTCGCTGCAACGATTCCTTGGGAGAAGGCAGAGACCACGTGCTAAAATCATTAACAGAAAACAGCTGCATTTAGACTAACTGACAGTAGGGTGAAGCTGCTGTGGGTCAGGGGAGAGGGCAGGTCCCTTTCCCCACAAGTCCGCAGGCAGTGCTGGAGACGATCTGCACCTGCCTGTCCCCACCAGAGTCCGTCCTAGTCTGCTGC
Organism: Calidris pygmaea; assembly: GCA_003697955.1. NCBI lineage: Eukaryota > Metazoa > Chordata > Aves > Charadriiformes > Scolopacidae > Calidris > Calidris pygmaea. Next base: position 280,221 of record QJSC01025305.1, read on the forward strand.
CTGCCGGCTCTTGCGCTTCTCTTTCCTCTGTTCCTCCGCCCCTGTTGGTGCTGGGGTCTCCTCGGCGCTCGTTTCAGAGCCCGGTTCTGGCTCCAGTGGCAGTGAGGGAGGCTTTGCCAGGGGAGCTGATGCCCCAGCGCCTGGGGAGAGAACACAGTTACAGTTACTGTGTGACCACATGTCTAGTCTAGTTTTTTTGCACTTCTGGGAAGCATGGAGATGCAGAACAACCCCAGCTTTTAATTACTCTCAAATTTCTTCTGTCCTAGCAGTAGCTTACGAGCACCCAACTCAGGAGTTCTCCAGCCAGACACCTTGCAGCGCCCAAAGCTCCGCTGAAGGGATGGGATGCTCAGGTACAGGCTCTCGTTCAGCTGGGCTGCTGGGAGAGGTCAGCACAAACTCAGGAATTGGCTCACACTTGGGAAGGGAAAACAGCGCCACTCAAGCTGGTTCATACTCAAGCTCGAGCCAAACCCACAGAGTTGTCCTCAGTTCACAGCTTTAGCAAACTCGGGGAGAGTTTCCAGGCAGTACAAGTAGCCTCTTACAGAGTAAGATCAAAACAGGATACTTCCCTGCTGAAGCTGTTCCTACGCTTAGGTTTAGGCTGACAACTGATGTTATGCACCAGCTCCCTGCTCTGATATGGACTGATAAAGTCCTTCAGGTCTTTAGTCCTTCCAAACTCCCATATGTTTTATTGTTCACCTTTCCTAAGCCTTCCCTGCATGGAAACTTTATTTCACGCGTGAGAAATGGCAGAGGTCCTTGGGGGCACCAAAGAAAGAGGCCTGGATTGCTCAGCCTCTCGCCTGGCTTGGTCCAAAGGAAACAAGACGAAGAGTGACAGAAAATCCCCCCGATGAGCGGTATCTCTAGCGCATTCCTCCTGGGAAGCCAAGGGGTGAGAGGAGGTCAGGCTACGAAGGGCGGCTCAGGAGATGCTCCTACCCAGCCCCAGCGAGAAGCAGCTCATACAGATACTGGCCAAAGCCTTCTAAGGCTGATGCCATCTCCTGAGCAACCCTCAGTCCAGCAGCCAGCACTAAGAGGTAATTAATTCAGCTACATCTGCGAGGGAGGGACCTGGCTGGGCAGCTGCAAAGCAGCCCCATCGCAGTCATTTTTGTAACAGAAATGATAAAGAGCTTCAGAAAATTGTCCATCATTTCCCTTCTCTCCAAAGCTCTGGTTTCTGAAACACCTCCTTCCTGGAGCAGGAGCTCAATCCCAGGCTAATGGAGTCAGGATAATGCTATAACGCACCTCAGAGAGCATCTCCCTTCCACCCCTCCTTAACTCAGAAAACTGGGAAAGCTGTTTCCAAATATTGACATCACTACTGGGTAAGCATGTCAATACCTTCCTGAACACGTGCTGTAACTCTGTACTCAAAGAGGGATATCTCTTCTCCCCTTCTCCCCTCCCACAGCCCTACTTCACAGAGAAGGAGAAGAGAAGTACCTGAGGGAAGCTGCATGGTTTTCCCGTACCCTGCGGCCGAGGACATGGCCTGACCCAGGGCCTGGTTGGAGCCCAAAGGCTGCTGAGCGCTGGAGGACTTCCCCACCGGAGCAGCTCGCTGCTTGGATTTAGACTCTTTAGAAGGCTTAGTCCAGACCAGGCTCTCCCCCACCTGCAGAGCAGCTCCCATCTTCTGGGCAACCTCCACCATCTTCTCAAGCAACAAAAAAGAGGAGATCCTTGTAAACAGGAACACTTCAGACAACAATAAAGTCAACAACAACACCAAAAAAAAATAAAAATGAGAGCTGTGCAGAGCTGACTACTGCCTCGGTGCTCGAGGGAAACATCTCCGCTAATTCATTCCCTTAATTAAGAGGGAATCTTGTCTTGCTGTGTATTGATTGAAGAACTGGGCTTCAAAGAGCAGAAATGAAGCAAGCAGCTCTCAGCAGGCGACTGCTCTACTCGGAAAATCCCATAAGCAGAATTTCTTCCTAATAATTGGGCTCCAAAGTCAAATTTCCCCCTCGTTTGTTGCCAGTCGTCGCATGGCTACTTAGTTCCCGCTGACAACTGTTAGGCTCATACCTCAGGGTCGAAGTCAAGAGCGCTGCTCTCCTTCGCCGCATTGACCTTCTTCTCCATCTCCTGGTACTGGCTGAGGGCTCCCTTCTTGTCGCCCTGGTTGTAGAGCAGGACAGCGTAGTTCAGGTTGACCAGGGGGTTGCACCTGCAGCAAACACACGGGATGCACCATCTTCACCGTGGGAATGCTCCTCCTGACTTGACTAATGCCAGGATGTGCCCAAGCAGCGAAGCTGGAGACACCTCACTGGCTGGCAGAGACAAGCCATGGGGTGCTCTGACCCCGAATCAGATGAGGGGCTGCACAGCCAGAGGCCTTTGGGACCACAATGGAGTCCCACGAGCTTGGTCAGAGCCCCAGAACCTGGGCTCAGCAAAGCACCCCAGTATCAATGACAATATGAACAACTCTGCTGAGCCAGGGACCACCTCGGGACTGTCTTTAGCAAGTGCCTGGTCTCCCAGCCACTTTTCTCCTGGGGCAGGAAGAGCAGTGATGGGGACCTTCATCACACTGAGAGCTGGTCTCCCTCTGACGTATCTCGGGCCCTGTTTGTAGGAGAACAGCTTGTCGTGGGACAGGGCAGTGGAACAGACTCACACTTATTGATTGTATTTTACAAGCCAACACGCTACACAACGTGCTGTTTGCATTTCATTTGTCTCCCCTCCTCTCTCTTATTCACCCAAAAAAGGCACACAGAAGTGTGTGTGCCGTTACGGAGGGACAGCAGGCGATACCTGTAACGAAGGACTCGAAGAGAAGCCCACGTGGCAGGTAACGCTGTTGCCCTGCACAGTCCTGATGCACAACAGGAGGATTTTGAAACGGCAGAATTACTCCATATATTCTCATGTCCCGCAGTATCCACTTTCTGCACTCGGGTACATTAACCCTGAACAGCCACTTTTCCTCTGGCGTAGCCAGGAGTGTGAGCAAACGAAACCAGAGGGAAAGAGTGAGCTGGCTCCACGGCTCTGGAATCGGTAAGGGAAGCTTTTCCTTGCCAGCCTGAATTTCACCCTTAATTTGGAGAAGCAAAATGGCGTGGGTATAACCTGACAAAGAAATGAAACGCAAGAGGGTCACCAGTCCCAGCACGGGGTCTCCTGCAGGCGCTCGGCTCACCCAGGCTGCAGGGTGGGACCTGGAGGAGCAGCGGTGGCCGGGACAGGGGACCTGCTGTCCAGGGGCGCCTGGGAGAGCCCCTGTCTGACCCGAGCTGCAGACAGGTACCACTGCGCACAGGCCTGAGAGAGGCTTGGCACTGCTCCCTCAATAAACGAGAGCGAGGGACTGGTGCCCTCTCCTGGAGCCTGGCAGGGACAACTGGAGTCAGCCAAGGGCTCCAGCACCAGGCCTGGGGCTGAGACAGAGAGAGCATCCTCCTCCCTGAGCACTGTGGGAGGGAAGGCTGCTCTAACACTCCTCAGTAAACAGAGAGTGTCACCTGCAGGCCATGAATCTCCATCCTTGGTAAGTTATATGACAGCGCTGCAAGAAAGAAGACTATTAGAAGAAATCTGATGGTGTTTATAACCATTGGGTTTCCTTTAACTGAGGAACCGCAACACTGATCCTGCCACAAAAATAAAACTCTCCTCACTGTCTTTGCCAAACCAAAGGAACAACCGCATGAAAAACTGAATATCAAAACCCCCATCTCTTCTGGGAAAACAAAACCAAAAAAAAGCCAAAAAAGAAAACACAAAAAACCCAAACCCACACAATGAAACCAAGATCAGACAGATCTGGGAACAGCCAGGTTTAAAATTAATTGAACCTTATCAAGCTAATTCGCCTTCAAGAGCAGAGAAGCAATACGACAGTCAGAAAAATCAATAGCTAAATGACCTCAGAGAGCAGGGACAGCAATGAGCTAGAACCAGTACTGAGAAGAAACACCTTTTTTAAAGATTTTTTTCTGAGATGCTTTCCATTCCAGGCCCCAGCAGGGCACCTGGGCCAAATGTCACAGCGCTGCTATAAACGTATTTGTGGCAATGGAAACAAACACGATCTTCGTTCCAGCCAAAGAGTTCATCATATGCCAGCAAAGGCAGCCCGTGGGGACACAGAAACAGCCGCACAATAACGGTCTAAAATATACAGCACGTCAGCTGAACAAGCCTAACAAAGCCTGGATGTTCCAACTAGCAGGGCCTGGCAGTTGGCATTCATTTCTGCTTTGAGGAAGGTTTATTTCCCAGTAAGACAATATAGCAGTAGCCTCCCAGTGGTGCCAAATATTTAGGCAAAGTTGCACAGCTAAATTTCTATTCCTTCTCTTTGACCAAAGCACACAAATTCATGACTAAGGTGCTGTATGGCTGGAAGGCTGATCAGGAAAAGCCAGGCAAAGAGACCTGCACTACAGCGTCCAACACTGGTTTTTGATACCTGCTGCCCTTTTATTATGAGTTTAGGAACTCCCAGAATTCCCAAAATTAAGCCTAGGTTGGAGAGGAGCAGCATCTTCTCGTGCCACCTTGTGGTAGGCACTGCAGATGGAAAGAGTGGTTTTGGCACGGCTCGGTGCCCAGCAGACTCCTGGGCTCAGGAGCACCGTGAGGCTGCTGCAAACAAGCAAATATTCACAATAAATCCAGGAGAAGAATCGCCATCTAATCACCTACTAATTAAAATCCGAAAAGCGAAAGAGAAAGGTAAAGAAAAGCAGACCCAGGGAGCCAAAAGCATTCGTAAATTTGAGACAAACATGTTTTGCTGACAGAAAGGAACTGCACAGTTCATTTGAACATTTCTGAAACCAAGCACAGTGATTTTAAAGAGCCAGATCACACACCCAGACACTATGAAAATATCTGTCTGTCAAAATGAAGGAAAAAGGATTTCACTGCTGCCCTTTACTGTGCTTTATATTAACTTCTTGCCCACATTCTCCCAGCTAAAGCCTCCCCTCCGCCCAATTCAGCACAGATTTTATCCCAAGCTTCTCATCGCCCTGCAGAGCTCAAACTTTGGGTTACAAAATACTCTGGGACGACTGGTTTTCTTCTACTGAACCTGCTTCACTGGGAATAAATATTCACTGGAATCCAAAGCCGTCACCGCTGAGTCACTAACAAAACAGCAAAAGAAAAACCAGCTTCAGGTTGGTCTGAAACAGAATTTCCCTTTCATGTTTCAGAGCTGACCTGAATTTAAAATTTAATAATAAAAAAAAAAAGGTGGTTTTAAAACAGTGACTTGCACAGCTGCAGGGATAAAAAGTTTCCTTATTGCAAAACGTCTAGGGTGAGAGCAGAGGGAGGGACAGAGAGTGCAAAGGAAACCAGGAGAAGGAGGCCACACGAAGACTTACTTGTCCAGCGCCACGGCTTGCTCATAGGAACGTTTTGCATTCTCAATGTCTTCAAGGTTCGTCAGAGCAACTGCGCCAAAGCAGAAGGTACACACACAAGCTGACGCTTCACAGGGACTTCATTTTTAGGACAATTCTGAGTGTCATTTAATCATAAAATAAATAGGTGCCAGCAGGGTTGGCTGGACTCCTGCCAGGATTAACTCCACTAATGTTACTTCTAACAAATATTTGTCTTGCTTGATCCCAAAAATGTTGGAAATGCACACCCACTCCTTAGGCAGCCCAAACCCTGACTCTTACATCTAGAAAGTCTTTTCTAATGTTTAATTTGGATCTGAGTGCAGTTTAACCTTCCTCTTCACCACAGAGAGAGAAGAGACAATTCAGACTTTATACTTGTCGGTGACCTACTGGGGAACAGCTTCTTAGGACAGCTTTTATCCAATATTTCACAGAATCACAGAATGCTATGAGGTTGGAAGGGACCTCTGGAGATCATCTCCTCCAACCCCCTGCCAAAGCAGGTCTGCCCAGAGCAGGTCCCACAGGAACGTGTCCAGGTGGGTTTGAATGTCTCCAGAGAAGGAGACTCCACCACCACTCTGGGCAGCCTCTTCCAGGGCTCTGCCACCCTCACAGCAAAGAAGTTCCTCCTCATGTTTAGGTGGAACTTCTTACGTTCAAATTTTGTGCCCATTTCCTCTTGTCCTGTCACTGGGCACCACTGAAAAAAGACTGGCCCCATTCTCCTGAAACCCACCCTTTAAGTATTTATAGGCGTTGATCAGATCCCCCCTCAGCCTTCTCTTCTCCAGACTATAAAGACCCAAGTCCCTCAGCCTCTCCTCATCAGAGAGATGCTCCAGGCCCCTCATCATCTTTGTAGCCTCTGCTGTACCCTCTCCAGCAGTTCCCTGTCCTTCTGGAACTGGGGAGCCCAGAACTGGACCCAGTGCTCCAGATGAGGTGTCCCCAGGGCAGAGCAGAGGGGCAGGATGACCTCCCTTGACCTGCTGGTCACACTCTTCCTGATGCCCCCCAGGATGCCATTGGCCTTCTTGGCCACAAGGGCCCGTTGCTGGCTCACGGTTATCCTGTTGTCCACCAGGACTCCCAGGTCTTTTTCCTCAGAGCTGCTCTCCAGCAGGTCAGCCCCAACCTGTCCTGGTGCAGGGGGTTATTCCTCCCCAGGTGCAGCACCCTACACTGGCCTTTATTGAAGTTCATCAGGTTCCTCTCTGCCCAGCTCTCCAGCCTGTCCAGGTCTCACTGTATGGTGGCACAGCCCTCCAGTGTGTCAACCACCCCTCCCAGTTTTGTATCATCAGCAAACTTGCTGAGGGTACACTCCATCCCTTCATCCAGGTCACTGATGAATACATTAAAGAGGACTGGAGCCAGCACTGAACCCTGGGGAACACCACTTGTTACAGACCTCAATATTTGTTTAATTCAGCTCGGAATTTTTGTCTCTAATGTTGCATCCCCTGAGCTGGATACCGCAGCGCTGCATACCTGCCAGAAGCATGTACAGCTCTCCCATCTTGGGCTGGAAGTTGATGGCAGCGCTGAGGAAGTGGAAGGCGGAGGCGTACTGCTGCATGGTGAGGTGGACTAACCCCAAATTGTACAAGATCTTCCAGTCAAAGGGAGCCAAATAGTTGGCCCGCTTCAGGCAGCTGACAGCCTTCAAAAACAGGAATAAGCGTGCTGTAAGGCAGCCCACCCAGAACAGACCTGTCTCTGCCACAAGAGGAATCTTGGTCTTGCATGAAGTATGAAAAAAGAAAGGAAACCAGACACTTACTGCTACATATTTCTTCTTCCCGAAGAAGCACATCCCGATGTTGTTCCACAGCGGCGGGCTTTCGGGGACGGTGCTGGCTACCACCTTGTATTTGGAGAGGGCAACGTCAAAATCTCCGTGGGCCTGCATCATGCTGCCAGCCGCCAAGGTAGCCTTTGAGAGAAGACAAGTGACCAGATGAGGAACTGCGGTTCCCCGAACACAGCAAGAAGAGAACAGGACAAAATTAATAAACTAAAGCCATCTCAAGAGCAACCATTGAACTTTTTCAGGTGTTTTCTTCTAGGGGCTGCCAAGGGGGACTCCAGAATCTCCCAACACAGCAGAAGATGGGGTAAAGAAGGGACTCGAGTCTGGTTCTTCCTGCACCATCTCCATCATAACCGTCTCCAAAATATTGCAACCTGACAAGCATTTATAGAGTATGTTTTGGGGTGACCTTATTAATGCTGACAAGTCTCTAAAGGGTGGGTTGAAGGAGGATGGAGCTGGACTCTTCCCAGTGGTTCCCAGTGACAGGACGAGGGGCAACGGGCACAAGCTGGAACATGGGAAGTTCCACTCCAATCTGAGGAAGAACTTGTTTGGGGTGAGGGTGGCAGAGCCCTGGAAGAGGCTGCCCAGGGAGGGTGCGGAGTCCCCTTCTCTGGAGATCTTCAAGCCCCGCCTGGATGCTCCTGAGTGATGTGCTCTGGGCAGCCCTGCTTTGGCAGGGGAGTAGGGCTGGATGATCTCTAGAAGGTCCCTTCCAACTCCGACAATTCCGTGATTCCATGACAGTAGTATCTCCTAGAGTCTGAGCCTCTGAGAAGATCTAGGCACTAACAGTTTCTTTTTACCAACAAGGACGGATAGAAATAGTTCTGGTGCAGGTTAACCAGAGAGTAAAACATACACAAGCAAGACATATGCAGAAAAGCCAACTGAGTTCACACTGAGTGGCTAATACTGCAAATTAATGGAAATATGCACAGGGGGAAAAAAAAGCAAGTGATCACAACACACTATATTTAAACCACACTAGTTCAGTCCCTTATAATATTTCACAGTGACAAGTAAAAATTGTAAGTGTAAAGGTGTTTTCACAATATGCGTATATCATTTGGCAAAGCTCTGATACTGGAATTAGCTTTAAGAGGTGTCTCATCATCATTCAGCTGGTTCGTTTCCACTCCTTATCATACCTTGTAGTTGCCTGGGTCGTAAGTTAGCGCATTTCCAAGGTGTTCAAAAGCCTTCTGGTAATCCCCAAGCTGGGAAAAGAAGTAAATAAGAATCAGAAATTCAGGAATAAAGGGGGTTAAGAAGAAGAGCACACGCTTTTTGGGCACTAGAATTTCTAATTCAGTTAAGACAAACATTCAGAAAAGTGAATTTTACAGTCTTCCCATTACACAAACATATTCTTGTTTGATAATTTACAAAACAAACTTATTTATTATCACTGTTCTGACCAAACCAAAGTTTTCCATATAGTTTGTGCTCTGATTTTTCTATACGTGCGTGAGCTCTGGGTTGATACTTCTCCGCTTCTTCCTCTTATCCAGAAAAGAGGCTACAAATCGCGTCTCTGCACACCCTGGATTCGCTCACCACAACCTCCTCACTCCCTGGGGCACTCTGCTCCTGGGAAAAACTCTCCCCTTGTCTTCTAACGGACTGCAAGTGTTAGTGGGCATGACTGTGTCCAGATATAAGCACATAATGGCTTAGAATCCCTTAAATCCTATTGTTTTCAACTGAGTTATGCCAGAATTGTACCAGCCCAAAGAGGATAAGATTCTGGATACTGGTGTCCTTTTTTTGGACATCACAAAAATGGATGAGAAGCCCGTCTGTCACCCCAGCATTTACACTGATGCTTCAGAGTCCAGCGCCTTCTGTGATTAACAGCAACTGGGAAAGCTGTAGAAGCATCTTTAGAACTCCTGAAGGTGAGTATGTATCCAGAGAGACTTGACAAACTCAGCACAGAGACCCGGGGGCTAAATTTACAAGGCAAATGTCGTACTCACACTACTCGTATCTTACAGATCCCTCTTCCCATTTCATACTCCCTTCTAAATCTACACCTACCCATTTAATGCATCCAAGGCTCCTACTGAATTTCCTTATCTCTAGAGCAAGGCAATGTTTCTCAAGACCTACATCATATTCTTGAGCATCTAAACGATTAGGGAAATGCCTGAGGATCTTTCCAAATCAGCTCTTGGTACAAGTTTTCTAGCCCATCGGTCCTTCCAGGCAAACACCGCCTATTCTTCTTTGCTTGTTCACTTCTTTGGGAAGCCTACATTTGGAATAATCAGACCATCCTTCCCATACATTTTGCAGACCCAAGTGATAAGCATGCCTTTGTTATTTAAATCGATTCCGATTTTCTTCCATGGTGCATTAACACTAACAATTTCATGGCTGCTTTTGTAGGCGAATAACTTGCTAGACTCCTGCTCCAAAAGCAAGGTAATGACTCGTCATGTTTTATTATACTTGGAGGATTTATAACAGAATTAGGGCAGTTGCCAAAGAGAATTCCTGCTCTGGCTCAGGTCCAGGAAATCAAATTGCTTTTAGCAGCAAAAAGGAAAAAAGAAGATAGAGAAAAGCAAGCTCTGTCATGTTAAATGCAGGCTTTAGAGAAACATGTGCGAGTCATAGGAAGGTGGATAGAAATTAACTCTATAAAAAAAACCCTCTGTCATTTTGAAAACAATTAAGTTCACGTAATAGCTAAGAGTCTTCAGTACCTGCAAGTAAAGTAACCCCAGTGTTGTAAGGAGGTCTGTGTTTTCTGGAGAAAACCTGTAATACAAAAGCCAGAGTGCTGTGTTGTTTATTAGCCCTTCTAGAACAAGGTAAAAACAACATGGAATTATTGATGCTACATTATACTGGTATCACTCCAGGAAATGAACTGTTATTATTAAATGCAAGTATTAGAACGGTTGCCATCACAGGGACTTCTTTTGAACAATATCACACCTAAGCTTTTAAAATATCTTCTAGATATAAATGAGAAGTCAACACAGCTCCATAAAATAGATCTGGATACATAATAAGATGATGTGGTTTTGCTAAGCTTCAAAGAGAGTATGCATCAGTGACCTGGAAATACAAAATGGGATTTTCCATCATCTCCCGTAAACCACCCTGCAAATCCACTCCAAGCCTCTTGGGCTGTGTAGGCCAGGCAATCCTCTGCATTCCTGATGGATCCTACATACGCTCATTGTCAGACTTTTAATTCACCCCATCAAAAGACTACAAACCTGGTTTCATAGACCAGCTGTGGGCTGTTGACCATGGCTTTATGCTAGGCTGCAGCTCACAGAGCAGAGCTCAGAGAGGCACTCACTACCTGCTCACGTATCCCTGCCCATATGCACCCATCCCCTGAGCCCAAAAAAGCCTGAAAAAATACATCCCAAGGGCTTTCAAGCATCGTACGCAACCCCCAGTCCTTCACTGCCAGTGTGAGGTTCACACAGCAATTTTGTGAACCCCTTTAAAAGCATCCCCCCTCCCAGCAGCTTTTGAAGACATTACATAGGATGAAAACAACAACAAAAAAGAAAAAGCAGAAAGAGACACTGTATTTGTGGCCTCACTCACCTTAACATAAGTAAGTTTTCAATTCCTTGCTATCAAGACTTAAGAAATCTAATATGCACACTCACACTGGCACCTTTACACCTCAACCTGAACAAATCCGCCTGTGCCTGATGGTGTATAAATACAGAGCAACAACAGGCTATCCTGGAGCTGGTAACAGCAGGCAAAAAGTCATAGGCAGATGAGAACAAAAAAAAATACAGAAAAAAACCCAGGAGTGAGGCAGAAGGGAGGGCAGGGGACACGGAGATAAGAAATATATACCTGGTAAGATGCTTAGCATGGATTATTTACGTAATAAACATTCTAGATTAGTCCAAAAGTCAACCCAACCCAATATGCTGCCAGATAGCAACCAAAAGCAGACGTGTAAGGATGTAGTTGAAAAGAACAAATACAAGACCCTGCCCTGGCTTCCAGCATGCTCCTGCTTTTTTTCAGCGTTTGCCTCCAATACACAACTCCATTTTAAAAGCATTGGTAAATCCGATGTTCAGGAATGCCCGAAACCAAGATAGATCGTACTGAGAAACAGGGTCGGGGTGGGAGAAGCTCACTGTGCACCCGCATCTCCAGCCTGCCTGCTCACAGCCTCTCAAACATAAATCACTGCAAGTGAAAACAGCATGTGAAACCCAGAAACTGATTTTTGACAGACGATCAGGGTTAGAGAGACACCCAGGGTTAGATCTTTTTTGGTAGATAAACCTTTGGGATTGATGAAGTCAGTTTTGGATAGGCTTGCTCCCAGGCATCTCTGTCCATTTGTTTTTCCACTTTTTTTGGCAGACCTTCAAACAGCTACCTTCTTGCCTGACACGCTGTCAGCAGGAGGAGGACCACAGCTGAGAGCAGAGACAGCTGAAGAGCTTGAAAGCGCCAGCTTTGCACAGAGACACTATAATTACCATTAGCTTTTTAATCATGTCCTCAATTCAGATCTGGGACACCAATCAAATTTCTCCTGGCACAGGACAGGACATGGGCAGATAGAAAAAGGGATATATTCTTACTCTACAGCTTTCTTATAGACTTCAATGGCTTTATCCATCTCCCCCTCCAGTAGGTGAATTTTCCCCAGCATCATGTAAGTCAGATCATGTCTGTTGAGCTCCAGGGCATTGTTTAGCTGGTCTCGTGCCTAAACACACAACCACAGAGAATAAAAAAAATTAAATAAAATAAGCGATTACAGAGTCCTTAGTGAAGCAACAGCCCCAGAGCAATCCCCAGCAGCCAGCAAAAGGGAACAGCTAACACCCCCTGATTTCCGAGAACCCTGCTAGCAAAAACCAGCCCAGCTCATTGTTGAAACGAGTTCCGCATCAACCCACGTGCTTTTAGGGACAGAAAAAGGCAACGCGGCGTGCTCCAAGCCAAGAGAAGAGGCAATGACCTCCCAAGGAGGAGAAAGGCGTGGGCCTGTTCCTGAATTTGAATTTGGTTTGAGGGAATCTCCAGATTTGTCAGGTTAACAGCTACATTACAGTTTATTCCTCGCTAAAATGCTTATCCCAGCAAGGAGCATGGATTGCCAAGTAGACAAGAGGGGTGAATCAGCTCTTGCCAGGCACACACCAATCCCCTCCAACGGGAGACACTTAGAAGCTTGGAAGCTCTTACTTCCTCAGGCCCAGCCAGCAGGACAGAAAAGTACGTTTGCTGTCTCTGAACACATGATCTATTAGAGAGAGAAATGCTGACACACTAATGGAACTCTGCAATATGAGATATCTGTTACCAGCAACTACTGAAGAGACAGTCACCCCCAAGGGCTTCGTTATATTTCAGACATCCCCATGGAAGTATTGCTGCCCAGGGTGACCAGTACATCTCAGGCTTATGGAAAAGCTGAGAAGTCAGCAGGTTCCAGTCTGGAAGGCATCAATGCAGACAACGAAGCCCAAATGTGAACTCCAGAGCTTCTTGCTTTACAGCGATGCCTCGGACAGGGAAGGCAGCAGGGGCCACAGCACTCCACCAGAAACAGCAGCAGGGAGCAGCTGGTCCAAAGCGGCAACAAAAGTTTTCTAAAATGCTGTTTTTTCCTTTACAAAGTAACCCCACAGGGTCAGAGACAGCCCAGAGCTCACCACGAGCACCTAGGGCAGGGTTAAAGGAAGAGCAGGATATAGCATGCTCAGACCTGGGAACAAAACTCTATTTCAAGCTTCCAAGAAGTTCTTTATTAGCTACAAAGCTAATAAAGTTAGTGCTGCCCACGCTGCAGCTATGCTCTTCTGTGACTTTTGCTCCAGGCTTGGTGGAGCTTCAGACACAGGAGCAAATAAATCCTTCCCATGGAGGAAAGAAGGTGCCTGCTGCACCTCCAGCAAAGCAACCCCCTAGCTTCCCCTGAATCCTGCCAGACCCAAGGGGCAGCAAGTCTTCCTTCAGAAACTCTCTGTGTGAGCTGAAGCAGTTTGAGCTGTACGCTGGGGAAACGGGTTTGGGTCTTCACCATCACACTTCTCTTTCTTCAAGAGGACAGAACTGGCATGCTCCGTGGATTGCTGCTCCTCACAAAACCAGCAGTGTTTTATGGTTCTGGTTTTAAAAGGCTCGGAAACAGAAGAAGCTCTTATTGGAGCATGGCTGGTTTTCTGTCTAGTTTGAGGCGGCTCTTTGAGGTTTCTCAAACATTCCCTTTAAAACCAGAATCACTCTCTGAAAAATCCTAGTTTGGAAAAAGCTTACTGGCCAGCAACAAGGCTCACCTCAGTTTCACTCTTTCCAACCTCACTGACTCGCAGCTGACTCCACGTAATTCAACATGCAAACGAAAGCAGAGACAGCTCACAAACTTTTGCTCCCAGAAACAAAGGCTGAAGCAAAAAAACTTTTTCAATACCTATCGCTGCAAATGACCCGCTTCAAACTACCAGAGAGAGTGAAATTTCTGGGAACCCCTGCTTCCCATTTGTCAGAGAGATAAGAGGAGTATTTGCACTACCTTGTTGAAGTGTTTCAGGTACATGTAGCACACACCCAGGTTGTGGCTGATCTCCTGTAAAAAACACAACAAAACCCCCAAAATCAAATCAGCATGAGGTCTGAACACATGCTCCGTAATCTGCTGGTGATAACAGTCATCACTGACCCGGATGGGGAGACCCCTGTGCCTGCCCACACCCTTCTGGCCACGGACATCAAGTAAACCTATAAATCCAAGTTGCTTCAGGGACCTACTGAGTTTAGGTGTGATTGGACACAAAAGACACTGGATATGCAAAATGCTGCACCCAGCTGAACAAAATTTGAAGATGTGACTCATTTTCCAAAGTAAAAGTTGAGCTCCAGAAGGGCTGACATCCCTCTGGCATCTTAAACAATTTTGCAACAGAGTAGGAAGATCCCTTGGAAGATCCCTTAGGGATCCTAACCCCTCTGGTGACACTGTAGGGAAGAATCACGCCTCTAACTCATCACCAACAGTTTAACAGACAAGCTACTTGCCACTGCCCCGACCCTGGCACATCTCGGGAAGCTGAAAAGCAAAGTCCACTAGTCCCTCGTTTCTATTCTGGTGAGCATTTCACTGCTTCATCAGTTTAGACAGCCTTGACCTTTAAGGGGAAACTCTCTTATTTCCCCATTAACCCTCTTAAAATGATATTTTCCTCCGCACACTCTCTCCAGCTGCGGAGAGCAGTAATGAATGGGTAACTCCTGGTTACTGAACTCGCAGAATGAGACAGCGCGAGGGAAGAGCACAGGCTGGCTCTACTTCCAGTGCTGAGCCCGGCATGGGAAACAGGTCATCAAAATACCCCCTGAATTCTGCCTGCTGTGGCTGTAAAAGGGGTTTTAGGCATGCCAAGCACATACTGCAGGTAGCCTGGCTAGCTAAGGGAATGCAGACTTGAAAGAAGACCCCCAGTATAAAAGGTTTCTGAGCTGTCTGGCACAGGATAAGTTGAGTAACAGCAAACATATCCTTGTATCAAGACTGAATTTGAGATGTGCTGAGCAGCAGAAGTACGGCTGAAGTCAGCAAGTGCCTGATGTCTGAGGGAAGGAGATCACACGTAGCAAGTCTGTCTTCGAAACAACACTTCCGCGGGCAAAACACTCGCCTGCAGAAGGCTGCCCACAGCCACATCCTCTCTCCTCTCACTCACTGTCGCACATTTCTCTTTCCAATGCTCTTCCTTCACTTTTTGTCTGCTTATACAGAAGAGCTAATTTAATTATTGCTCCTGTAGCTGTTGGCCTACGTTTTGCCAAAATGGGTAATGCTCAGTAGGTAACCAGTAACCCTCCCAGCTAGTTGGAGGGTAATCTTTTTCAATAGTGTTTTTCATTACAAAAAGATTCTCAATTACTCAAGCGAGTTTTAATGATAACTGAGGGTTTCCAAACAGGGAGCTTCTTCCCATATTTTCCTTAATGTAATTTAGCTCTTTGTACTACATACGGCTATGTTAATACTAACACCTCGCAAAGCTCAAACACGTTGCTCGATTCTCTGTGCCCCCAGACAAGGTGTGGGATTTTGCAGGCAGAAATGATGCCTTGGCTCCTGTAATCCCAACCTGCAGCTCCTGGGCAGCAGCAGCTCACCTCTGCTTGGAACAGGTTCGCAGCTGTCCTCATAAAACTGTGGAAACATCTGCATATTGCAATAATCTGCAACTCACTGAAACACTTACCCAGTCCTTTTCATCGAGTTTAGCTGCTTCATTGTACACTTCAATGGCTGCCTTGTGTTTCCCCAAAAGAAACCTGTGAAAGCATTTCAATTTTTATTTTTTCTGGCTCCAAAACCCTGCTGTGCATCCACTATCACCTTTGCCAGTGAGAAATGACGCTATTTGCTGGTTCTCCAGAGACCTGCGTGAGAAGCCCTGAGAAGTTTAAAGTCTCAGGGATATTAAAACCTGAGCACTGCTCCCTTTCAGGGCCAAGGACATCAATCCTGAGAGATGCTGAGGTGCTCCTGGACGTTACTGGAGATGCAAGGAATGAATTCCCAGCCTCTGCAGTCTGCCTTTGCCTCAAAGGAAAAAGAGAGGTGATCTAACTGGGCACCCAGAGACAGAAAGGGGTCTGTAAGGCAATTTTACACAGCTCCAGCCAGCACCCTGAGCTCCGGAGCTAGAGATCAGTGTGTTTTCTTTGTGCCCAAAGCACAAAGAAAAGGAAAATACAATGGCAGCCAGGCAGATAACAGAGATGCTTCTTTTAAGGGTAGCCCACGCTTCTGGAAGCCAACTCAAGTGTCGATAAGGAGGAAGCATGTTTGGAATTAAGCAGCCCAGGATTTTGCTTGATGCCTGGGAGAAAAACGAAACATGGAAGGTCCTGGGTGGCACATCAAAGGGATACAATAAAACACCACTCACAGCGATCGTGCCACCTGCTTGAGGTTGTCGGCGCTTCGAGGATTCAGAATGGAACACGTCTGAAAAAGTTCAAGAGATTCTTGAATTTTCCCCTCCAAGCGAAATATCAAAGCTGTAAGACAACATATAGTAGGCAAATTAGTCCATTATCTACAGGAAAAATGTGCCTCTGACAGCAGGGGAAGAAGGGGGAGCACAGATATATTAAAACAACACTTATTTGTTCTTTCCCCCCTCCTGCAGCAACCTCAGGCAGAAGCTGTGTCTGAGGGCAGAATGACAACCAGGCAAAGGACTCGTGCTTGCTTGGAAAAAATCCTGTTCTTTAGAACAAAGGCAGCTTTAAACCCCACAAAATCACTCCTTAAGATGCAGTCTGGATTTACCCTCCCCACCTCCAACTTCTACAGGCTGTAGCATATCCTTAGCCAACAAATTTCTGCTGTCCCCCACCACGGCACTTTGAATTGCAATGCCAAGCTTGGGGCACATTTTTTAGGGGACAGAGGGCAGGACAAGAAGAGGAAGCAAAGAGGAAGACAACAGTCACCTGAGGAAGGCAGCTCTAACAGAAAACATGCAGCTGGAATACAATCAAACACACAACCCAAGCACACACTGACACACTGAGGGGTCAAGAGGAGGAACTGGAGGAAATCATTGATACAGAGAAAACAGAAAGCGAATCTTCCCATCCACGTGAAAATCCCAAACTTCTAAACTACACCTAGCAAGGAGAAAAAAAGCCAACTTTTAAAATATATGAATTCTAGATGTTTCTATCATCTGTTCCCCTTCTTATTCTTCACTCTATCTCAAATCAGAAGTAACTTGCTTAAGCAAAATGAAGGCTTTTGGAAGCCTCTTGTGACATACCTTGAACGTAGACTGCGTATTCACACAGCCCATGAGACTCCTGGAGCTGCTCTTTGATGACAGCCTGAAATGAGAAAGTGCAGAGAGTAAATACCAAACACAGACTCCCTCACCAAAAAGCTGGGTTATTATTACCCCATTCCTAAGCTGCAGCATGGCACCTTTCAGAAGAATATAAACCCTTCAACTATTTTAATAAAGGCAGTCCCTATGGAAGAAAAATGATTTCTGACTGACCAAATACCTTCTGCAACCTTGACTTGGGGAATTTTTTTGTATGTGCTACATATAGTTGTACTGTATCTGTGCTTATTGCAGAATGCCATAAAATGACTTGAATTCAAACACCATGCAACATGTTGATGGACACAGTTCTACTTAAGTGATCATAAAGGTGGTATGACACAGGACATGACAACTATAACATTTGTTTAATCACAGTTTGTGCTTGGAAAAGCCAATATTAATACAGAGTTTGTGGATAGTTACTGCAATATATTATATTTAAGTGCTAGGAGAGTAGTAAATTTTCATCCTTTTAACAAAGTTAATGACAGAGATTCACCTTCAGTTACAGAAACCACAACTCCACGTATAATAAAGGCACTGGACCACGGCTGGGACAACTACAAGAGTGCACAGAAGAGTGCAAGCTCCTCACCCTGTGTGAAGAGCACTATGCCAGGAATACTGTAGCCCTTTTAGTATTTCTCTGTTCATTCCTATTACCAAAGATAATTAGATATTACCTGGGGAAAACGCCACAAGGCATCTCTGAAAGCATCCTCTGCTGATAAGGGTATCTACTCTAGGTCCTTTGTGAAGAAATAAATTGAATTGAAGCAACTGCAGCTGAGTCAATGAAAGCCAAATGAACAAATGACGAGTACATGGGAAAAGGGGGAAAAAACCTGATGAAAATGTAAATTCATGCCGACTGTTTGGGGTGTGGGTGCAGCTTGGTTACCTTCCATAGTCACACATGACCAGAAATTATAGAACTGGTCAAAAAGAGTGACCTTTGGAAGGACGTGGCTACTAACCAGAAGTATAATTTTTGCTCTGCGACTCCTTCTTTGCTTGGAAGTGGAAGAGACAAGGGAGGAACAAAAGATTTGTGGGCTCACGATAACCTGGTGCTCATCTGGCACTTCTGTCAAGTGTATGATCAGTACCAGCATCCCCTGCCTCCCAAACGAATATAAATGAAGGACCTGAAAACAAGGAGGAAAACTGAACCTCACATATAGCAGGGAAAGCGGGGTGGAGGTGACGAGGGTTACAATTGAGAAGCCTCACTCGTAAAAAAGAAAACTAAAGACAGGGGGAAAAAAAGGAAGAACAAGTCTAGGCTGCTCTTACCCTCAGATCTGTATCTGCTAATATATCTATATTATACTCTGTACAAAGTACATTGTTATAGAACACTTAACTGAGATGTAACCAAGCATCTCCTGAATACAAATACTCTATATTGCTCCATCTACATAAACCCAGTTTCTCAGAGCAAGAGAGGGCAATAGAGAGCTATCTTTTAGAGAGATCTGATTAATTCTATAAGCCCTAAAAAATCCCATGGCAAAAGGCCTTGAGCTGAGAAATACGATCTGTAATCCCAGCTTTCCCTCCCAAGTTTATTTAACTCGCCGACAGAATTTAGACATACTGGCAGGAGACCAACGAGCATGAGCGATTTTAATTAATTAAAAGCATCTGGTAATTTTAATAATTCCTTCCTTGCACATAACAGAAGCGGAAGATTTCTGTTGTGAAAAAACGGTTAGGGGGCAGGGCTGGAATTGATGTTGCAAGCAGAAAATACAGTTTATTAGCTTTGCACGCCAAGAGCGAGAGCCGAGTGATGCTCGGTGCTGAGCAGGGTCTGTCCCTCGACTATCCCCCGAGCAGCAAAATTTATCAAAAGCTTGGCAACACCAAAACAGACACGGGAGTGGCACCATAAGGGTTAAAATCAATTTAATGTTTTCACTTTGGGGAGACAGTGTTGGCCAACAGTTTTTTCTTGGCCTGTTACATCATTGAAAAATATGGGAGCTTTTAAAATCGCCCCAAATTAATAGCATCACAGCTGAGTCTTAAAAGAAAACTGATAGACTTTAACGAATAACCAAACTATACAGAAATCAAGGAGTTTATAGCAATTTAAGGGAATACTGTCAATACCTCTCATTTTTGAAGGTATTGTCCCCAACCAGTATGTTTGGGAATGTCTGTGCTTATCATGTAGAAGGACAAGCACCCAGGGCATCCAGTTTAGATGGATAACTCCATGTAACTCCAGTGGAAGGAGACCGAGGTGGCCAGGGCACAGCTCAGCCCCTCTAAGATCTGAATCGCCTTTTGGACATGCCTCTCACTCCTGAGGTTCCCATCTTCTTTGGGACAAATCCAGGCCTCTGAGCACACAGCCATCACATCTGGGTGAGAGGATGGAAGATCATTTAACCTGCTATGGCCTGGTGCCAAACTCTTCCAACTTTACTGCAAACCCCCTACTTTGCTGCCTTTGACAGCTACTGCAAAGCCTGCCAAGCCAAAGAGCGTTAGCTGTCTTCTCTCCTTTTTTTCCCCATATTTTGCTCGCTTTCACGACTGATGAAGACGTGGTGAAGTCAGTGTTGCCATTATATCATCCATTTGCTTATTTTCTTTGTTTTCCTGAGCTGTACATCTTTTCCGCGCCCTGTGATTCTACATCACATCACAGCGACAGTAAAAGTACACAATCGCAGACCAAAAAAAATGCAGCAGGAAAGGGAAAGAATTTTCTATTTAGATTTCTAGCCCAACTTTTGTTTGTATCTATTTAAACCAAGATCTGAGAGGAAATCGCTCTGCTGATGATACAACCCTCCGGCTCCATTAATTAAGAGCTAAATGAATTTCCTCCGGCCTGCCACTTTCCTAAGCACCCCCAGGAGCTCTTCAACAGCAAGAGGCAAGTCCTGACCAACCCTGCTGCTGCAGAAGGAAAAATATCTTTTCAAGATCTTCTTTTGCACGTGACAGAAACAGAAAGGCAACTCTTATTCCCCTCCTCCTGCCCACTGGCACATCATCTTCAATAGCTTGTGTTCATTTTCTCAGGAAAACACACCATTTAATAGATTTGCTATTTCCTTAGTCCACTTACCATTATAATCCTAAATCAAACAACCATTTCCAGGCCACCCACCAAACCCAAGAGAAATAAAAGGATACAACCTATCAAGTGTAAAATGAAAGAACTGTGTCCAAGGGTAACCAACAGCTCTTTTTTTTTTAGACTTGGTAGTAATGTTTTACTCAACTGAAGTGTTTTTCATAGCGTCTCTCTAGCACCATCGGGAGACTTGCACTACGGAACTGCATTATTATCAGTTTGGAAGATGCTATTCACTGCTCAGAACAAGAGAAGTTTGCAATTCTTCCCATTTTTCCACTCCCAAAGACATTCTCAGCTCACAGAGCGCTCCAGAGAACTGCACGCATGAATCCTGAAGGTAGCCAACAATTTGAGAACATTAAGATTATTTTCCTTGTATTTAATCGTGGTCCTCTTCCAAAAGAAGTCAGGAACGAGGATGGTATGAACTGGTACAAAACCTATGGTTTCCTAACATTAGTAATATATTTCCTAATGCAAAGTCTCAAAAGCAGCTCTTACCTTACACTCGTCGTAGTCTCTGCGAACGTATAGCAGATAAATCAACCAGTTTTTCCTCTCTAGGATTGGTAACTCCGGTGCTACATGTAAAACAGGAACAGAATGCAGGGAATCAGAGTGATCAGCAGAGAAACCGGGCACAGCACAGAGATATTCTCAACCACCCCATTTGCAAGCATAACTCACTCAAGAACTGCAATTGAACCGGGCAGTGCAATGAATCATTTGACTTGAAGCCTGGAAAGCAGACATACAACCAGTGTCCAGTTTCATTTTACTTCTCAAAATGATGGATAAAACATGTTGTTCAAGACAGACACTAAATAAGACCTCATTGCAGAAAACCACCAGTTCAAAAGATTTGAGGCATCGGCTCCTTCTGGTGCGGATACTGGAGCAAACAGCTCCAAGCACCAACTACGCACACATTTTAATTCATTTTATAATTAACGCTGGTCTGATGAAATTGGTTCTTCCAAACATGCAAGAAGCAGCTTGGGGGGAACGAGTTGGATTCACACTTTGGAAGTAGGGCAGAAGAATAAAAGGTCTTTAAAATAAAAATTTCTGGGAGTGAATGAGAAGGAAACGGGCGATACACACAAAAGGAGACTTTGGAGATGTCGCTGGTCTGAAGGTGTGAATAATTTAAAGAGGTCAAACTTAGTCCTTTGAAACGGTGAAGGGACTATGAAACATCACCAGTCTGAGATACTGTGAAGCTACTGGCAGAAAAACGTATTTGATGCAGCGCAGGAGAAAGACTTGTGCTCCGGCATTTCAATCCTAAGCAGCTTGCAGCAGTAATTATGGCAAATCACGAATGGATGTTGCTTAGTGATATTCACGTTGGGTTTAAAAGTTTAACACACTGCTGTGCATTTCATTAAGGCTTGAAATGTATTGCTTGTTACTCCCTTCTACAGTTGAGATGCCGGTAGCTGAGAGGTAACCATAGCAACTGGCAAAAAAAAGCTATCTGTTTGCAAGTCAATATTATGACAGAAGCGCAGAAGCAAAGCAAGGCGAGGGCCGTGGCAGGAGGACGAGACAGCACCAGGCCACCTTCTCCTGCCCCGGCACGGACCTCCACCACCCATGAAGATGCAGCGACCCACAGCAGAAGGCATTATTTGAAGTGGTCCACAGCCCCCTTTGCCTGCCTGCATCACGGGTCACGCTTGGATGTGAGAAAGAAGAAACTCTGCATCTGGAAGGACCGAATCACGTCAGGAGACGTTTTCATCGGTGCAAAGTGTTATTATCTTTTAGAAACGCTGAGCTTTAATCATGCAAAGGCTGCACCTGCAGCTAGTAGCAAACACTTCTCTTGAGCAGACCAGGCGCTCCCCCACAATTCACACCAACTCTAGTATCGCTGAGAGCACTTAAAAATAACTAGAATTTCTTCTGCTGATGAAAAAAAAATTTAAAAAAAAATGTAAAGCCATTCTGGTTTCGGTTGGTTTTCCTTTTTTTAAGTTCTAGAATAACCAGCCAGGTTTATACTAAGATGGAGCTGAGACTTAAGCATACACACCAGCAATTTAAGGTCAAATACCTTATAAAGAAGGTTCAACTACCCTAAAAACAAATAGGAAAATCACTGTCCAAACAAAAAAGTAATCCAAACAGGCTAAGCTTACAGAAATGCACAGATCAGGGATCCAAATGCTCTCTAATTCCGCTTTACTGTGCCATATCTGGGTCTTTGTAAGTAGGGCTTTTTAATGTACACTTTCTCAGATCTGATTAATTGATTTCTGATGACTTCATGTTTTCCATTTGTCCTTCTTACAGTGAAACCATGAAGGGAAGAGTTAAGAGGCTGCCTAAAAGAACACTATTCCATGAAGAGTCTGGAGGGCTGCCGTTTTGAAGCCCGTTGAGGGGTTACCTAATTCATTAACAGATTTGTAATGACTTCCCTGTGTAACTTATTATAGGTGCCAGGGTTTGACAGAACTTTCTTTTCCGAGAAACACAGCACTTGGGGATGCTAGAAATGACCAGCAGAAAGCAGCCAGACTTGGGTGCTCTTCCCACGAGTGTCTCCTGGTGCCACCATCCGACAGGAAATACTGAACCAGACGCGTGTCTTGGGCACTTCATGCTCCTTCGTAATCGTGGGTTTAAGAGTAGACATTGCAAACTCCATTTAACCATAAAGGTTTTTATTGCAGTCATAACTGAAGTACACTTTGCCATTTTGTGCCTACGAATACACCTTAAAATTACAAAAACCTGCATCATCATATACAATGAAAACTATCTTAAATAGGGATTAATCAGAAGACCCTCTAGACATATTCCACTTGGTCTCCAACCATCTGCACTGCACACCTTATTGGGAGGTTAAAAACAGAGAGTTACCATTAAAGATTAAAATATGCAGAAAAGCTACCTGGCTGGGGTACGTTGCCACCTGAGATGGGAAAGACTTAAACTACGTTAGATCCTACACGGATGTTTGGGGCGAAGCATAGAGAACAGTCTACCAGCGAGCGGATGGAAGATCAGTTGTTTAATTCCTGAAAGAAAGAGCTTTTTCACACTTTTAAGACCAGAGGGACATTACACTTCACTCCCACGCGATGGAAACGCCTGCTGAGAACAGGGTTGGGAAGGAAGAAATGCTGAACGTCAGAGCGAGCGCTGAGCAGAGAATCGAGCTGTAAAAGAAAAGGGTAAAACAGACACCAGCTGCCTTCTGGGTCTGAGACTGCAGAAACCCAGCGGAGGTGCCTGAAAGAGCTGGGCTGGAGAGAAAACAAAGAAATCAAAACACACGGCGAGACACAGAAGGGAACAGTGTTCACATCTGCAGAGATAAAATACTTTTGCTTCCCCTGGAGATAACGCTGAGCTCAGGAAAACTACGTGGAATTGGGAAAACACATGGAGCTTTTACGCTTCTGAAACTCACTAGGAAATAGCAACAAGCCTGGTTGAGGAGACATTACCCTCCTTTTTTCCTATTCTTTTTCCCTAAGACAAGCAAATTGAAGAAAGGCAAACAATTCTGATATCTTTCGAAAAAGATGTCTAGATTAACTCATAGATATACTGAATCTTATATCTGAACACAAAGATTCATAGAAGAAAGCTGAGAGACTCCCAGAATCTATTCCAGAAAGAAAATATAAACAGTTTGACCCCTTCTCTGAAGAAATCCAACATAAACACCCTGAAACAAAGCTGGTGTGGATCCCACAGAGGACTGAGAAGAGAGGAAGGGCATAGAAATTGTGAGAAAATCAGTAGATTTGACACAGGAACATGTCTGATCCCAAAAGAAAGGACTGGGGGTAGTAAAGGATTATTACCAGGCTCTACTCTATTTAGATGCAGAAAGAAGTAATGCAAATTACTTATACACCTCTACAGAGCCACAACCATCTCAATCTGCCTTTGTTTTCCCCCACAAGCAGTGAGATACCTACTTCTGGTGCACCTATTTCCCTTTAGGTTTTCTCCCCAGCCCCCTGATAAAGGCTGTCCCAGTGCAAAGGGTCCCTGCATTTTTTGGAAGAAAAGGGAAATACCCTGGCTATTTGGGACTCTGATTCCAGAAAAAGGGAATAAAACATTCTGTGCTCTCTGAAAGGAGATGATTCAATCATTGCTGGTCCTGATATCCCTTTGTTTTTTTCCAAATTTAGTACTTATCCACAGAATGCCTAAAAAAAACCCCACACACATGATGCACGGGCCTGAGGAGCGATGTCTGGCTGGATCCGGCCACGGGGGCTGCAATGAGGGACAGGAGAACAGAATGAGTACAAGGATGATCGGGACCAGTGGAGGCTCCATATGGCATCTAACGGTTGGCAATCTCGCATTCATTAGAGCTGGGAACACACACTGCCGCAAATGGTGGCTGAGAAGGTTTCTGCATGGGGAAAGGCCACCGAATTTGGCCTCACCAGGAGAAGCAGAATACATTCATCAAGTCCTTCTGGCTGCCTACATTGCAATTTTCCACCTCCTTCGCTACATGGACCTTCAGAAGTTCCTCGTATGTAGCCAATACAGCTCATATCAAAATGTGTGCTGCTTTGTCACCTTTCGCAGAGCCCTCACAAACAACCCAGGCACGGCAGGGATGCAGGGACAACAGGTTAGAAAATAGTAGTTTATACCATTCTAGTGGTGGAAAAAAAAGCCCATTATTTTCTGTAAATCAATCTGCTCAAGGGCCAGTCCAAGAAAATGCAATTATCCAAAAACTTGGTATCTATAACGAAAAGGGTTTATAACTTGCATAATTATCTTTTGGCCTCTCTTTTCTAGGATTACAAAAGTCTAGTCTCATTAAGCAACTGCGCCAGGGCAGCAGGCACCAAATATATGATTAAATACCTCAGCTGAGATACACGCCTGTTTCTTTGAAGTGTTTTGATTGAATTCAAAAGGGAATCCATCTGATCCCCCACTTTCTCGGTGGCCAGTGATTGATTGCACAACCCACTTCCAGCAATGTGATTTTTCTTCCTGACAACGCTCCTTTAAGGAAGCCACTGGAGCGGAAACCTCAACAGATTCGGGGTAAGATCATCAGGTTTGTATCTGCGCCGCGCTATCATCACTCTTCGCTTCAGCCATCCTCGTACAGATTGTCTCAAAGGACCAGGGAAAAAAAATGTAATCACAGTTATTCCCTTTTGTGTAAACCTCCCTAGGAAATTATTTTCTGCTTGCATCTCCATATTGGGTAATTATAGCTTAGATATGAACTATCAAACAGTGGGTTTTAGATTTAATAAAAGGGTTTTGAAATTGCTGTAGTGTAAATACAGGAGGGAATAAAAAAAAAAAAAAAGCCTCAGAAGGCTCCGATCAGATTTCACGGGGAAACGATTGCTAAAGCACTAGCCATCCTCTTACAGAAACTGCCGGGTGGAAAGAGACCACTTCTGTTGTGGGCACAGCCAGAGTAAAGTGCATTTCAACACAACTGCACAACTGGAGCCACCAGGCAGCTTTTCACCTTATTTTCTCCAGCGTGCAGACCGTCAGCTGCCTGGAGCACCCACCACCCTTCCCAGGAAAAGCACACATCAACTCTGGCTCTCCAAGGTGGAGAAGGAGCTCAAGGACACATTTTAGTCTTATCAGGGTGAAAAAAACAGATCAGAGCCCAGCTCTTCTTCCACCCTGGCTTACTGGGAAGAATCTGAGCCCCAGCAGCCAACTGAGCAAGAGCAGTGAGAGGAGCCTGGAGGAGAAGCAGAGAAGCAAAAGACCCAAGAAGACACAAAGAACAACAGACGAAAATCCATAATAACCTAAACCCCACACAACACACAGCACAAGGAGAGGGCAGAAAAAAAAAATCTTCAGAAAAGTAACTAAATGGAAGTATTTTATTTTTTTCATTCTGCAGTAGCCTCACAAATCATAGTCCACACCCATTGGGGTAGGTACCGGTATGTGGGGAAGATTAATTTGGATCCTGACTCAACTGTCCCTTTCCAAATCCTAATTAAAAATGGCATGTTTTAGAAGGCATTCAAGCACACAGGTATTTCCAAAATTAATAAACACTGAGGCAACGCCTCAAGTCTCTATTGTAACATTTTGCTATGAAGAGAGCTGCCCCAAAGAATAACGTGGAAAGGCGCATCTTGCTCTGAAGAAGTCAGAGTGGGAAGCTCTGCGGCAGTGAAGCCAGGAGGGAGCGAGGTTATCATCTCCCATCATCGGGCAAGGCTTGCTCCAACGCACAGAAGTGGGACTGATCTTTGCCATTTGAGATTCATTTCCCATATTAAAGTAATTCCGGTCATTGGCTTAACAGCAAACTCCCAACAGCATAAAGAGAATTAACCTGCTACTGGAGGAGATCGTCCAAATCCGAGAAAGCCAACACACTGAAGTCTTTCCAGGAGCAAATCCACCCCATCCCTCAATTCCCAACTCAGCCTCCCGGAGACATCTTCTGACATTATTGCCAAGGTGACAATTACTCCTAATTATCCCCCCACCTTGGGGAAGGTTTGCTGTCGGGCATAGCTGTGATTACAGCCCAAAATGAAGCTCGGTGTTCTCACAGCCGTGGTAAATAAACATTGATAGGGAGGGTAGGATGAAACCAGCTGTGCACATCTCCCCTTTGCCTTGAGCTTCCCAAGCTACCAGTGCCAGGAATTACACTCCTGTTTGTAAAATGGGTGAAAGAGAGGTAACCCATACCTTCTAAACAAAAATAACATTGAAATAACAAGGCACAAACACAAACAGCTACTATGAAATAACATACCACTGCCAGGGAATTGTATTTTCCAAAAATAAGGTATGAATAATGAATATAAAGCAATTTTAAGCTCTACTATCAAGGTTTTTAGATTTAAAAATAACAGACTGCTTTGGTATCAGAGAAGCATCCTACAAACTCGTTGCTAGGCTGGTGCACAGACAAATTTAACAAGAAATCCTCTTCCTTGCTCAGACACTCGGAGGCTTTTATTGAGACTGTAACAATATAAATACATTACAGTTTCGAAAGAAAACTAATAGAGGAACATTGCTCTTCCTACGCCCAGATCCATCCTTGGGGTTTGAAAACTGCATAAATGGGGACATAATGTATTCAAAACTCAGTAACGATGAAAAATCACGACCCAGAAGAGGTGGTTTATGCTGTATTTCACTCATCACGTGTCAGTATACATATATGTGAGAATACAGGTGTTTGTGTACACAAACACCTGTAAAATGGATATAAACAGCAGAAAAAAAGGAGAGAGCTCTTTACTGTAGCCATTCCCTCTGTTTAATCTCCTTTCCCCTGTTTTTCCTTTTGCAAATTGCTGCTGAAACACCTTTAAATCAAACAATAAACCCGCGTGGTTCCTCGTTATTTACCGTCAGCTGGGGTTAATAAAACTCATCATACACAATTCTGGGGCTGGCAAGAAAGCCATAATTCATAGCTGTGAGCTTACTATCGTGTATTAATAGCTTCGCCATACGCAGAGCAAACAGGGAGGAGGCTGAACAACAGCAGAGGCTTTAAACAAAAAAGCAACATTTATGACTCTACACCTCCCCCTGCAGGAAAATTAGCCAAAACTATAGGGAAGAGCTGGAAATTGTATCTTCAAGCTGATTTACACACTAGGCCGAAGACAAAAAAGGACATTTTCTGTTATTAGTTCACACTGCATAAATCTTATAGAGTTGCCTGCGCAGACTTGAGTAGTTTTCCTGTTTTAAGACATTTAAGGTTCTGAGTTATTCCAAATAAAAACGTTTTTATTTACAAGACAAATATGTACACTGATTATTCAACAGAAATGTCTTCTAGTGTGTGCTGCTCAAGTTTAACCTTAAGGTAAAGTGGGAAGATCTGTACATAAATACACACTTGTGACCACTCCGGACTTCGCAGCGCCTGTGGCAGAACCAGCCTGGTTACTGGGAAATCTCCATTACCAGTATGAGGGCTGGTGAGATACCACTCTGCATCCTGGCTCCATTTGATGGGGGGGGGGGGGGGGGGAGGGGAAGGGGGAAGGGAGAGGAATTACGTACATTAGCACAAATACATTAGCCTGATCATTATGACACAAAAAATTTGATTCAAGGCTAATATTGCTTGATTCAAGCCTAAAATTTGATTCAAGCAAATAACACTGGGGTGAAATTTAGTAACAAATGCATACTTGAAAAAGGAAATTGAAAAGTATGACCTTCTTATTTGTTTAATAAAAATTAGCTCTGCTTTCCTCTGCACGAGCCAATTTTGACCATCAGCACTGACTGCTGAGCAGAGACACACACTCCGTGTGGAGAAAAACAAGGATCTGAAAGAGCTTTTGCTATTTTTGCTTTTAAACACAAGCCAACCTAGAAAAAAAATCAGCTGATTTGCACAAGAGTTCTCAAATCCCTGAGGGCACAGACTCCACTCTTGGACAGATTGAAGAATCCAACCCCTGGCATAGCACCCCAAGTGTTCTCTCCTCCATTTAAATCCGTTTTTTTTTCCTGCTTGGTGCCTTGTGCTCAATAACCTGGAAGGCAAGAATGAGACTGGGCTCCCTCCAGGTTATATACCTAAATAAGGGAGGTAGAGTACACCATCGCAGAGGGCTTTGGAATAAAAAGGCTTATAAATAGCACAGGAGGCCTGAGATACTAACTGGTGACTGTCTCCTCCCACAGCAAAGCAGGGATGGAAGCTGTTTCCCCCGCAAACAGAGCGGCGCTGGCTGCAGGCATTCCCAAAATAACCCAGCTTCTCATTAATTCCCATATCAGGAGCGCGGGTAGTTTTGGGATTTCCAGTCTAATCCTTCCTTTGGCTTAAATTCTTACGCTTAGTCTTTTTCTGTCTACAGCGCGAGGTATTTTACACAGAAATTGAAACTAAAATCAGGATAAGGCATTTGTAAGAAAAAGCTTTCCTCTTCCAAGGCTAAATAAAATTATAATAGCGAGAGGACCACAATCCAGCCCTGAGCCTATGAAACTTCCCACTCAATAAAGAGCAACACCTAGAAGTGTCCTCATCTTGTCCACTGCCAAAGAAGAGGATGATATTAGAAGCATATTACATTAGAAAAATAAATATAAAATATAGAAGTTGGTCTTGCAACGGTTCAGCACTCCCTACTTTTTGAATATACAAACTTCTTCCAGGCTTTTTGCCTTGGGGTGAAGTTTTCTAGGTCGGATGCCTGTCCCAGGATGAATATTTGCTGTGCAGCCTTCCCTCTTCCCCGCTGCATGAATGTCTTAATGATACAGTTTTTAATTACACAAGCGCATCTACAATTACAGGAACGCACCTGTATTTTCACCAGGTGCCCTGTCTGCTTCTAATGATGATGAATAGAAAAGTGAATCAAGATCAGAGAGTGAATGAAATTGTTGAGAAATACGAATAAAACAGCGACTAAACCACAGCATCTGTTACGCAGCTTGAAACGTCATCTGCAAAGGGGACAGACCCTGGAAGGAGTTAATGAACACTCTCTGTGTTCAGACGCTGTAAAACTGCTTGTGAGGAAAGAAACCTCGCTCTGATTTCTGTCACAAAGCTGGAAAAATCACCTAACCAGGCTTCCCGAAGGCAGCCACTACCTGCCTACCCATGTGGCTGTACAGTTGGAAAGACGTGAGAACCAGCATCTCCCAGTGAGCAGGATGGGCACCAGCGGTGCTCTGGAGATGGAAGCGTTGCAGCCTATGCACTCAGTAACTCCCAAAATTCATCAGGAAACGCAAAATTAGTACCCACTTTTGGCCTGTCCTTCTTACAACTCTTCCTGACAAGCAAGTACTGTCTCTCAAGAATCTTTAATATGATACACCGTTTGAGTAGGACACAGAAGAACCTCGCACCATCAGGGAATTTATTTATGGGATTTGATAGCTGAAGATAAACACAACAACTGGCTATCCAGGGAGTAATGGAGATATCTTTTATTTAAAAAGCTCTCAGCGAGCTGTCCCATCATTCCTGTGCAAGGGATGCTGTTGGAGAGCTGGGCTGGAGAGCTGGGCTAAAGCCAACGTCTAATTATGTCAGTAAAGACTTAAAGGCTCGAATTCAAGTTGCACAGACGACGTTAATTCTGACATTCTTGAGTGGAATCCATCTCCCTTAACTTCAGTGTTTGAAAATGAAGACGGCTAAGTCACTTGCCTTGAGCAATCCACACACACACATCCCTGGGGAGTGATTCAGGGCATCCCAAGACAGGTGACAGGGAGAGGTGGGAGGAATGGCATCAGATGGGATTTACACCGACTAAATACAGAGCACAGGTGATCTCCTCAGACTTATTCTATGTCACAGATATCCCCCAACCTTCCTAAATTTGTTGCTCACTATTTTTATACAGTTATTTTTAAATTCTCAACACTAGATGCCATTTTATCTGTAAGCAGCACACCAACAGACAAACGCAAAGCCGAATGCTTTAAAATACAAAAGAAACTTGTCTAGCACCAAGGACTTTCAAAGGAACTTTAAAAAAATAAATTTACACATTTAACTGTAATCCTAAAATAATAGGTTGCAATTGTACAGTTAGACACTCTAAAGCTGGGCTATCAAACTTCACCCTCCTGATCCTAATCCAGTGTAATGTATTACTTAATTACCAAATTTAGCAAAAGACACTCAGATTATACTCGCTTTCTACAAGAGGTGGCACTTTTCATTGCATGATTAAGTTTGCAACAGGTTTAAGAAGCAGATAGGGATTTTCCTCTTTGCAGAGAGGAAGTGAATTAGGTTGAGAACTGTCAAAAGACGTAAAGCTAGAACTAAAAATTAGCACTAAAATTTTAGAGCGATACTAGTCTTAACAGATAAAACCCACCCGCTGCGCGTCTGCAAAGGCGTCCCTGCTCCCCCGACCACAGATATTAATGTACACACACAAGAGGGCAGAGCTGTGCCAGCACATTCCAACTGAAATATTCCCAGTTCTTTGTGGTGCAGGGATTGCTGGGCTGTTATTTTGGGGAAGAAGAGGATGAAGTGATGTATATCACAGAATTTAATTACCCAAAAATGATAATTCATTTTATTAGAACAGCTGTATCAGATCCTGAACAAAATACACACAGCACTACTACCCAGTTACTGCAGAGAAATGAAAATACCAGATTCTCTTATGTAAAACAATGATGTAATTACCAACTAATCCACGTCATTTAGAAACCATTTTCTTCCCACAAGGTTGTAGGTTCAAATAGGCTAAAAATCTGGCTTGTACGTGGCCAAATGGAAACAAATTGGTGCGTACAGATACCGAGAACTGCATTTGCTCCCCCACAACCATGACATTTCCACTAACGTCTTTTCTTTTTGACACACTTAAAAGTATTAATTAATTTAACGCAAGGGGGTTGTTTTTTATCTGGATTTCTCAGGCAGCTTCGCTCTTACAAGTTCAAAGGCAGCTTTGAAGCTGGCTCAAAGAATGGATTTATATTGATTTAAGGAAATGTATCAGGAATTCAGAAATGATCAGCTCTGCAAGTGCACGGAGTCGAGTCCTTGGTGTACCAAAAGGTTCCTGCTCCTCGGAGTGCTCGAGCCATTAAAATCCTTACAGGATCCCTTAAAATACCTGCAGGAGCAGGAGAGATCCCCATCGGTTCTTCTGTGTGAGCGGGAGCTGCCCAGCGAGAGAGAGACGTGTATTTTTGCAGGAGAGATCATCAGAAGCCATTTATCTACTTCTGTGTAATCTCCTCGTCATTTATTATCTAACAGTCCCATTTGGAGATTGCTTATCGTCACGAGCACTTCTGAACCAAAGTCAATACCAGACAAAGTGAGCTTTACTGCCTGTCAAATCGGTTTTTTTATTAGAACCCACCAACTGCACCCTTGTCTTCCAGGATGAGAACCCACACGAAAAGGACGGCGCTACCAGTACTTGAGCTAAACACCAACATGGGGTTTAGCTGGACAAGAGTAATGCTCACCGCTTGAGCTTATCTCAAAATTCAATTCAACAAAAGAAACTACCCAGGTAAGATGCAAGATACCACGTCATTGCCATCCATCCAAAAGGCAGGTTTTTGTGTGGTGGAAGTGTGGTAATTTTGAGCCACAAAGAAGAACACTCTCATGACCACGGAGTGCAAGAACAGGATACCACCCCAGCTTTAAAACACACATTTACATTACAGACTTCCCTATTTCCATTATGGAATTTATCTTCAACAGCCATATCTAATCGAACTTTGCTATTGCTTACAAAGGGACACCGAGCACTTGCGTATTTATCGCTGATAAACCTACTTCATCAGCGGTTTAAATCTCGGGTCAGTAAGTTACTTTGATTCCGAAACAGGGAACGTAATAAAAGCAGCAGGAACTTAATTTCTTCCCTTTTAACGACCCGCCACGGCCTTAACAAGACATTTTTGCTAGTTATGCTCATGATCATGCACGACAGAAATGGAACTTGTCCTAAAAAAAAGCCTAAATGAAGACTCAGAAGCCTTGAAGCAGCCAGACACCTGGTTTGTTTTACAGAAGTGCTGTGATGTGAAGCGTTGAGCATGTTAAAATGCCCAACACGCAGAGCTGACCACAGGGTACACAGAAATTTTACCCGATAAAATTTCTCCCCTTCAGCACTATCTTTAGGAACACTTAAACAGAGCGGTACATTGCAAAATATGGAATTATACGCTATTTTTCATTTAACCTCTCCAAATGTTTTGTTAACAGAAAGCCTACAGCATCCCAACGCTGTCACTGAATATTAGACCAATCTTGTGGTTGATAAATGGGGAAAAAAACAAAAGCACTTTGCCAAAGGTCACAGTTAATCCAAGGCAGAATTCCTTGCTTCATACCCTAGAAAAATCATACCTACAAAATATCCAAAAAAATATCCCAATGTCCAGGACTGGGCAGAACACTTAATCCCACTTTAATCTCTTTCACAATTCACAAGGGGAAGATTTTTGCTTTGAAAATTATCTACCTGAGTCTTCCTTGGGTAAAAATAGAAGTGGTTAGAAACAATTCAGAATTCTCCTTCTTCACAGTCTAATGGATTTCTTGCCCAGGTTCCTCCCCATGACTCAAGTGAAATCTATTTTATTTTGCTTCAGTGTATTTATTGTAGGGTATATATATTTTTAAGATTCTATCCTGTTATTAAAAAGCCATCACTGTATCTCAGAAAATCTGAGGTCTAGTACTTCTGCAGAAATCCAAATGCACTTAAAATTGTTCCATTAGTCTCTGAACTGTTATTAGACCAACATAAGACCAGAAGTTCCTTTCTAAATGTTTTTTTCCACGATAAAGGGAAATAAATTCAAGATATGTTCCATAAAAATCAGCAATACAAGTTGGTAAAAGCGCTTCTCTGCTACAGTACTATCAGTTACTATAAAATGGCTCGACTGGCCCATGTGGCAGCAGGAAAGTGGAAAGATGGGAGGCAGCCTACCGCAATTCCAAACCAGCAAAGCATTTCAGAAAAACACCTGATTAATTTAAAATGCAGCAGGGAGATTAAAACCCCATCTCAGCAGGCTGATATTAACTCTCCATCGCTTCAAGGAACAGAGCTCCCTTTATTCTACCATCAATTGCTTGGGGACAAAATATCAACACAGGGAGAGTTATGGATCTTGATGTAGCAACAAAGGGAATTGATTTTCAGAGCAGCTCTCCCCACGGGGGGTAAAGGACAAAATAATGAATGGTTCTGGCAACCAACATGTCAGCTGCTGAATAATGGTTGTCACCAAGTGCGGCTACAAGATACTCTGAGGGGTTTGCCTTCCGCCGGTCCCTTTAATTGAGATTGGTAGATGTAGAGATTTCTAAGCTGGTTGCTGCGTACAACGCCGCTCCCCACCACCGCGCTCTGCTCCAGACCCTCTACACGCTTGTCAAACACTCCTCGGCTTCCTTCTGGGCTGACCTGCCCACAGGATGGACTCTCTTAAATCTCAACCTTCTGGGCTTTCCCAGCCTAAAAGGAACACGACAGACCAGCCCTGACAGCAGCTCAATCAAGAGCGAATTCTGCCTCTTAAGTCAAAGTTACTCTTGTTCAAGAGCAGTAAAACCAGGTTGCTAAACACTGGTTCTAGGTGTCCGTGGTGGTCCTGTCCATGAGACAAAGAGCATCCATGGGATGAAAGGAACTCGACAGCCAGGGGAAGCCGCGCGGCGCTGGGGTTGGAGGGTCCAACAGCATTCAACACTTCCTCATCTGCATCGCAGGTCAGACTGAAACTGCTGTCTTCTGGGGTTCCTCCTGGTTAAGCAACGAAAGGCACGTTTGTATTTTCTCATCCAAATGCCTTGTTGCAAATTTGAGATCACATTCTCAGAAATATAGGCTCAACTCCTACCTGGTGCACACAGAGCCCGGCTGCTACAGCCTGAATCCAGGCAGTGTGACGATGAAAATCAGGAGTTCAGTATTGGCTTGGTCACACTCTATTACATTTACATAAACAACTTCGTTTAGTTAATTCAATACCTGCTCTGTTTGGGCACAAGTTTTATCAGCACCAAACTGTTTGCAGGAGATCCCATTATATCATATGGTGTCTGTATTTCATAGAACTGCTTACATTAATGTCAGTTTTGGTATCTTCTGAAACCCTACTTGAAAATACTATGCAAATACAAAAAAGCAAATTGCTGCAACAGAAAGTTCCCATTCAGTGTTTAAAAATGGCTGTTTAAAATAAGTTTTCATAGTGCTCTTCAGACAGAACTGATGTAGGTTTGCCTGGCTCCTTAAAGTTCCCCAGCATTCTCCTCAGCCAAACTAAAATAGGATAAGATGTTTCATTAGGATGTTCTAGAAAAAATTTATTTAATAAAAAAACCTCCAAACCTGTCACAGGAAAAAGATGCAATTCTTTCATGCCAATCTCCAAAAAAATCATATACAACATCACTTTCATTCTTTGCCCTTCCCTCTTACATGCCCCCAGCATCACACCCACGCACAAAGGACACTGTTACATCACTCCTCACTACAAATCTTTTTGGTGCCCTCATTTCCTAGAGATTAACGATCAGGCAGCTCAAATCAGCTTTTGCCCACTGCACTAAAGGCAACAACACAGTCAAATGTTAAATGGCAAAGCACAAAGGCTTCCAAAGCGTTTCATTTCAGAACTACCTGAGGCACGGCAGGTCCTGGAGATGCCTCCATTGTGCCTTAAGAGACACAAGACTGAATTATAAATGTCATAGGCTCCTATTTTTTTTTCTTCACCATAGTTAATTTTAAGTCAAGGGTCATATCGGTATAAAAGGGAGTTCCAGAGCCATGAATAACCGGGTTTCATGTGCTGCTTTCATCCCCTCTGGCGTGCAGCCGTGCAAACACCAGTGCCAAACGAAGGAGGTGGCAGGAACGTTGGCTGCTGGTGGAGACACACCAGTTCCTTTGCACGGCCTTTGCCCACCCTCCGACTCGCAGCCTTAAAACCTGAAGAAGCGTTGGTGGCTCTTTTTAAAGAAGCATCCATCTCCATTTCGGGGCAGTTAATGCAAGATGCTGCTGAGTAGGAGAGAAAACTCCTCCTCGGCAGCCAGGAAGAAGCAGCCCTTTATCAAAGAGCAGGCGGGATGTGGAGAATCAGTCCCATTAAGAAAGTTGCAACTGCTACAGTTCACTCTCCCCAGCAATCAATATTAAATCACGCACGCTTAAAAGCAGGAAGGCATTTGACAGACGGTTTAACAAGGAAGCTGACAGAGGCACGACAGCTTCTCTCCAGCACACCTTCACGGCTTGTTTGTAAGGCTGATGGCCTCATCTTTCTTTCTCAGCTGTTCCGTCCGCTCATGAATTATGCAGAGTTGATTTAATAGACCTCAGCCCACTAGGAAAGAGTGCTGGAGTGACAGCCCAGCTCTTGGCAATCACCATCAGCCTCATTCCTCTACAGAGGTTTTATTTAGAGAACTGCAAGTTCTCTAAATGCTGTCCTATAAAAACAGACAGAAGATGCAGCCTCCCAACCCACACAGTCAGCGCAAATATCATAGATGGGACTCACACGATAAGGCAGAACAAGGTGGGGGTTACTGAGGATGAGGAGATCAGAGCCATAACCTTTAAAGAAAAGGATGGAGATGAACCATCTTGCTAAGAAGTGAATCAGCACCTCCACAGAATCCATGCTAATTAGTTCAAAGTAACAGCCATCCTGGCTCTAAAAGAGTTGGCAGTCAAAATAAAAGCAAATTTTGGTTTTATTTTTACTTGCAGACAGGCTTGGAGCAGTAGCATTCCCTTCCTCTCAGCTTCTGACAATGTACAACAGAGACTCAGACTTGTGCAAGCCACCAGCTGGAGGTCTCCTGAACCATCAGCACCATCTCCAGGATAGCCATATTCTGCTCAAGTGCTGGAATTCTGCTGCCAGGAATCAGGACTACAGGATATTAGCCTCACCTCTCCAAAAGCAAAGCAAAGTGTCTTTTCCAGCTTACCAGGGCCAGTTACAGCACAGCGCCTACATGTGAGAGCCTTGAGGAGAAATGAGGATGCAGTACCAAGCCAGTCTCCATCACAAGGAATTTAGAAATATGGAAGGTTTCCCCTCAAAGTGTACTCCAACAGGCACATCACGCATTCAGTGTAGAGAAAAGACTGAAAAAGAGCTCCCTAGCTGAACTTCCCTGGATTAAAAGGTAAGGGAAAAGGAGGACCGGTTCTGACTTGCACTGTAAGTATATTGGGGTCCCAGCAGCACTGCAGATTTCTCTCTTCATTATAAGCTGTATTGATGTGGGCTTTTTTAACACTTGAGAAAAGAGAAGTCCACAAAAAAAAAAAACAAAAAAAACCCCAAACCTCACCTTAAGTAGGCACAAAGTCTCTAGAGTGCACAGATCCATACTAGGAACACAAGCACAGCTCAGTACTGCAGAGGAGGAAACAGTCATTGCGGGCAGCAGGACAAGTCACGTCGCAGGAGCAAGGGAAGAGGGCAAAGGAGAGGCTGCAACATCAAATCGTGCTGCAGGCTTTAGCAGACCCTTTAGAAAATACTGGCTTTAGTCAAACATTTTGAGCCAGTAACTTGAGATTATTCCTGTTCCAATTCAGATTCAACAACTCAGACTGAGTAAATTAATTCTACTTTCAGTATGAAAAAAACCCACAACCCAAAACCAAATAAACTATAGTTAAAACCAGCTGCAATCTGAATGGTTTGATCTCACTTGCACATCTCTTTTACTCCAAAACTTAGGATATGTGACATGAAAAATCAACGAGACACGAGGTTAGTTTCCCGAGATCATTTCTACAGCTAGACATTATTCTGGAGAACCAAAAATGAACAAACCCCTCTTATTATTTAGGAAGATAAATGAATACCAAACTCATTAGCAGCCCCACAAATGTGTACACAATAAAATCAACAGTCGCTTAGATCATAAGCAAACACGATGCAGACTGTAGGTACACTAAGTCAGCCAGCAACAGCACTGAGCTAGTGTTCATAGAGATCCTAGAAACAAGTGCTTGTACTCAGCAGTACTTACAGACTAGAGAGTCTTTTCCCAGTGGACTTTTATTTCTTACTAGACAGCTGCACACACTATAAAAGCAATCTTAAAATCAACCTGCCCAAGAAACACAATCACGTCTTCAAACCAACCTTTTTTGGGATGGGGTTTTGGAGGTTCTGTAGCTGCTGGCAACGAAGAAACCTGAAAAGACAGAAAAAAGGAGTATTAAACACACCAGGCAAGGTTTCTTGAAGATCTATTCCTCAAAATAATCGGAGAGGACAACTGGAAAATCCCAAAAGAGGGCATAAAAATAGCACCATTGCTGCTGGAAAAACTCTGCCCTGCCGAGTGCTGCTCTTGCTTGGCCACAGCTAGACAGATTTCTAATCACCATGAAGATTAAATAAACCCACTCATTTTATAGCACATCCCTGCTCCGTAGGCTCAGTGCTATTTATCAGGATTCTAGGAAGCGATCGTTACCTTGTAAAAAAACAAAAGTCAAGTATTTAAGATGCTAATTAGAGATCAGACACAGGAAAACATCAAAAATGTTTCTTATAAAACATTTATAAAGTTAACTAGAACAAAGTTGTTCCTGGGGAACGATCAGAGTCGCCAGGCCGTGAGCACAGTGACGTCCCATCACACAGCGGGAATAAAACCTCCACCTGCAAACACTGCCCAGGGCTCATGGGCAAGCACGAACCCAGTCCGCCAAAAGTAAATGCCTTTTAGACTTTTTTCTTCTCTTCTATCAAAAATCAAGCCTTCACAGAAGAGAAACAGTCACACAGAGAAGCATTTTTATTTTTTAATTGCATTTTCTTGGGGAAGAAGCATTCCTCACTCCTCTTCCCCAGGTACAAGGCAGGATTTTACAGACCTACGTCGCCCCCCTCCTCTCCTTAATAAACAATTTTTTTGAAGTGGAGATTCAGTCTCCTCTTGTTCCTTGTAATGTTTTGGGAACATTTCCTCGTTCTACTCTCTTTTTTTATTGGAGATGGGGAGGATCAGAGATCCTGAGCCCAGTATCTGAGACATGGAAAATAACCCAGATGTATACAGGGAAGGCTTTTATCAGCTTTGCTTGTTAATAATTTCTAATATTTTATTCCTTTTCAGATTCCTATTCTGAAAAACTGAGTTAATATTTTCACAGAATTACCCAACTCCAAGCACTCGTTCCCAAGCAGCAATAATCAGCACAAAGCTCTTCATTTTTTGTACGTATCTGTGATTTTTAAAATCTGTACATCATTCCAATTCCAAGTCTGATGACTCAGCACTATTAAGACCTCCCTGTAGCTCCTCATATTTCTTCCTGATTTGAGCTACATGGGATTAATTCCTCTTTCAGTATTTTTTTTTTTGTAAGGCACTTCTAATGCTTGGGAAAAGTACATTTTTAGAATACTCCAGTGTTTGAATTTGTGAAAAAAATTACTTCACAGCCAGCTCTGGTGTGTGGATGTAAAGGTCTTGATGCTTTCGAGCTCACCAGGTGGCGGGGACGAGGAGGAGCGAGACCTGGGCACTTGCCCCAAGCTGCCAACAGGGTTATTTCACACCGTGAACGGCACTTTCAATCGAAATTAGAAAGTTTGCTGAGGAGTTCTCTCTCTCTCTCGATGGCTGGGATCCTGAGAACTCCTTGCCCTGGTGCCCCGGTCCTGAGCCCTTCCCTTCCTCCCGAAGCCGCAGCGCTGGCAGGGTCCCACACGGGCTGTCCCTGCGGGGAGGGCACGGCTTCCTGGGATGGGACGGGATGGGGATAGTCCTTGGGTATTTTATATTGGTGTCGGGGTCAATGCTGGTTCTTTAGTGTTGTTAATGTTAATTATTTTGTCTTACCCTATTAAATCTGTTTATTTCAACCCTCAGGTTTCAACACCACAGGCCTGGCCCAGGTCCCGTAGGGATTAACCACACAAAAACCCCAGCATTTATTCCTCCTTTCTGCTCCTCGCTCCTTAATCAGATATTTATCCATGAGAGGATTTGGTTTTTGTCTCATTCCAAGACCGTTTAGCTCCCTAAAGAGCGCTTGGGGCTCAGAAACTCGGCTGCACCATACAGCCCGCTCAACATGGGGGGAAAAGCGAGATGTGACAGATGTTGAGAAAAGCTCCGGCTTCACTCGATTACCCCAATAAAAGGCTGTGTTTACAATACCGAGGGTGCAGAGATTAAAAATTCACTCTTAAAAGCAGCCCCCACTGCCCTGCTCTCCTCTCGCTCCCCCTGCCCCACCACAGTTCCCCCCCCTCCCCAGTCTCTCCTCCCCCTCGGCCCCACCGCAATCCCCCCAATCTCCCCTCACTCTCCCGGCCCCACCGCAGCCTCCCCGGTCCCCCCGCGCCCGGCGGCCCCTCACCGCTGCGGCCTCCGGCTCCGCCATGGCGACGAAGCGGCCCGTTGCCACGGTTACCCAGCGACCCCGGAAGCACTTCCGGGACACCCTGAGGCGGCCGGCGCTGGGCACGACGGGAAGGCGGCGGGAACCCCCCGCGCGGGGTCAGCCCCGGCCCCGTCGCCACGAAAAAGACCAAAGTAACTGAGGAAATAATCAAATACAAGTTTATTCGGAAGGGTTTGCCGCGGTTCCCCCGCGGTGTGAGACGGAACAAGGGTGTGAATGGGACGGCCCCGGCTCCAGCCCGGCCGGGCTCCCCTGAAGGCCTCAGGCAGCTGCGGGCGGGGGGAGCGGGAGGGAGGGGTGAGGAGAAGGGGTGTTTCTCCTTTATATTTTCCACAGAGGAGGCTGTAAAGCTCCCTACGGTACTGGGGACAGTGTCCTTGCAGCGGGGTACTTCCTATGGGCTGGAGGAGAGGGCGCTTTAATCGTTGTTACCTGAGGCTTTTGCCAACAGCCGTCAAGATGGGAGACCCCACGGAGCAGGTTTCCTCTGGAGAGCCAGCGGGGGGAAGGCAGAGCGAAAACCCAACGCCCGGTAGACTCCAGGCGCCCACCGGCCCAGCCCACCACGCTCCCCAAGAGTGCACAGCTTTCCGAAGCATTTGGATGGATGGGGAGGTTTTGTGAGCTGATGGAAAGCCCAAGGAGCCCCCACCTGCAGGTGGACACCAACAAAAGGCCAACCCCCTGGCTCCGTCCCACCCAGGACCACAGAGAAAGCAGCTGCGGTGCAGAAATGCTCACATCTGATTCCCAGCCCTGCTGGGAGGGGGCTCAAATGGAAAGCGGGTAGAGAGGGACAAAACCACAGCCCTGGAGGCGCCGGTATTTATGAGGGAGCCGATGTAGCTCGAGTGCCAGCTGGAAAGGGCATTTCGCTTTACAGACCTGCCTGTGATCTGCCTTTTTGAACTTGCCCCTTCGCAAATTTCTTCCCCTGCTGGAGCTGGCAGATGGGTAGAGAGCTTTGAGAACACTAGCCTGGCGAAAAATAACTCAGAAGGAATTCCTATACAGGAGTAAATTTAATAAAACCACCACCAATTGTTTACTTTAACATAGCTCTTGTTACAGAAATCATAAAAATGGACTCAGCAGCTAACTCATTAGTTCTTTCCCCTTTTAATTGAAAAATACGCCGCTGATTTCAACTTCTACTGCACTAGATGGAGTGTTAAATACTTGCCAGGACAGTACGCCCAGTAATTGAGCCCAAAACAAACACAAAGACAATTCCATCATCTTTCCTTTTCAATGTTACGACTCGTTATAATGTAAGTGAAACTTAAAACAGCAAGGAACGGTCCGTTTGACAGATGAAAGGGGGAGGGAGAGGAGAGCCACAGCTGAAATCTTTCTGCAAGTCTTTTGAGAAGTGGTGCGAAATACCCCTCTGTTTCCTGCCTGGGAACTTAAAAAATAAAACTGGGAACAGCCACACACACACACAGAGACCCCCCTCCTCTGGGTTGAGAGCGCGTGTCCCGCGTGCGTGGATGGGAAGAGCCAGGTTGGATTTGGGCAGGGAGCAATCCAGGGCCAAAAAAATAAGAAAAAAGGCAAAAGATGCTGAAGGGCAGCATAACATCAGGCACCAACGCAGGGGCCAGTGGGTCACCCAGTGTCAGGAGCCGCGTGCGAGGGGACGGTCCTGCGCCAGCAAGGGATACGCACAAAAACCTGTGGAGGCCAGACATAAAGGAACTGCAGGAAGAGGAAAAAAAAAACCACCCCAACTTCTCCAGTAAAAGCCTTCCAAAAACAAAAACCAAAAAAGAAAGAAAGATAATAATATATTCACTACACCAGTACACGCTTCCCCCACCCCAGCCCAGGGAAAACAAAACAAAACAAAATAACCAAACTGAAAGAAACTGCACAGCAAATAGACATAATCTTGAAGATTTTTAAAGAATAAATATTTTTTTTTTGTAATTAAACATTATGCAAACACGTGCCACGCTTGCTCTTTGTCCATGCATATGCGCTATATACAACTTTGAAAAATACTGTGTTGTCCTCTTTTTGTTTTAAAAGTCATATACAAAGGTTTTTGTTTTTATTTATTATTTTTTTTTCCTTGCTGTGTACCCCCCCCCCTCCTCCCCTCCCCAAGAATCATCTTTACAACGAGCCAAATCAACATTCATCCCTGTACTCGGGGTGGCCGAGAGGAGGAGGAGGAGGAAGAGGAGGAGGAGGAAGGGGGCAGGAGAGCCATCCCCTCCCCACCCCCCCTCAACCATTACCAAAGTACATCAAAATGGCTGGTTTGGACATGAAAAGCAGTGTCAAGAAACTGGTTTAAATTTCATCTGTACTACACACAGGAAAAGAAAGATAGAAAAGAAAAAGGAGTCGGCTTGGAGAATGAAGCTACGTTACAAGTTAAAGTTGGAGGGTTTTTTTGTTGTTTTTTTTTTTTTTTTAGTGCATCTGCACACTCTTATTGGCCGCCTAGAATACTGTTGTACAATGGTTTATCTACCTTTTTTTTTTAATTATTATTACAATATAATTTACTTAAATTTTTCTGTTAACAAAACAGAATCCCAGTACTACAGACCAGCGGTGTAAGAGGCGTAGTAGCGCCTTGGTGTGTGTTTTATTTGAATCGCATGAGCACTCTAAGATGGTAAAAGGTTTCAAGAGTTCGTTTTTGTTTTGTGGTTTTGTTTTTTTATGCGGGGGCCAGTCTCAGTCCTCGATGTACTCCCACAGGTCCTTCTCGTAGCCTTCATGCACGTGCTGCAACAAAACCCTTCGTCGGCTCTCGCAGTATCTGCAGCAAAGAGGAAGAGGAGGGGAAAAGGCAGGTTAGGAACCGCGGCGAACTTGAAAATCATGCAAAAAATCAAGCCTGGCTTCCTAAAGAGATTTCCCCTGAGAAGGGACTTCCTATTTGTAGCCTGTTAACGGCGCTAATTAAGACTTCTGTTAACTCCAGTCACTCAACTCCCGGCTGAAAAAAACAGCATGCAAATTGAGAGTTCTCCATGCAAAAGCATCCCCAAAGCCCCTCCAGCTGAGAAACCTCCAGGAGTAACTGAAAGAGGAAGAAACGGCAGCCACAGGTTGCAAAAAGCCAGAGCAGGGGTTAGTGGGGACACCTGGAACAGCCAACCGGGACCACAAA
Source organism: Calidris pygmaea (assembly GCA_003697955.1). Taxonomy (NCBI): domain Eukaryota; kingdom Metazoa; phylum Chordata; class Aves; order Charadriiformes; family Scolopacidae; genus Calidris; species Calidris pygmaea. The sequence continues at coordinate 323,463 of QJSC01025305.1, forward strand.
ATCCAGGAGCTAGCTGGCTAACCCGTTTTACTCCCTTCTGAAGTCCCAGTGGAGGTGGAAGTGGTCAAACTGGCTGCAAAAAGGCTTACGGATCTGGCTGGAGGGCAAGCGTTACCTCGCACGGCAATGCCAGGGTCTCAGGGGGGCACTGCGCCCCGCAGGCTCTTCCCACCTACGCTTATCTAAACCAATCTGGAAATCAAAACTGATCCCGGAGTTAGGTACAGTCCTACCAGGATCAATGATACTGAGGAAAAGGGATATCATAGGAACATATCAAAAGGATGCCATGTTCGTTTCAGGTGCGTTAGCCAACTAAAAAGATAAAAAGCAGAGAAACGTTTAAAGTATTCAGGTTCCAAGAGCAGATTATGAATAAGCAGCAGGCATTTCTGGATTAAAACCCTTCCAACGGCGATGCCAAAGCTTGCATCATCGTTAGGCAGGCGGGAGACAAGCCAAGCCTCAGCAGCAGCTCCCAGGGCCCCGGGCACAGGCGTGTAGCCCGTTCACAGTTTGGAACTGGAACCCAGGAGCCGACTGCCGAGTTACTGGTTCCTGCTGGGAACTGTGCGGACATTGGCCAGGACGGTGTCTGAGGGGCAGCTCAGCAGCGCCCAAACATCCCTCTGCTCGCTGAAGCCAGGAGCACAGGAGGAACCCACCCCCTCAACAGAAGACCCTGGCAGAAATTCCTTCCCTTTGCCCGCAGCCCTTATGCTGCGACCATTCGGATCCACAGATTTATCCAAATAAAACTCTTCTGGCTCCTCCCGTGGCCATCAGTTGGTGCAATGGAAGCCGTCCTACACAGAGTCCCATTGATCTTCTGCAGCATGTGACAGCAAACGCACCGGCTCTGCTTTTCCCAACTTCAGTTATTTTGTTGCTGGGTTTAATCCCGTTTTCTAGAAATGTCTTTGCAATCCCAGAGATGGAAAAACAGCTACGAGGTCAGCTCCTGCAATTTCCCAGAGCTCTTTAAACCCACTTGGGTAACATCCTTGGTCCTGGTCTCACGTCAGTACACAAAGAGCACCGGGCAGGACATGATTAAGACATGACTGAACTACTTAATTAGGGACCTGCGTGGGCTTGACAGATGCATACTTTCTTCCCAGAAACACAAAGGCGGGTTTGGGATACTGTGTTTTCGGGCAATTCAGGCTATATTAGGCTTTAATTTCTTCTGGAGAGCTGATATCACTCCTAGAAGAGCATCCAGTTTCAGAGGACTTAAGGGAACAAGCAGCTTGAGCTGATATCAACTTAATAGTGGTCTTAAAGGGTAAATTATAAAACTGTCTCAAAAGAGAAGGTCTGATGGTCTTTCCCAGTCCCAGCCACACTGGGGCAGAACGGGACACAGGCCCACCACAGCCTAACGGCCACCTCCCCTCCCCAGAGTCCCTTAGTCACTACAGCTCACCCCACTTTGCTTCTTTCCCCCCAGGTTAGGCATAACAAATTCAGTGCCTTTGGCAAAATGCCTCCAAATTGCAAGCCATAATCCTGTGACTCATCCGCATTTACAGCTTTGTATTTTTCCACTGTGCAGAAGCGATTCCTCTGGGACTGTAGAAAGCACCGGCGTTTGTGTCACCTGGACCCAGGTTTCTCTGGTCTCTTCCCCAGGTGGGAAGGTCGCTCCCTCCCTCCTCTTTCAGATGGCTCTTCTACGCTCACGTTTTGCACAAATGGGCCCAACACATAAATAAAAGAGCTGATTGCTCTTATGGCAACTCATCCTAGGCCAAAGCTCTCAGCTGGGAACAGAGAAGTCCCTCACCAGGTAGGTCCTCTCTTGGTCCTGGCCATTCCCACATGCTCTTTCTGTGCAGCCTATGAAAAGCCATTGCTTTTGGTGACAATATTTTTCCACTATGGGACTGAATGTTCCAGCTACTGTTCAGCAGAGCAGACGCCAAGCAGAGCTGGGAACATCTCCCCGGCACTGACACCTCCCCTGAGAGCTGGTCCCAGCGAGGGGCACAAAAACATGCTGCCAGCATCTGGGCCAGGCCTTCACTGCCTGGGACTTGAGGGGCTGGCGGGGGCCACCGCCGCTGCTCTTCTCGGATAGCCAGGGACCGGCTGATGAGTACAATGCGTGGCAGAAGGCCAAGAGCAAACAGCTTCCCAGGGACGGGAAGGGAACTCTGGAGAAAACCCTAGCTTGGCAAGGACACGTGCCACCACCTGCCACACAGGATGGTGATACAGGGACTTTTGAGACAGAGGATTATTAGGAAAAAAAAACCAACCAAACAACAAACCTGTACTTATCCTGTACTTTCTGCTTTATGTCTTGCAGCGAATCTTGGGATATATCTCGCTCAAGGTACCCGGAAAGCACCTCTGTAGCATTCTCTAAGTCTGCTTGGTTATTCTGCAGAGACAAAAAATAAAAACAAAAAAAGAAAGAGAAAAGAGGGGTTTTTTTGAGGAAATAAAGTCTTTTTTTTTTTTTCCTTCCATCCAACTTATATCAATACGGAAATACAAAGCAGGATTAGATATGCACTGTGTAACATTAGTGACCTACTCTGAGCATCAAGATTGAAAAAGATGAAGGTTCCTCATTTGATAAGAAGAAAATCTGCCTGTTTTGTGTCTTCCATCAATCTGCAGTATCCTGGCAAGCCCAAAAAAATCCTTTCCTTACAAAACAATTAATGCCCCATTCTGTCCCTTGTCTATTTCTGTTTTTACCAGCCTGTAGTGACTCCCGGTGCACGTGCAGCAGCACCAGAGCTTCCACCAGCACTCACCAGCTCTGCGTGCCCTTTGCTGAGCGTGCAGCACGGAGCATCCTGCTTTGGTTCTGCACAGAGATCAGCAAAGGGCTGTTTTAAATCATAAACAGCCCGAACAGTTTTCAGCTACGAAGCAGATCAGACCTCCACATTTAGACCTTCAAGTGCAATTTTGCAGGTAGTGCCCTTGGAAAAAAGCCAACAGCAGGGCAAGGCAAAATGCCAGGTTTAAGCACAGAACTGGCAGAGGAGGCATTAATACAGAACCTCAACCCCTTCGCTTGTTCCAGAGGGGAGTAACTTGGAACTCTACTTCCTCTTCCAGCACAGAATCCTACACGATACCTGGCACAGCCTCCAACTCCTGCACGACAGAATGTCAGGACAGACTCACTTCTGTACAACTAAAGACAACAGCTTCTCCCAGCAACAAATCCCTGCTTCACCCAACTCTTATCATCTGAACTCCTGACAACCGTGCTTTCTCCTACCTCAAAGATAATGGACTGATTATTCTTTTTGAGGTAGAAGGCAAAGACGTAAGTGTACATGAGTGTGGCACGACACTGGCAGAGGACGTCGACTGCTTTCTTCAGGAACTGCACCTCGATCCACGACATGTTGTGCTGCTGCATCTCCTCCATTTTCTGCTTCACCTGAGCGTAGAGCTTGTGCTCAAAGCGCAGGCTCTGCATGTGGTTCATGTAGCGGTTGCAGTAGAACAGGTACCTCTGCAGGGCTGCTCTGGATCGCTGTGTTAATTCCCATTAGGGAAAAAGAAAACAAATCGTTAAAACAAAGTAGTGGCCGCAAGAGAAGTAAACCCTTCACAAGGCTCTTCCTGACCCTGAGAAGGAGCTTCCTTTCCCAAGGTGCTTCCTCTCCTCTCACGTTGGCCAGACTTAGACGGCGCCGCTTTACGCGGGATCGTGACCCCTGACATTGGGTGGAGAGGAAAGGCCAGGCCCACGGCAGCTCGCTGTCACCCGGGGCACTTCCCAGCTCAGCCGTGGCATCCTCACTCCCAACCTGGACAGTAATTAGGATCACGTTGCTACAGCCCAACAAGTTTTGAATCTCGGCCCCTCCATCCAAGTTACAGGACTTAAATGCTTCTAGTGTCACCACAAAAAGTAAGAAGCAGATTTTTTTATTTTTTTTTTTATCTAATAAGGATTTCTAATTAGACAATTCCTGTGTTAAGAGGGCAAGCTCAGGTTGCCTAGGCCGCACTGATGACAGAGCAGGTGAAAGACGCCATGTGCTCAGTAGTACAAGAGAACCAAGATGACTCAAAACACAGCCATTAATCTTATTTTCTTCTCACTGACAACTCAGCTGTAAAAAAATGACAACGTGGGCACGGTAAAACTTGTACGTTGTGGATGTACAAAGGTAGCACGTATCAGCCAAAGCCACCCTTATCTGCAGGAGGAGGGGCTGCAGGAAATACTCGGGTTCTTGGCTGGAACAGTGCTTTGACACAGACGCAGGAAATGGATTTCTGCAAGCTGCAGCGCCCAGCGTGCAATCCCTCCCCATTAAAAAGGGGGTTGGCTCTATCCACATTCACAAAATGGCTTAATTTCTTCTTTACCAAGCCTTCAAGTACAATTATGGGAACAACTGAAGTCTATTCTATTTACATTCAAAAGGTCTGCTGTGTTTAAACACCTCGGGATTGGCATTAAGAATTTAGCGGTAAAGAGCATTTTATGAAGGATGTGAAGACTGTTGTCTCAGACCCGCAACATTACGATGACTTCATGTGAAGAGCTGCTATAAAACAGGCAAGGCAGCGTGACAGGTAACAACTGAGTTAATGTGTTCGTTAAATTGGGTTAAAGTGGCTTTGAATGTTGTGGGTTTTGGTTTTTTTTCTGGCACAAAGCAAGAGTCCAAAGCTGTGGGGGAGCTTAACCCTCTTCTGGATTTGTGCCCAAATCCAGGGAATTCTTCAGAGCTGATTTATATGTTTACAGAAAGCCCGAGAGCAGCGACACAGGGTTGGTGATCTCCCCTACCTCCAAAGGTTATGGACTCACCTCCTGTGCATCCCTTGCTGCCTTTGCATCATCCTCGTTGTAGCGATTACAGTTGTACCTGTAACGGGGACACCAGTTCCACAGATTTCAGTCCAAATTGATACCCCGTGCATCACAGTTCCCTCACCTTCCCGCCAGGCACGCTCCCGAACTCACCAGGCAGATCCGTGGGGCTCCCAGGGGCCCAGACAGACCCAGCAGAACTCCGCTTTGCAGTTCTGGTTCCGACAGACCATGTGGTTGCAGCCCCCGTCCTTCTCGATGGTGACGTGGCATTTGGGGCATTCCTGTTCCCGGGAGAGAGAGAGAGAGCACCGTTAGCGGGGAAAGCATGGCACCCACAGCAGCCTCATGAGGTTAGAGAGGTCCCCATGGCAGTAAGAGATCTCACAGCAAGTGAAACGCAGGATTTACTTCTTCCCTATGATCAGCAAGATCAACTTCCTTTAAAATATTTCCAAAATCGGAGCAGCTAGACTGCAAAAACCACCATGGAATAAGGCATTTTATCTATGCTGCTATCACAGTGGGACACTGGATGGGTCAATTCCATGACCTTCTCCAAAATCCCAGCAGTAGTGATGGTCTATAAACGCCCCGGGGAAGACATCTGCCTTTCCTCCCCACCATCAAGCCTTTGGCCCACTTCAGCCCTCGGAAGTGAGAAGAGCCTGACGGAGAGCTGGTATCACGCTGTCATCAACGCGAGACACCTGCAGTTGTAAAACACCATCCAAAAAGTAGCTGAAAATATGCAGTAAGACTCTCACGCTTCAAAAAAAAAGCTTCTATTAGCTAAAAAGACTCTTCTATTCCTCGGGCATTTCCACATTTCCCATCGGGCCCCTTTTTTGCCCCCTTCATGTGACACCTGAGTGAAGACTTTTCTACCAAAGCCCACATGGGGCTTCCCTTCCAGGCGTGAGGCCTTTGACAAACCCGAGGATATCGAAGAGCAGCCCTGTGCAGGGAAAATCTGTAGGGAGCAGGGCTGTGTTTTTTTATAACACCAATATCATTCTCGTACGTCAGCAGCATATGGCCACTTCTTAAGATGATATTCAGCTCGTGCAGAGCATAAAAGACTATTTCTGTAGTATCTCAATGATTCCACAAAGCCGAGGTTGCAAGAATACACTACGCTGTCCCTACGAGCAAAGGAAGTTGGTCCTGACTCTCTTCTGCCACTTGTCCCGGTGCTGGGACACAAAGCAGCTGCACAAGAGTTGGGGGAAAAAAAAAAAAAAAAAAACACCACCCCAAAATAAACCCAAAAAAGTATTTTAGCCAGGATGAGTTCCTCAATCCAGCTCACACAGACACACCAACATTTACTTTTTGCAAAAGCCAATTTTATCTACAAGGCAATAAATACACGTATCAAGTGTATTGACAAGTAACCCCACTTGGGTAAAACCAGCTGCAGCTTTTGAGTGAGAAGTGTGGAAAATCCCATCCCCAGTCAGGAGCACGTCTTTACCGCTTGCTAACCATAGAAGACATCAAGAGCACCATCTCTTATTCCAGCATTCAGATCAACTTCTTATACGGCAGGTGTCCCAACTATTGCTACGTTATCATATGAGTTTGCTATTAGTATCGTAAGAGACAGGAGAGTTTGCACACCAAGAAGTACCCAGAAGATAGCTCTGGAGGTGCTGGAGGTGGTCTGGAGACCAGTGTGGTCTCCAGATGTCCAATGTGGACCTTTCCACTGCAAGGAGACTCATAGAATGGAATCATAGAATTGTCCAGGTTGGGAGGGACCTTTCAGATCATTGAGTCCAACCATCAACCTCACACTGACGAAGCCACCACTAACCCATGTCCCTCAGCACTACGTCTGCCCGGCTTTTAAATACCTCCAGAGATGGCAACTCCACCACTGCCCTGGGCAGCCCATTCCAACACTTGATAACCTTTTTGGTGAAGAAATTTTTCCCAATATCCATCCTAAACCTCCCCTGGTGCAACTTGAGGCTGTTTCCTCTTGTCCTGTCCTCCCAAGGGAGGGAGGCTTGCAGTAAGGCAAGGAAAAAGAGACAAGGGGAAAGACACGAGAGACTGCACCTTCTTTTTGGACAACATAATTGAAGTGTTCTCTGCTAGTTTTGCTTCCTGGTGATTGTAAATTTGCAGACCTGAGCATTAATGAAAACCAAGGCTCATTACAGCAGCTTCGCCTCACTTTGGGGTTATCTCGCCTCAAGCTGGGGAGGGCTGAACAAGAGGACACCCAGAGGTCTCTTCCAACCTAAATAATGTCACAATTTAGGTCTCCTCAGCAACGGCACTTGAGTACTGCCGTCATTTCTTCCTCCTCAAAGTCCTGCTTTGGTCCTGCTGCCTGGTCCCGAAGGGGAAGGGTTAAGGATAGGGCAAAAACGGGTGACACCCCACACAAGCAGAATATTCTCCTAAGCCAGGGTGTAGCCATTCCTCTGAAAGGAGCCTGTAGGTTGTTACAGGGCTTGTTTGGAAAGCGCTGCCCTCCCGTTCAGCCAAGAGCAGCAGCACTCCCATCCCATCAACAGGTCACAACCCCGGGCTTGGCCTAAGTAGGAAGACAAAGCTCAGTTTCTAACCAAAAGACCAGGTTTGTCATGTAAATAAAAAAGATTCCCCAGATCTGGGGAAGTATTCCAGTAGTTTGATGACTGTTTCTTTCTGCAGTCACACTTCTCCTGCCCTCATGTCCTGTCAGTACCCTGCACGCTGGCTGGCCACTCATGTCACAGATCACAAAATAGTGGGGGTTGGAAGGGACCTCTGGAGATTATCTAGAGCAGGTTGGACAGGAATGCATCCAGGCGAGTTTGGAATGTCTCCAGAGAAGGAGACCCCACACTCTCTCTGGGCAGCCTCTTCCAGGGCTCTGCCACCCTCACAGAAAAGAAGTTTTTCCTCATGTTGAGATGGAATTCCCCTGTTCCAGTTGGTGCCCGTTGCCCCTTGTCCTGTCACCGGGCACCACTGAGAAGAGTCTGGCCCCATCCTCTGGCCACCCGCCCTTTAGCCATTGCTCAGCATCGATGAGATCCCCTCTCAGTCTGCTCTTCTCCAGCTGAACAGCCCCAGGTCCCTCAGCCTTTCCTCAGCAGAGAGAAGCTCCAGCCCCTCATCATCTTCATAGCCTCTGCTGGACTCTCTCCAGCAGTTCCCTGTCCTTCTTCAACTGGGGAACCCAGAACTGGACCCAGTGCTCCAGATGGGGCCTCACCAGGGCAGAGCAGAGGGGGAGGATGACCTACCTCAACCTGCAGCCACACTCTTTCTAACGCAGCCCAGGTTTTTGTTTTGGCTCAGGGTTTTTTGGGCTGGTTGTTCCTCCAACAGGCTCAAGCAGGAAGGAAGCCCTTAAGGGAATTTTTCCAGCCCGGCTCTCCTCCCCATCACCTGTATTTGTCCTACCAACAGAGCAGCTGTACTACAAACAGAGTACACAAAGCAGAGGAGCTCGCCTGCAGGCCCTCTCAGGGGGGTCATCATCAAGATGTCCCCTTGGACTGTCCATAGGGTGGCTACTCAGCCAGGTGAGCTCCTTCACGATTAGTCAATCAATGCAGTTCTGGGAATTTCAGAGTCAAAAATGGTTCTCTCCTTTGAGCGCAATATGCAAGGCAGGACCGATTTCCCTTTTCCAGGCAGCTCTCCTCCCCCTTCCAACCCTGGACCACCACCTCAGGACCCAAATGTAGGTTTACCCCATCAATATCCCTGCTCCATTAGCTCATCAGCCAGGGCCCCCTTCGATAACACGTATGAAGAACGGCAGTGCACCCCTGTCACACCACAGCATGGCTCCCAGGTCACTCAAACACCAACGGATGGTTTTTCAAGAGAAGACGGTGGTCAAAGCTGTGCAGTTTCCTCCAAACACATCTCATCCATGAGATCCCGACATCGGCGTGCCGGAGTGGAAGACACAGCTGATCCAACAAACAGCTGCAGCCATCGCTCCCGCTCAGGAAAAACCCCACAACTGGAAGAAGAAACAGTTCCCAGCAGACCTGCCAAGCTGGAGAAGAGCAATGGGGCACCTTCAGCCCACTTGGGGGGCCATCCTCATCCTTTAGGAGCACTGAAAGTCTACTCCCCTGTCTTTGAGGAGGAGACCAAGCTCCTCAGTGTCTCAATACCCCACCGTGCTAAAGGCTTCCAGCCCTGCCATGCAAATGAGAACAAAAAGAACCTAATTACAGCCCTGTTATTACAGGGAATGCCATCCTTCTTGAGCCTTTATGTGCCTGTCAAGCAAAGCACAAGGAAGACAGATTACACAGTAAGTTAGAGATGCACAAGGCTGTGTAAAAGTTGAATATCACTAAAAAAAATAAGGAAAAAGCCACGAGAAAAACACGCAAAAGAAAAGCTGAACACCAGCGGAAAGGAAAAAAAAAAAGCAGCAACTACTCAAGCCACCAACGCAACGAGTGGGAGAGATTTATAGATTAAGGAGGATAGGGAAGGAAGATCTTACTGGGAATTACGGCTACGCAACAACTTAATAGCCAGCAAATCAAATTACTAAAGCGGTAGATTATTCTGCACGTTATCTGTCACGCCGTGGAGCAGAAGTGACCTCATTAACATTGTCCCACTCTAAACAATTCAGTGTTGTGCGTGCACACTGAAACAAAAGCCCAGGGAAACCTGGCAAAGGAGAACAATCCCTTTTTTTTGTTGTAAAAAGGCTGTGTGTACATAAACCACCATAAACCTCAGCTGCTGCTCTACCAACAAGGGGCTTATTAGAAACACATTTCACAGGTGAAACACATTGGTCCTTGCCAGGACTCAGCCTCCCAGCTACGTTCACAGTGATGTCTTTGCCTATAACCCATCCTAAAAAAATTAAAAAAATAATTAAAATAATTTAAAAAAATAATTTAAAAAATATCACGATGTAGCAGGCTGCTGGCAGGGCCACACGTTACAATAAATGCAGGACTCCAAGAAAGAACAGAGGGAGCACGTGTTCAGACATTAAAAAGTCACCCGAAAAGTAAGAGAACTGGGTTCATGCCATTTTATCTCACTTAGAGGAGAAAAATGGCCAATAGCTTTTTTGGAAGAAGAAAAGGGACCTGTTTCATACATCAGAGATTCAAGCCCCGTCTAGCCTGGAAGATAATGAGATGGTGACATGCCAGGAGCCAAAAGCAGTAAGGCAGGGGCACCCTTAGTATCAGATGAACAACTTTCATTAACACCAATTAAGCTTCCACAAATCCCAACTAAACAGTGCTTCGGGTGAAGACGGGCACCGGCACCATCTTTGTTCTTCTGCCTTTAGTATTCCAAGATGCAGAAAGATTAACATCGCTGAAACTCAGGTCTGAAACAGGTTTTCCCCTCTCCTTTCAGGCAGTCTTGATACACTTCAAGAACCCAGAATAAATGCACAAATCCAAGTTTTTTTGTATTTCTTACTCCTCTGAAGGTCCACTTAATAGAAGCACCTGATCTATGTGGTTTCTTTATTCCCAAAGCCACACGAACCAAATAACACCTGAAACCTGCTGAGTTTAATTCAAGGAGCTATTTACGAACTGAGTTTGTACAACTAACCGAAAAAGAAACAAGTGTGCAAAACCTTGGACTATTCTCTGCAAGAAAACTGAGAATTAAAGGCTTGTTAAAGAACCTGTATCAACTTAACTCAAGTTTAAATTTAGTTGAGCTGAATTCATATGTGAAAGTATCTGAAGTAAAAGGCCATCAGCTCCAGGACACTCTCTAAGTATAGAGAATTTAGTGCTGGTCTCCTAAGTGCAAATCAATGAAGGCAAAATAAATTATACAGGAAACCACAGAACCCACTACTCAAATCTCCTCAGTTTTCATTTGGACCATTCTATGTAATTCATCAAAAATGCATCCCACCACTCCAGTTTGTGAGCAGAACCCAATTCAGCTGGATTTCACTTCTGTATTCTCTGATACAACGATTGCCTTTCCCATTCTGGCTCATGGCAAGCTGGAACAAATGTATCTCACATTCTCCTGTCGCAAAGGATTACCCAGATTTCAAGCCCACATTCCAGGAGGACTGGTATTTTTCTCTTGTAACTTCATCTCGGTGAGACAGGAAGTTTTTTGCCCTGAATGGAGACCGCCAGGGACAGGACCACAGCTGACCATCACGTTTGGAGGACTCCAGAACTTGGGGGACTTTCAAAAGCTAGAACAGCAACAGAGACTGCAGTAGCAATTATATTACCTGGGGATTTTTTTCCAGTGAAAATGGGGAATTTTTTTGCATTTAATGGTACCTGATCCGATTCCCTTCTCGGTTCATCAAAATGAAAAAATTCAACACAGAATCTGGGTTCTGACTTGCAGTCAACTGAAGAAAATAGGTATAAAGGTACATGAGATCCCTCAAACACAACTGCCCTGTCTTCCTGCCAGAAATTGTACAGAGACAGAGTAAGGTGCAACTCCAGCTGGGCAATTCCTATCCCGGTGCATCGCTACAGCCTCAGGCGACAGCAGGAAAGAATTTTACTTGGTTCCTCCCTGGCTGGCAGCAGGAGCATGTCACTGTCTGACACGGAACCTTGGGTTTCTCTGTGCCTCTGGCCGAGGGCCAGCACCATTCAGGCAGGAGGAGGTGGTGGCCATCAGCCCCGCAGCTCTGGGCCCATGCGGTTCTCCGGGGGCTGGGAAGCTCCGATTGCAGGCGTTCCAGCAGCCAGTTACAGCGGTGTGAAATTACCACCTTCCTCATCTCCACTGCCCACACGAAGCGGAGATCGTTACGAGGGGCGGGTTACGGTTCCTGCCAACTTTCCCCTCAATTGAATCACGTGTCAGTTCGGAGAGAGAAGAATTGTGATATTGTCCTTCAGTTAATTCAATTGATACGGATACCGTAAGACTCCGGGACGGTTGGCTCAAATGTCTGCTGTAATTACCCTGATGTTATTTCTCTTCCTGTTGCTGCTCTACAGCCTGGGCTCCAAAGTATCTTCTTGCTGTATGAGCATCTCGTACGGTATTAGAGGAAGTAGCTTAGACACGGATGTTCAAGGACAACAGCTCTTCTGCTGCTGCCACCAGACTACAGGAACCAACAGATGAGCTGGGCTGATGCCAGAGTGCTTTGGCCATACTCATTTCCCCACCTCACCCTCCTCTGGATGGGTGTTTCCCATAGAAATTCTTACTCCAGCCATTCAATACTATTTCTGACAGTCTGAGCTGAGCTTTACACACCAGCGCAACCATGAGCATGGCTCCTACCTTACAAAGCCCGGATTCTGGTAGAAAATAAATAAATAAGTGACCATCTTTAATATTTCTCTCTACGCTTAAATCTGCAGGCAAGCGAGCTGCAGCAAAACTCATCGTTTTGCCTGGAAAAGAGACACGCAGCTTTCAATTTCCAGTAGCCAGCGTTAGTGGCACATTACTCATGTTTGGGTACATTAACACACACGCGTGTATCATTTCAGCCATTTTCATGGGTATAGGATCCAGAACAGGAAAGCTCAACATTGGGTGGTAACAAAACCTAGCAAGGAGAGCGCAGACCCTGGTCTTCAGTGGTTGTGCCAGGGTAGGGACAGGTAGAAGATAGGTAGCCCTACGGCCATGACCAAGATCCCACTCCTGGGGGCAGCAGCAGCTCCTCCTCTGGCTCCCAAGGGCTTTGTCACAGGCAAAATAGGGCTGTGGCCATTGTGACATCCCAAATATTTGATACCCGAGGCTAAAAGCTGCATTGCACATGCTTAATCTCAGCCCTTTCCAAGCTATTCGGCCGTTCCTCCTCAGGTTTCACAGGAGCAGTACCTGAAGATCAAGCAAACTTTGAAAAAATCTGGTTCAGTTCTAGAGCCACAACACATCTTTTTTGAACACACTCACCTCCAAAAAAAGCCACATTTGCTTTATTGAGCAACGTTCAGCTTCTGAGCAGGGATCACACAAGTCTCAGCCCACAAAACAGAAAGAAGCAGCCGAGACTGCACAATTTCAGCCCAACTTGAACTGCGCATTTCAGGCTGATGGGTGTTTCTGCTTTCACCATAACGCCACATTCCAGGTCAATGAAAACCACACAGCCAGGCCCAGCGAGTCTCAAACAATACCATTAACCAGTTACACAAGAGAGCTAAGAAAACAAAGCAGCAGTTTCCTCACAGCCTCCCCACCTTCTTCCACCCTCCGCAGTCCCCAGACCCAGGTCTCCTCCTGAGGCCCCGGTGGCATCCGGCATGGGCTGCTTTTGTTTTCTTGCCACTATGGCAACCTTTGTCTTAATTCATCCCCAAACTGAACAAACGCCTGAAGTTTCAGGCAAAGTTGGGCTTGCTGGAAAGAAAGCATTTACATAATAAAATCCGAACAGCTGTTCTGCCAGTCCCTGCCTGGAATCCTGCCCAGCGGATATGAACAACTCCTCGAGAGGCCAGCCCAGGGGATTTAAAGGCAGATGTAAATTATCACAGCCATGGGGGGTGGTAACATGTTTCACACAGTTGGACCGAGGCGCAGATTTGCTCAGGGAAGCCACCAGTGCCAGACAGGAGCCCAAAGACTTAAAAAAGTTGAGCTTCCTTTGGGTCTCCAATTAACTCTTCCTTACAAGAGCAAACTCCGCTTAACCCAAAGAACCTCACCGGACACGAGGCAGTAACACCTATTTGCTCTTCAAACAGGAGCACTTCAGTGTACTGGGGATTTTAAGGCTCACACTGAACTAATGGCATGCAACAGAAAGAATAGTCCTAGGACAAAGGAATTAGGCTGCCATTCTTCTTTTCATCTGATAAGTCTGTATATAATATAAGAAAACCCCTCACCTTTGTGTTTGCTGCAATCCAGTTAGAAGTTTCACTGTCATCATCACACTTCTTAATCCATTTCTTTAACCACTGTTAGAAAAAGGAAGAAAGAAAAGTTACATTTAAATAGAGGATCTGTAAACGTTCCCAAGACAGCTGCCTACATTAAGGTAAGGAACACACAACCACGTGGGAATACAGGAGGGTGCTGGGGCCGGAAAGCAGAGCAAATAGAAACTGATTTGGTTGCTAGTTGAGTTGCAGACAATTCCTGCAGCACCATTCCTCAGCACTAACACTTCAGCAACGAGTTTCCAGTTCTTAAGTTCAACCAGCACAAATTTCACACAGGGGTCTAAAAGAGTAAGAATATTATAACAGTGATCTGCCAAAAGTGCAGTCAGACACCCTGCCATGGCCAGCTCTGCATCAGGCCAAACTTCTCCTTACGCTTCCAAAGCCCACTCATGTACAGCCCATCCAGCTTGCACTTTTTTTCCTCTTTTTCTTTTAAAGCCATGTTCTTGGTAAGGTTTATCAAATGAACACAAGTAACCAAAGCAAAAGACTGCGTGCAACTCTCAGACAAACTGACCACATCTGGCCTGGAAAGACCTCCTCACCAAAGGTTTAGCATCCTCAGGTGGCTTCCCTCCCCTCTTCCCAAGGTTTTTTTTTTTTGCATTTGTCACTTGGAACGCAGACTGCCCTGTCCCCAAGACACGAAACCCAGCTGTCCATGAGCTCCGCACAGGCCACAGGACTCCAAGGTTCTGACAGCTTCAGGAAAAACCAGCCCAGTTCCAGAGCTGACTGCACAGCTGCAGGTCCCAGGCCCAAATTCCTGGGGAATTCCTTCCATACAACAAACCACAACCCCACCAAAGCACCGAGTACCCCCAGAAACGCCTAGTACCGGGGTGCTTCTGTCGAGTGAAGCATTCACTCCTGAAGCACCTTTATTCCTCTTCCTCAACCTTACTCCATCACAACCTCCGACTCTGAGGCAGCCGGTATGATCTCACTGACTCTTCTCATGCTATGATCTAAACAGGTGAACTTCTGTGCTCCTTGATGTGAGCAGCCCCAAAGCTGCACTTCATTTCTACGTCTTGCACATAAATTGACTTTAAACTTTTTCAAGTCACATGTTTAGAAAAGAACTTTGACATGCTCACCTTGCATTTAACAGGATCGTGCCAGTTTTCACCGCAGTTAAAGCTGCAAGTGAAAGAATGGAAAAATAAGCAAATAAGGTAGGCGACTAGGCTTTTATCTAGCTACATTAACACTGTGGAAGCTTTCTTCTGGGTTGTTCTGCTGAAAGAACAAAGCCAGTCCTTCAGAAACATTACACACATCAAAAAAAACCCTGAAATCCTAGAATGGTTAGAGTTGGAAGGGACATTAAAGATCACCGAGTTCCAACCCCCTGCCCTGGGCAGGGACACCTCCCACCAGACCAGGTTGCTCCAAGCCCCCTCCAACCTGCCCTTGAACCCCTCCAGGGATGGGGCAGCCACAGCTTCTCTGGGCAACCTGGGCCAGGCTCTCACCACCCTCACTGGAAAGAATTTGTCCCTGAGATCTCAGCTCAATCTCCCCTCTTTCAATTTAGAATCATTAACTCTTACCCTGCCACTACACTCCCTGACAAAGAGTCCCTCCCCTTCTCTCCTGGAGCCCCTTCAGGTACTGGAAGTCCGTTATATGGTCTCCCCGGAGCCTTCTCTTCTCCAGGCTGAACAACCCTAACTCTCTCAGCCTGTCTTCATAGGAGAGGAGCAGTTTATATCTCAATACATTTTGATTCTCTGCAGTCCAGAACCACACCTCATCTGAAACCACTCAGCTGAAGTCCATCCCTCAGTGAAAGCTGCATCTGTTTCCATGTCAAAAGGAGGTCCAGGAGACAGAGAACAACTACTACATAACCAGCTGTACCTAATCCTGGCTTATCATTTGAAGCCCACCCCCTCCCCATACTTCTCCCACCATCTGAAACACACCCTGTTACAGACTTACAGAATACACACTAACAGACTTCCAAAGTGGTAAGCGAAAAGCAGCAGCAACTTCTTTTACTTGATTATTCTTACCAAAACTGACGTCCACATTTGCAGCGAACGGGTTTAGCATCAGGATATTGGACTTTGACAACGTGGTGGCAATCTGGGGCAGGACACCATTTTAACAGTCGATTACACTATGAAATAATGTGGAAAAATAGAAAATGTAATAGAAAAAGGATGCAGCACAAGGACTCTACCTGCCCTTCATCCCTTTTTCATCCTTTCAACCGTGACCTTCCGTCACACTTCTCCTTCCTGTCTTACCCGTCCTATGCAATAAACTGCTCTCTCCTCAATCTGAGCATTTACTTTCTTTCTACTGAAATCAAGCAGGAATATGACAGTCAGCTCCTCACTGTCAAACGAACAATGAGGAGTATAAACACTTCTGCTGACCTTCCAGCTCACCCAGAGAAAGTATTTGAAGAATACGAAGCTCTGAAGCTTTCCAGTGAAAAAAGCATCTGTCAAGTTGTTTGCAACTACCCATCTCTGTCCCACCGCTGTAACAGCCCTTCTGAAACCGCGCACAAACCACGCATACGAGAATTTTACAGGTGATGCTTTCTAACACCCCCTGAACACCACCTCATCGCCTGTTCCTGCTGTGCGTGGGTCTGCACTGCTGGACTTCCACTCTGCAACACATCCTCGGCTCCAGTGTTGCATTAAAAAACAAAACCACCAAAAAACCACACTGCCTATATCACTTCAAGCAAGGAGCGAAAGCATGATCCCAGTAACAACTTACATACTGGGCTGTCCAGTGAATCTGCAATTTTGCAGCTTTACTTCAAATGGCAAATGGTTAAGGCATGTTCTTGTTTACAATAATGTTTCCTGGTTTTCAGTGTGAAGTATCTGGGGTAACATTCAAGAACTATAAATATTAAGAGCTCCATCAGAACCTATATATTGAACAGCTCTGGCATTCCCTTTACCTACAGCTGCTTTTGTCTATAGGGCTTTTGTCCTGCAGACATTTTTTTTAGTATTTTCCTACAACTACATCTGTAACTAAACAGGGTAGAAAATAGCCCCTGCAAAGCCTGTAACTTGTAGTCACACTTGAGTAGAGACTACACCAAAAAAATCCTGCTCTACAGTTATAAACAAGCCTCACTTCCCCGGTCGGGTACATGTGCAAGACAAAACCAACCTAGAAACCATTAAAAATTTCAAATAAAAACTCACCTCTACAAAACTATTGGTTATTAAATGCTGGTACTTTAATTTAACCTTGGAATCTGTGATCAAACGCCTGCAGAAAGGGAAGAAACACAGAAAAATTATTGCAGTAGTAAACTAATTTTTTTCCATATGTAGCCAGTATGTTAAGGCAGACAAATGGGTTTGATTCCTCCTCCTACGCTTGTACTTACCTGTTCTCTATCTATTTGTTAGATCATTTATTATTAAGAAAACTACAAATATTGTATTTAACTTCTCATATTAGCTTCAGCATCATACAGAAAGCTCACACAGTTCAAAAGAACTGAACCCCTTGGTCTGGGGACTTTTATTTAAAAACACTTCCCTGAAGAGCCCAAGAAACAGAGTAAACAATTTCATTAGTTCATTTACACTAAACGCATGCATTTTGTGGCAAACACCTTTAAAAAGCTCCAGAACAACTGTTGTGTGGTTAATAACTGCAGTAAATCTAATGTTATCTGGGTTTCCGTGGAATGCTACAGCTTCAGCTTCAAAGTTCATGTGGTTTTAATCTATTTATCATAAAAACAAAGCTGATTTAAATTCAACAGCATAGACCATGTACACAACATCGACTTTAAATTACGTCAGGCAGCTCAGAAGCAGGAAAGCAGAAGAAAACTAGGCAGAGGAATCCTTTAAAAGCACAGTGATCACTTTTCTCCTGGTCACACTGACCCAGCTGCCAGTTGCAGACTGTCCAGCCTAGACACATTCAAAATCAATTATGTATATACATCTTTCAGTTATGATTGAAGCGTCTTCTGCATATAAATATAAAGCTGGATTAATAACGCAATTTGCAGCATTTCTGTTTTAAATCATTCTGTGGAATACAGCTTTACACAGGCCATATCACCTATAAATACTGAAATTAATAGACTATCCATTTCGGGGATGTACTCCTGCATGTTATCACGCCAATAGTCATTAAAGAACGGCGCGCGTGAGGATGTGATGTTGCATAAAGCCCAGCCCTTGGCAGCCTGGGGAGCTCCTCACCAAACGACGGGCTGGTTCTTACATAAACCCAGCACGTGGCACCCAAATTCCCATCACTAAAATAAAACTAATCAGCTGACAAAGCATCTCATCAGGCCCGTGGCCACGGCAAGCCTGCAATTTTGGAGTGAAACTTATCGAAGAATGGAAAAAAAAAAACCACCACAATCTGAACTTATGAATTATAAATCTCAGTTTCTTACTCCACACCCAAGCTTCTATGCATAATAAATGTCACTTTAAAAATTTATTGTGTTATATGTATGTATCAGGGACTGGAAGTTAAATGCAGAGTAATTCCAAAGCTAACCAGTGCACAAGGAATATGCAATGCACTGGTTTGTGCTTACCCAAGCTGCCGGCCACCACCTCACATCAGCAACCTCACCTGCTCTAGCTTCGACAGCGCTTCACAGCACCACTCAGGGCAAGACCTTCAAGAATTTGCTCTGAACTATGATTGCCTTTTGACAAACAATGAACACAACTGGAGAAATTAAGAGATGAGAACCATTCCCAGTGCCCACAAACCATCCTTTGGAGTACATTCCTCCATGAGCCAAGCTATAAAAGAAGCAACCGCATGGATGCGGCCAGGTTGGGAAAGCAAATTGCTTACAAAGACAATGTAACCCTTGATCTCCTCCAGCAGCTCAGTTCAGAACTACACAATCTCAAAGATTCATCCAAAGACAGCAGCAATCCTTTATCAGACTGTAGGTTCTACCCTTCTCTTCCATTTTGATAGTGCAAACTCCTCAAAGACGCCAATTAGCAAAACGCACATCATGTGAGATGTCAAACACCCTCCCAAAGGAATTACTTCAAGACCATACTACGTTCCCACCTGACGCAGAAGCGTTGGGATTTGTAATTATGCAAAGGAAGATTAAAAATGAGGCAACGCTCCACACACAACTCCCATACGGGAACCCCAAATCCATCCATTCCCACCCAGTGGGTTGATTCTCAGAAGTTACTGCCACCCACGAGCAGCGGTCGTTAGACACACCAGTGATAAACTCAGCCCGCTTTGCTTATTAATGAAATCAACATCTTTGCAAGTAGTTTAAAGCAATTACTTGCAGCATTAGCCAGGGTGAACGAGGGATAGACACAGATTACCTTCAGCCACCTGAAAGGTTTTCAAAGAGCTGAAAGGGACCCTCTCTTCAACTTTCTTACTTCCAACCTTCCAAACTCAAGAGTAACAAGCAAAACGGACAATAAGATAGCTAAATCCCGGAAATGCATCCAAAATGCTGAGTTTGGACTCTCATGGACATAAGTCAACTTGGAGATGTCCTCCCTTGTCGAGGGCAAGTACTGAGAAGGGAGCAATTGAATTGTCTCTGATTTTCTGATGGAAAACTAATGTCTCTACACTTTAATCTTAGGTTCCTATAAGTTAGAAACCTATACCTGGAGACTTTGTAAAAAGGAAGACTTAAAAAGGGAATAATTAAGGTGATGGGAGAGGGTGCAGATTCCAGTTGGGATTACTCATGCCATGTCATTGCTGCAGTCGTCCATCTTTGCTTTTAAAGGAAAGCATTAGGCTTTTGCAAAAAAATGTACCTCCTTCCCTCAGACATTCCAGGTGTCCCCCATAAGATCAGGGAAAGGTGGGTTTTTACCTCCACAAGACATTTAAAATTTTACTTAGACAAAGAGAATTTGTTTGCTTTTCCACCTAGATGCCATTTTACTATTGTAGGCCCCAGGTCTCCCTGCCATTTCCAGGTTGGGAGGAATCCCACAGCATACGGTGTGAATCGAAGACTGCACAGATTCACCCCAGTGTGATGGTATTCTGTGCTGTAAAAGCCCACGAAGTGAAACATAAGGACAGTCAGACCTACTACTAACATCAACCAATAGCAACAGAAGCCATAGCAACAAAAGCCGGCCCTGCTCTCTTCTTCCATCCTTCCCTTCCCTCTCCTTCCAGCATGGCCTCCAACAATTCCAGCTACTCCACTTCACACGCAGTGTTTGAACAACTTATTGGAACTGTTGCAATCAAGGAAACACTCAAGAAATTTCCTGCTGAGAGTGTGCGACACCACAAGTTGAGTTTAGGCTCCAGTAAACAAAAATCTCAGTCAAGTCACTCAAGAGACTGTGTGAAGTTCAGCTCAGTTTCCACCCGCTGAACTCTAGAAGCCACCCCTCAAAAGCGCATGAGAACATTTCGGCTACTTCCACTTCTCCCCAGCCTACACTCCATGACTAATTAATGCAGAGGGCTATGGGAAATCACCAGTCTGAAAGCAACTGATAGAAAAAACAGCAAATTAATATCAATGAGTGAGTCAGACTTCAGGAAGGAAGGAATAAGGTAACAGAATAAGCTTCTATTTAGACGCTTTTTAGCATGAAGAATTAAAATGAACTTAATCAAGGTTCAGAATTATGAAGGATGTTACTCATGCAATAACATCATCCAATATAAAAGAGGAGGAAGCTCCTGGAATTCACTGCTCCACCACGTAACGAGCCATCATCTTACAGCTGGAGAACTTAATAAGCAAAGTGACACAGGCTGACACACCAGCTTAATCAAATCTTGTGTTTGAGGGTCAACTGCTTTCTATCAGAGGGCATAAAACACACCCTACAGAGGACTTCTGCCTTCTGACTCACGTATTAACTACAGCTATAGGACTTGGTGAACCGGTGGGTTGACCTGGGGAGGAAGTCCTAAATTCCTCAGTAAATCAAAGGAAACTAAATGCACCAGAGGGTTTGGAGAGACTGCCTGGTATCTATTCTGCTGTCAGGCTGGCCAAATTGGTCAAGATTTTCCTCCAAGTACTGTGCCATGGGTTTTTCAGACCTAAATAAGAAGTTAAGAGACATACCAGTATCAAAATAAACAGTTCAAAACCATCCCCTCTGCTGCCTTAAAGCCTTTATGCAGTTTTTTTTATAAGCCAGAACATTTGAATAGCACATGAGTAACAAAATGGAAAAAGAGAGGAAAGCAAAGAGGTAGCAACTCATTGTACTTACATAACTGTATTGTCATCAACTAAGATATCACAGCCATGAGCAGGGCATGAAATGGTCTGGAAAAAAAAAAAAAAAAACCACAAAAAGGAACAGGGTTTATCCTATTTTTGCATTACAAAAAATTGTAAGGCAAGAGACTGCACTACAATCCACGGCAAAAGCAGTACATAGTGTCTATCATCACGTCCCAGATGCACCTCCGTGCAGAGAGCGATTCCTCCCAC
Organism: Calidris pygmaea; assembly: GCA_003697955.1. Lineage (NCBI taxonomy): Eukaryota > Metazoa > Chordata > Aves > Charadriiformes > Scolopacidae > Calidris > Calidris pygmaea. Next base: position 344,587 of record QJSC01025305.1, read on the forward strand.
CCAGAGCGAGGACGGAGTAACTCCACATGGTTCCCTTCAGCTTCACCCGTGACAGGCTGCAGCCCCCAAAGCTTTGGGGCTTGGGTTGTGGGGTTTTTTTGTTGTTCTTTGGGGTGTTTTTTAAAACTTTAATGGGAAAGAATTCTCCCCCGCCTTTCCCCCTCCTCTCCAACACACAGGATTTCCAGAGGTAAGTCGTGAGGGAGGTGACTTGACATTTTACCTGTCCCATGCCTTCCTCCATTATTTTGGTAGTTAAATATTCACTCCAGCACTGCATACAGAACTTGTGTCCACACTCTAGGCCAGTAAAGTACTGCAACGACAAAGAACACAAGATATCCCATTATTTTAGCACGTGGATTCACTCGATCGTTTCACCCATCTCTGTTCTGCGGAGTTTCTCTCATCCCCCGCACCAAATTTGAGACGCTACTATTTATTTTGCATTATCACGGCTACAGAACGTTGCCAATACAGCTTTAGTCACGCTTTCAAAGCCAGACTTTAATCCCCAGCAGTGAGGAAAGGTGTGGCTGACATTTCCATCCTGCCTGCCTGCTTAAACCCATCCTTCTTTTTGGAGTATACATAGAGCAGAGGGTGGCTCTCCCCAGTTTTATTCTTTTAAACAAGGAAAACAAAGGCAACGCCACCAAACAGGCCACAGTCAGAAGACAATACGGAGTCTTCTTCCCTCCTATTTTTCCACTTGGCTTGCTCCCCGTATTGCGCATGCAGAAAGTTCACCAACTTGCTTCAGTTCCCTCTGAAACCTGGATGTTCATCAGATGAAGACACTAAAGATCCTAATTGGCAGGTGTAAATTACTCCATACAATTCAGTAATGAGTAGCTGCTGCAGACAGCAACGAGGACAGCTTCATCTGCCTCTGCATCATCTACACTGGGTATTTCAAGATACCATCTGGGACTGAATGGTTACACAAGGGGTGGAGTAGCAAACACTGCTGAGGAAAGGCTGAAATTAAGTTACTTTTCTCAGGTCATCTCGAAGTTATTTTACTCCCAGAGCCAGAAGCAAGGACAAACTGTATTTAAAACCCTTCACTGGTACCACTATGCAGGTTACTGTTTGATGGCTTGGCTTTTCAAACCATCTTATTTTCTCAGCCAGGAAGACAAAACAAGAGCTCCACCCTGAGATACCATCAACTCGCATGAAACTCTGTAAGAAACCTGGTTCTCCTCTGTGGAAAAGCCCCAAACAGCAGCAGGATGCTGTTAATTAAGAAAAGGAGAAGAGTCCATTTAAAGAAAACTAAGTTCCACCAAAATTAGAGACTCAAAAGGCCACCACGTTAACCATTCTGTTCATCCGACACTGGTGTATTACCTTCCAGTTTCTGAACCATTACTGAGCCTGGTAACAAGGTGTCTGATGCTCCACAGACAGTGCTGTGGCCATTGACACTCCCTAGAAATGAACGTTGTGGTGGAAAAGCCCCAACATCTGTAACTTTTAGGAAGCCAACAGCACAAGGCAGCCCAAAGGCAGCACTGATTTTTCGTAGAATTATGGCTTCTCCACATGTTCCCCATCTCCATGCTTATTTCCTCATCACATCCCTTAATGAACCTTAATACTCCTGCTGCAAGCACACACAGGGAGCACTACGGAACATGGGTAAACACGTATCTTCATTTAGGACTCCTTTCAGTGAAAAGATTTGCTAAATGCCCAGATAAAAGGCAGCCACCCCACTTCCTCCCAGGCTGCAAAGAATTCAGAGCATCTTTCAACTCATTTCTTTACTTTGAGGGAGTTCCCAATTATTTTTGGCTAAGCTGACAGCAGATGTGAAGGGAGCAAGCAAAAAGGCCAACATAAAAACCACCAAGTGTAAAGGGTAACCGAGTTCTGAGAGAGCAGGTTATCAGAGGGAACAGCTCTACTTTCACCCTATCCATGCTCATCACCTACTTTTCCAGTGAGGCCAAGTGCCAGCAGCAATGTCCCACCATTCGATACCTGTCCCTGCTCTCCTGGTAGCATCAAACTCATCAAAGAAGGGATCGGCTGCCCCAAGGTGTGTGTCCCTAAGGGGGACACTAAGTGACAGCACTGACAGACTGTCATCTGGGTGTCCTTAGAACAAACACACTGTTTGGACAAGGGCACGGCATTCCCCAAACACCCTCATCCCAGCAATCCTGCTTTCAGATGGGACCTGAAGGGCGAGAGGCAAGAGAGGAGGTAGGAAAAGCCATGACCCTCTCAGTTCCCATCTTCACCAAGAAGGGTTTCTCCTGAAACTGGGACTTGACACTGGTTCATAGGAACCAAAATACTTCCTTTAAGTTTTCAAACCATGATGGTGCCAGGCTGCCTTGAGAACATCAATGTCTCATTTTGCAGGTTCTTCCCAAAACCTCAAGTCACACTTCTTTGGAGATGGCCGAAGAGCTATAAAGACTTCATATTTCCCTTATACGTGCTTTAAAAGGCAGACAAATACCACCTACAATGACCCCACCAGAGGCTGAATATTTAAGACTCTTGCATTTCAGTAGTATTTGTACAACACAAATTCTCTAAACAGGTGCTACTCCGAACTCCCAGCTTTCTGGAGGCTGAAAGGGGCGCTGAGAAAAAAAATACAGCTTTTTCTGGGGGAAATAAAAAAAAAGCTGACCATTGCAAGAGGATTTAAAAGTTGAGGTTTTAGGTTAGGTATTGAACAGAACTTATCCTAGAATTTATAATTCACATCAAACAAAACAGCTTAAAAAACAGATTTCAAGCCAGATGGCTTACGGTCACCTTAGACACAGAGGCACTACAGCCTTTTGAAGAAGGAATCATAAATGATAAATTATAAATGATAAATACGCTCCAACTTTTACGTATGGCAAAAAAACAGAGAGGTTCCCCTCTGTTGCCTCTTGGCTGAAATCAAAACTAACAATGAAGCAACACCTCTGCTCACTTCCAACATCCAGCAAAGACATTTCTCTTCTAATAACTGGGCCACTACTATTTTTACCGTGCTATTCAAGCCACAAACCCAAGAAGTGTTAGTGTGCTTTGTGCTGTTCTTTCCAGCAGGCAGAGAGCTGTTTCCCGGGCAGCACCTGTACCCCCAGCCAGAGGAATGGGCTCCCAGTTGTGAGCGCTGGGCACATTGTTCCCACCCAGCATGGCAACTACCTTATAAAGGGGAGAGTAATATATTAAGGACACAACATCTAAATTTGAAGCTTCCAAGAGGATCTTTTCTGGAGATGGATATTAAGGTGCTAAAGATTTCTCCTCTCCTGTTTTCATTAAAAACGTTGCATAGCCCCAAAATCAAAATTATTTCCTTACTACCTAAAGTGGAAAGTCTGCAGTGATTAAATAATCAGATTTTAGCACAAGGTAGAGTGTGTTTCTCAACTTTGTTTTTCCTCTTTCAAAGCGCTCCTTCACACAAAGCAAGCGCCGATCCTCCTTTGCAGCCATTCTCTAAAAAGGCAGGCAGTGCACACAAGGCTTAAAAGGAGATGCATGAAGTGGCTCCTGGCTCAAGAGCAACAGCGATTTTAACGTGGAGAATCTCAGCTGCCTGAAACCAGGCTTTGCTCCACTCTGCCCACCCTAGGGTGAGGACAAAGGCTCTCAGTCAGCCCACAGCAGCGAGGGCACGTTATCCAAGGCTGCTCGTCAATCCCAAAGCTCAAGAACTATTTCCATTCTTGCTGAAAAGCAAGCTCACAAAAGCATCCTCAGAGCAAGCGTGGAAGCCTTACGGAAGGGCTGCTCTGCTCTTTAAAGGTCAGGCAGATGTTCCGGTGTTTTGGAGGGTCAGGAAAGCTCCACCAGGAACAGTAAGTTTCAGTAAAAGGAAGAATTCCTCACGCCTGTCAGCACCCCGCCTCTTGGCAAAGCCACAGATGGACTTCTCACGTTTGGGTTTTCCACTAATCGCCTTTTCTTCCATGATCTCCAATTATTATCTCCTGCCCCTGGAAAGTCACAGCAAGTTGCTCGCCTAGAAAAGCAGAAGCCTGGACCTCCAATTAGTGTATCAGAAAGTTTAGTTATTTCATTTTGTAGCTATTCACAAAAAGAGAAGCACCATCACCAATCTTACCACGAATCAGAAGATTCATTTGGAGCCCCAGCAAGCACTTCTACCCTCATCTTCTCCAATTAAGGTGGTATTGCATAAACATGATGAACATTCAAAGATATCCACGTGGGCTGTCTTCTCTGAACTTCATTTTACTCCTAGTTCTATTTAGTTTTATTCCAGCTTGTCTGTTTTGCATCATAGAATTGTCTGGGTTGGAAGGGATCTTGAAGATCATCTAGTCCAATCATCAACGTAACTCTGACAAAACCCATCACTAAACCATGTCTCTAAGCACTATGTCTGCCCAACTTCTAAATACCTCCAGGGATGGTGCCTCAACCACTTCCCTGAGCAGCCCATTCCAATGCTTAATAACCCTTTCTGTGTAAAAACTTTTCCTATCATCCAAACTGAACCTCCCCTGATCATTATTTACTACTTGTACAAGCTGCTCCCTCTCTTTCTATTTAAGTAAACCTCTTTACCCATCACGCTTTCCACGTATTTTCTCTTTTGCGTAGCATTTATTTGCGTGTCTCAACTGGTATCCAACCTTCATAAAATAAAAAAATCACTTGATCTACCGTTTGGTATTTTCTGGAGAACTTTACCATGCTGTGGCCCAGACCCCAGCATCCTCAAAGGGTTTTGCAGAAAGGATGATGATTACACTTGAAATGCAATCCCATTTCAGGTTAAATAATACTGTTTAAGTTATCAGGCTTTTTTAAACAAAAGTTTGTCAAACCACACAGTAAGAATTAAAGAGAAAGCATGAAGCACTGCAGCCTTCTGTGGTCCCCCACCGCCGATCAGCTGCAGCACACAGGACATAAGGTTTATTGCATTAAGAAAAGATCTTGAATGCAGTTTTTGGTTTTTGTGGTTTTGTTTTGGTTTTTTTGGGGTTTTGTTTGTTGTTTTTTTTTTTTTTAAACGCGTCTACGACAGATGAGAAGATTCAATGAAACAAGGAAAATCTCAGTTTCATTTCAAAGGCTGTTGGAGACATCCTTACAGGCTTCTGCCCAAAATGTTCAGTTCCAGGTAGCCAAGTTGGGGCATTTACTGGTCAGGCACTGCCTTGGCTGCCCAGTACTCACCGAGTTTGAATAGTTCAGGTAACAGATCTGACAAGGCATATCCTGGGCTGACGATCTTGTGTTCATCTGGCGCGTTCGAGACTTTTTACTTGGATTAATTACGTGACACTCTGCAAAAAGCTTCTCCAAGTTGCCATCGAAGTACCTGCATCAGATACACAAGAGAATGAAAATTTAACTGCCTTCCCTGGTAATTTTTCAAATTCCGTTTGGGAGTGAAATGTACAAAGTTGGATGTAATACTTCAAAAAGCTCACACACCCACTACTCAGAACAAACTCTTCACCAACAAGACACAACCTGGCCCTGAGCACAGAGATGAATATTGGGCAGCTACGTCATTTCAGAGATTTGGGCTTGAATTGCACACCCCTGAAAATTCAGGTACCTTCAATTCTTCAGCTGCTTTCCAAGTAATTCATGATTCTCCCCAGTGACTTCTTTGCATTAAAGCTCCAGGGCAGGAAACTGAAGCAAGAACATCCTACTTCACAGGCCAGACATCAGGACACCTTCCTAAAGCATGGGTCCCATGCCCCAAGGTACAATTCCCTTTTCTGCTGAAGCCTTCCATTTTTCCCTAATATTCTAATCACTAAAGCATTAAAAAGGAGGCAGGAAGCTGCAATCAGTCATGCACAGTGATTCAGCAGATCAGGACTCTCATCTCCAGTTTGACCAGTCTTCAATTTCACACTGAACAGCTTGCCCACATCCCAACAGAGCTACTGCAGAGTCCATCTCTTGGGCCAAAATCCTGGCCATTTGAGTATCTTTTGCCTCCAGTCAACCTGAGGTCTTTTAAAAACCTCCTAAGAAAATATAATTCCAGGTTTGCAACACTTCTGAAGATTAGATAGCTCATGGAAGTGAGGATGCAAAATTGGTTGGGGGGAGATAAATTACCACTTTATTTCCTATTCCCTTAAGGAAAAAAAATACCATTTTGGTTTACAGTCTTACCGAAAGCTCAACTTGGTAAGGAGGACAAGATTTGAAAGAACCAGGAGGTCAGCCTCCTCCCAATATCAAGACACCAAGTATCTTTCTCCAGCCTGCATCAGCTGCAAAGAACTAATCAAATCTAATAATTAACTGTCTAACCCACATGTACATCCCCCATTCAATGCCAGAAAACCAGCCATCCCCACCACCACCAGCAAGTTAAATTCAAATGAGGTAGCACCTACTTTTTCCTAGGGGAAAAAGAAAAACAAAACACATTTGACCATCGTGCAGTCACATTTAAGACCAGCAAATTTACTCGCAGACAACAGTCCCTGTAGCTAAAAACAGGCATGGCTGAAGTTAAAGAGTCTTTACAAGGCACATACTTAAACTCATCAAAAAACAGACAAAAAAAAAAAAAAGAAGCTGCTGCCCACCAACAGATAGAGAAGAACCAAGACTTTCTGCTGGGGAAAGAAGTTACTGAGTGTCCCTCAAAGTTACTGAAGTGTCTCAAAAAGTCCCAAATCCACAGCAGCTGACAGCACAACCTACCAACAAGCCTTGATGTCGAGTTAAAAAGGGTTAATTTCATATGGTTCCTATCTTTCTTGATGCAGTTCACATAGTTTAGATCTTAATTTTCAAGAAACTGAGTTTTGAAGGTGGTGGTGCATTCTGGCACTGCAGTACACACAAGGCTTTGCCACTGTTTGCTCAGGGATTTAACTCAACCGACCTATTTTATTTGCCTTCAGGATTACTTATATCTAGAATATTTTAGTGCAGTCCCGTTATAGGCAGTATTAAAGACTCATGAATAAATATTAACTCCACAAAAGGTTCCCAGCCTTCAAATTGTTCTTACACACAGCACGATGAGTGTAGGACACCCTCCTCTGTTTGAAAGGAGCAGACAAACAGTTGGGTGTGATGTTTGCAAAGAAAACAGTTTTGGAGACAAATGCCATGATGCAACTCGAATGCTGGCATTTCGTGGTCAGCTAAATGCCTATAGAAATACCTGAAATATTTGTAATGGTGGGCTGGTTTTAAGGGTGCGTAACCACATCAGGAACTTGACTTGACCACTTGGCACCAGATAGTTCTGTTTTAACCAAATTCCTGCAAAAGCTACTCCAAGCGATGACACCTCCTGCCCTACACCAAGAAACATGGACAGAAAGTCACCAGCAACTGCTTTTCACCTGGAATTACCCATCCTCTCTGAAGACCAGCAGGTAACTAATTCAGAACAACCATTTCTTTCCCAGGCTCTCAGTGGTTTCCCAACAACAGATTGAAAATGAGTGATTTGACATTGTGTGTTTCCTGCGACTAAAAGGCTAATGGTAAGTAAAAAGCATAGAATGGAGTCCTTAACCAATTGAAATGTTTCCAAAGCACCAATACACTGCAAAGCATGCAGGTGCTAACCTTTTGGTACACCAGTCACAGCTCATTTTAAATGGTTTCCATCTCAGAAGCGCCTGGTCTCTCCGACACTTACACAGGAGACGCAAACGAGGCAGCTGAGAGGCTCAGCCAGGGCCATGCAGAGGAGGGAGAAAAGATAAATCCAAGAAAAAAGGCTACGTTTTGCCTTTTTAACCACCACACTCTTAATTCTTACAGTGTTCACTCTGCTCTTTGGGATTGCCACTTGGAAACCTCACCAGTGTTGAGGAGACACAGGGTACAGAGCATTCCCCCTTCCCCACGCTGTATTATTTTAATGCACTTGCTTTCTTTGCTGTGCCCGCCTGGGCTGAGCCAGTCATTTCCATAATTTCCTTGTGTCTCAGACTCAAAATCATGCTGTCGCTGGGCAATAAGAAAATAAGAAGTCTAGAAAACGCTGAAGAAAACCTGGATCTCCCTGAAAACACCAACCACAGAATAAAGTCCAACATCTCTCTAACCGCTCCACCACTCCTTGGGCAAACACACCAAGGGCCCAGCCAAAAGGCTGTTCCAGTTCCTTCACTGGTTATGACTGACTCCAATTCCTATTACCACACCTTTTTTCCACTTGTTCAAGCATCAGCACAGCTGCAGATCTCCCTCCCTTGTTCAAATTTGAATCCTTGTTCAGGATTCAACGGCACCAGCCGTAGCACATTTCCCAACACAGCAGAGAAGTTTCTCACGTGACACTTCTCCACTTCCTTGTCCCATCAAACCTTCTCAGCCACTGGTTTCCATTTCCACCCATCCTTCTTGAACCCACAGAGGCCAAAACAAATGCAATCCTGGTTAAGATCTCACTATGATTTCATACAGTCTCACCTACAGTCCTCCTGTGGATCCAATGCATCCCAAATGATGTCTACCTCTCTCCAGAGCTCCTTTTCCAGCTCTCTGTTGATGGGACCTCTTGTGACACTTTGTACCACGTTTATTGCTAGGATCCTCCCAGCTGTCTGATTTTTTCCCCCCTGTATGACATCTTGGATCCTCCTCTGAAACAAATGCCTCCAAACAGATTTATGCCAAGATATTAGTTAACACTAACATTCATGCCAGAAATACCCAACAAGGGAATCGCTAACAGGTTCCATCTAGTCTGGTACTTCATTTTTGAGCAAAGTATCTCTACACACACCACTAACAGCTGAACCCAACGTATGATACACATTTTATATCACAGAGCTGCACGCCACCATCTCTGCTGTGAAACGTAGAAGAAAAACCCTTTCATTCCCTCCTTGCTCCCTTCACAAGTCCAGGGGTTTTGATTTTTCCTCAAGCCATCCCTCCACTTCTCACTGCTAAAGGGTGGCCTCTTGGTTGCTTGGTCCATACTTTCATCTTTGGGAGGAGCACAGCACCTTTATCAGCCTTTTAAACCCTTCATCCTCTTCTTCCTTTGCAATGCAGACATTCAGTAACTCAGCACTTCTGACACTCCAGAAACATTATGGTCTATTCAACACTGGACTCTTTGCTCAATGCAGTTGACCAACAGCTGGTTCTATTAGTTTTTCAAATTCGTTCTCTTCATCACAAAGTTGTTTTCTCTGCTACCTTAAATGAACAGGCACACCAGTGAATTATTTTCAAGTTCTTCCATAATTTCTTCACTGCTTACCAACACCAAGTCCGTAACAGTATCAGGTGTTTTCTGGCAGAGGGATCAAGCTGTCAGCTTCTTTATTTCCTCAAAATTTCCTCCTGCTGTTGGTAACTGCCTAATCAGAATTTTCTAGACATAATCAAATCCTGTGCCAAGGAAGTATCAAAGATAAAAAGCCTTTTTTGCTGAAGCAAAAGCTTCTAGTAAACACTTCAGGATATTTACTTTAGTGAAAGGGCATTTGTGGATGTCAGAGGATCAGTATTCTCGCAGTAGAAGATATCTTCATCCCCAAAAGCCTGCCATACACAATTTTTCACCCATTCAGCCTCTGCTGAAAAGTGTTAAACACTTATTTGTCCAAAGGAAAGCAGACAGCCAGGTACCCACAGAGAGGAGCCAGACCCTGAATGCAAGGGGAAGAGGCAATCTGGGCTAGCAGCCAAACCACTGGGGCCACCCTGGCATCCATCCTCTGCTCAGAGGCAACACAGCCATGAGGCCACCAAGATAAGCACCTACAATGGACTGCAATATGTTACATGCTGAGTTTTCTTCTTAAAAAAAAATAATCATAGAATGGTTTGGGTTGGAAGGGACCTTAAAGACCCTGGGCAGGGACACCTCCCACCAGACCAGGTTGCTCCAAGCCCCCTCCAACCTGGCCTTGAACCCCTCCAGGGATGGGGCAGCCACAGCTTCTCGGGGCAACCTGGGCCAGGCTCTCACCACCCTCACAGCAAAGAATTTCTTCCAAATATCTAATCTAAGTCTCCCTTCTTTCAGTTCAAAACCATTGCCCCTTGTCCTATGGCTCCCCTCCCTGATCAAGAGTCCCTCCCCATCTCTCCTGGAGCCCCTTTAGGGACTGAAAGGGGCTGGAAGGTCTCCCTGGAGCCTTCTCTTCTCCAGGCTGAACCCCCCCCAGCTCTCTCAGCCTGTCCTCACAGCAGAGGGGCTCCAGCCCTCCCAGCATCTCCATGGCCTCCTCTGGCCCCTCTTCAACAGGTCCGTGTCCTTCTTGTGTGAGGAAATGACCAGGAGAAGGCACATGAAGCAGGAGAGCTGCATCTTAATCTCTTCATCATGGGGATGTTCGTGCCCTCAGGAGGGATGGACGCTATCAGCCCTAGGAAAACTGGACGTTAATCAAGTTACAAGCTAAATAAAGCCCTCCCTTCACTTACTTCTGAGGTTACCTGGTCAATCTACACCTGCTGGTCTCCTGTCTCTATTAACCAAGTTGGTGAGACAGAGGAAAACATAGTATTTAACATCTTTATTCCCCAAAACTTATGCAGCATACCAGAAGCCTGAACTCAAGTACTTCCTCCAGTACCCCCTTCCATCCCACAAACAAATCCACCCCAAAACACCAATTTTGCTTTCAGACACAGTCAAATAATTAGTTCTCCACCAGTGGGACAGGGCAGTTTTTCAACTGTGGCTATTACTTCATTCTAAGTGGAATAAATACCTGTAACACATCTGCCCTCTTACGCCATGCAATTACTCCATGACAAAGCTGGCACAGACAATAACAACCTGCTTATTAAAAATACACGTAACAATGAACAAAAAAAAAAAAGCAAAGAAGAGGTTTTCATGTTTTAAAACATGGAAATTTTCATCTCACAAGCTCAGACCTCACTGCTTATCAAAGAAAGAAGCCACTTGGTTTATCTGCTTTCCTACAGGCCAGGTTTGGTGGTTGTCAGGTCGTGCTGACTCACGCTGAACTAAGGTAAACCAGACCCTGGGCAGGTTCTGTAAATACACACCGTGAAGCAACCGGGTTCAAGCTCTGACTTGGTGTGAAATCAAGCACCAAAAATTGCACCCAAACATTGCATCTTAGCAAGTGTTAAACCCACCCTGACTGCGGGCCATTTCCTGGGAAGTCTTCCTAATGGTTACTGGGAGTAAAAGAGCCACATTTATACCAGTACCACCATTTAAAGTCTCCCAGGGAAAAAAAAAAAAAAAAAATATATATATATGTAGGTCTCCAACACTGTTGCAGAACATGGATTCAATTAGTACGAAAGAACAGTGTGTGCGAGCGCTTTTCCTTGGTGTTTGGGTTTTCCCCTGTTAAAAAAAAAAAAGTAGTTTTTAAATGTATTTTTTTCCCTGATCAGACCATGCCTCTCTACGCCACCACGAGTCTTCCCAGTGCTTCTCAGTTCATTTATGCAGTAAGATTTGCTGGCCACACACAAAGTCAAACAAGTCTCAAAAGTGATCCCTGGTTTGGAAGACCAACCAAGCCTGAATTTAGGCTTAATCAGCTTCTTGCATTCGTCTGAACGAGAACGATGTCTATTTTAGCCAAAAGATGTGACCCATAGCTGGCTCATGGCATCATTTCCAGCTCCATCCCTATTTCAAAGGGATTGGTTTATGTTTTTCTATGTAACAGGACATCAGCACCAAAGCTGTGACCAGTCTGCACAAGCAAGGACTGCATTACTCACAGAGGCAATCCTATAGAATTAAGATAAGTATTTTAATGAATACGTACCAAGAGTAAATGTTTACCTGTGGACTTTGTAAATATTTACACATACTTAAAATGTTTTGATTGGAAACTGTAAAAGCCTTAACAATAATACCTCACATAGAAGTAGCTGACACCTTCCTTTGAAAAAAATCCACAGCCCAATTTTATTTTTAATTTTTTTTTTAATTGATGGCAGCCTTAATTAAGCTAAAAAACCTACTGAACAACAGATGACATTTCAGCACACTCACGCAGAGGTATCTCAAAGCGAGATGGAGTTAGCCGAGGAGAGTGAACTCCAGCCTGACCAAAAGAACCAGCACAAGGAACTCAAACACAAAGAAGTGAAGGGAGACAGGTTAGAGAGGGAACAAAATCAGAACGCTTTAGCAGTTGTAGTCAGAGTTAAATAGCCTCCATATGACTATATTTGTAACACAAAGCTTTCATACTCCCACCATTAACTAAAAGAGGTCAGTCTCAGGAAAGAAAGCAAAGACTAGAAAGCTTTAAAATATATAATCACTGCAGAAAAAAAAAAAAATCTAGGCCAAACAAAACATAAGAGATACCTGAGTGCCACCACTAACTGAAAGTGTTACACAGAGGGGGCTAAAGGTGCCCTAAATCCCTTATCCCCAGAGAGTGGCAATATTGAAATGCCATAACCATCTATGAGCAGACTGAGAACCTGTTGCTCTTCCCTGCTGGTATCTGGTGTGAAAGACCACCCAACTACAGCAGCTCAGCCCCACTAGCACAGGGTTTTAAGCATAGTTTTAAGGCTACAAAGCATCCAATCTCCTCACCCACTGATCAAAGGGAAGAGAGAAGGCCAAACAATCCCACCAGACACAGAGTCCTACCGCCCTCACCCCCAACCCACCCCCTGGTGCTTCCCAATAGTTGTTAAGACCAGCAAAGTACAGGGACTTTCTGGTTGTTACGGACTGCCTGGTCCTGACTGATTCTCCCCCCTTCTTCAAGCTTCTACAAGCAAACTGAGTTCCCCAGCTCCCTTACACTCTTCAACAGCAACACTGGCACTGAAAAAAAACCCCAAAAACCCCAAGAGCATTAGCCACTGGAGCTGGATTTGACCTTGTCCTGGTTTCAGCTGGGACACAGTTAATTTTTTTCCTAGCAGCTGCTTCGTTTGGGATTTAATATGAGAGTAGTGTTGATAATACATATTGTTTTAGTTGTTGCTAAGTAATGCTTATATTAAATCAAAGGCTTTTTCTGCTTCCCATGGAAGTTTAGAGGGAGCACAGACCCTGACAACCTGGTCAGAAGAATATTCCATACCACAGATGTCACCACTCATTTTGTATATTCTTTCACCATTATTATCATTATTTTCTCTTCCATTACTGTTCTATTAAACTCTCTTTATCTCAACCCACAAGGGTTTTTTCTTTTTTCCTTTCTCTTCTCCCTCTCCCACTGGGGCTGGGGGAGCATGATCCGAGTTGCTGGCTGGGGTTACACCACGACAGGTTCCCACTGTACAACAACAAACTATAATAAGTACCTTCACCAGCAACATTCCCCTACAGCTGGGAATCAAAGATGAGAAGTAACCATAAAATGCTCTGCTCTGAGGAGGAGGGAGAGGCAAAATTCAATTCATTATTTACACACATGCTAAAAAAAAAAAACCACCCTAGCAGACAAGGCAGGCAGATGCACTTTACCAGGACCTTTATCAGTCAAGAACAATTTAGTCTCAGCAAGACTAACAAATAAACACATCAGGAGCACACATACCACAGTGACACGCAAAAGCAACTACATCCAAATCAGTTGCAAGATAACAGGAACCTGTTCCTGCTTGCTTTTTCCAGAGCCTGTGAAAATCCCGTGCCTGTATGTGTTCAAACTGGAAGGCACCCCTTCCTTCAAGGGACAACTCACTTCCAAACTTCTCTGAAGTCTAACAGGCTATTATTAATAAATTTAGAAAGGGGACACTCTTAGCTGGTAAAGTCTAAAGGGGAGCATTTAGAGATCCTCCTGCCACATACTGTGTGTTCATCCATTCTCATACTAATCCGGGAACAAGCATTTCTTGCAGGGCTGAAGCAAAACGTGGCTGCACGCGAAGACAGCTGCTTACCTCTCCATCAGTTTCTCCTTATCCCAGTTGAAATGGCTGAGCAGTATCCGAGTGATAGTTGCTGGATTCTGGAGAAAGAAAAGAAAAATCATCAATAATGGAGTAACTGCTTGACCCAGTGGGTATTCTGTCATGGGAACGCCACGTTTGCAGTTTGGAATAAGCAAATGGGGAAAATCCATGTCTGATAAGGTGTATTGTCTGCATAGATTAGCTAACACAGGCTGGGAAACAGTTTAATTTGACAGAGAGATTTTAAAAGGCTCTATAAAGCAAAACAAGAATATAAAATGAGAATACAGTTGAAGACTTAAGGAACAAGTTAGTTACTGCTACCACGACACATGCCCATGTGCAAACATCTCCATGTCCAACACACTCACACATTGTTACCCCAGGATGTTCGTTAAGTGCAGGAAGGGCTAATTGCCACCCATCCTATCCATTTTTTGTCACAAGCTCAACACTATTTCCAGAACAAGAATATTTCAAGTTTGTCCCACTCCCAATCACCAAAACACTGAAAACTCTCCCAGAAAGTAAACAGCTGCCTGTGTAAGATGCCAACATCCTTTGAAATCTCCGGATGTTCTCAAACCACCTCAAGATTCAGAAAATACAACACAATTATACAAGTAGGAAAGAAATACAGCCTAGAAAACTCAGAAATAGGACCGGAAATAAAAGCTGGGTTTCACTTGTACACAAGTTTTCTTCCAGCTTAATCCATATAATCAGCCAAGGGTTTGGTCATGAGAACCACAGGGGTCTTGCTATCACGTCAGATTGTTTTTCAGATGCCTAAATCCGAATTCTCTCAGCTCAGTTTGAGGACCATTTCCGTGCAACACCCCCGAGAATGGCTACGTGTACTTTGCCATTTGACACCAAAATGGAAGTTTGCCTCAGGGCAGATTTTCAATGGCAGCTCTGAAGCTGTTGAAAAGTAGGACATAAACTAGCAATGTGATTTTTTTGAGCCTGCAGGCTACAGCTACAACTTGAAGCTGCCAAAAGCCAACACTGCCACCCAAAGCAGTGATCCCACCCCATCCTTATCACGCTCTATCTCCTGCGCTCACCCACCCATGCTGGTACACCCATCTTACACTGAAAATTACTCAGAAATGGATCTTTTCCCCATTTAAATTGCTTTTTCACTGAATCAGTTTCCCAATCCGTTTTGTCCCCTGACCACACAAGCAGCTGCATTAGCACAAGGGAGAGGGCAGGAGGGGACAGCATCCTTCAGCAGTGACACCAACAAAACCTTCACTGAAATAAAGCCCTAGGGTCAAAATGCAAGCACAAAGAACCAGTTTTGTCACTATAAAATGTGACATTCCTCTCCCTCTGTAGTGTCTTCTTACTCTTCTTATTCTTAATGCCAGCACAGCTTGTTTAAGGCCAAATTAAGAATATTTTCCAGCTTAAAAAGCTCATGTGGACAAAAGCAGCTTTAGAAAGGTTAGACCAGATCCCCGACCCAGTCCATGTGGAGCCCCATAAACAGCTGGGATGGCAAATCTGTGACACAGTATGGGGCAGAAAACCCAGAAACCAGCACTGCCAAACACTGGGTGTTACGAAAACACAGCCCCAGCCCCTCTTTGAACAAGTCTCCCAGGTGATGGATGCGGATCCAAGCTCCTAACTGTAACAACACAAGGAGGTGTGTGGCTGACAACCACATGCAATTCCATTTTCAGGCACATTTACCCACTTCCTTACGTCAAAAGCTGTGATGCTGCAGCTCCAGGACAAGCCAGAGTAGCTCCCTGCTCTGGTGGAGTTATGGTGGCTGCCCCATCCCTGGAGGGGTTCAAGGCCAGGTTGGAGGGGGCTTGGAGCAACCTGGTCTGGAGGGAGGTGTCCCTGCCACTGTGACAAGCGACAGGACAAGAGGAAACAGCCTCAAGTTGCGCCAGGGGAGGTTTAGGATGGATACTGGGAAAAATTTCTAGACCAAAAGGGTTGTAAAACATTGGAAGATGCTGCCCAGGGCAGTGGTGAAGTTGCCATCTCTGGAGGTATTTAAAAGCTGGGCAGACGTGGTGCTGAGAGACATGGGTTAGTGGTGGGTTTGCCAGCATTGGGTTGATGGTTGGACTCAATGATCTGAAAGGTCCCTTCCAACCCTGACAATCCTATGATTCCATGACCCTCACCTTTATACCTTGGCAGTGGGGCCAGTAAGTGCTCTGCCACAGGCCAACACTGCCAAGCTGCACACAGGAACCACGTCAGACCAGCACGGCACTCTGTGAAAATACAAAAACTGAAGAAAAAACTTTCTGACAGCATCACTCCCTGCTCCAGAGCCTGCACCAGGGCTGCAGACAGAGGGGAGCAAGCCGTTGAACTGTTTCGAGTCATTTTGCCACCAAGGAGCTCTACGGGAATGGAAGGGTCTCCTTCACCAAAGGCCACTCTGGGTCGAGGGAGAAGGACTGCAGCCTCTTCCAGGGCTTTAGTTTTTGATCTTTCCAGGCTACTTGGTATTTGGGTCTCTACAACATCTCTTTTTGTACTATCTGCACTATTAGCACTACCTACAGGAGCTCTTAATAGCTCACTTAAGCACACATGCTTCCTAGAGAAAATTCATCAAAGATGAAAATATACCTTAGGAAATAAAGGGACCTCATCTCTAGATTATCTTGGTTACGGTACCAGTTCCTCTAGTCAGTACAACTCGTAACTTTTTTTTTTTAATTTCCATGGTCTAGGACAAGTCTTGCCTCAAACTGGGATACCTCCTGCTAAATAGGCCGAGAGCACATGTAGGTTCCTCCACGTAGTCCTTCCAGCCCTCTCACACCTATAAATACACCATTTCCCCCCGCCATGCTCCAGAGTCACAGACGAGTTTTAGGCAGCAACGTGCAGCTCTTCTCAAATCAGGATTCGCCACTCGGAGCAGAGATCTGCCCAAAGGCTGCACAAAGAAACAGCGTTTTCTTAACTCCTCAAGCAACAGCATTACGAAAGGTTTAAATCAGCCTGAAGTCTTGTCCTGCCTTCTGCTCCAGCAGCCCCCTTGGCTGCTGCATTAAGACTTCTGGGAATACCTATTAATCACTTAATAGGCTCAGAGACAACTGAGGTAGCGGTTTCTGCCCGAGTTTTCTTTTTGAAGACGAGGACAGCAAGGTTCCCCCTGCACTGAAGGATGAGGCAACAGGCAACTGCTGGAGAGGGTACAGCAGAGGCTACAAAGATGAGGGGCCTGGAGCATCTCTCTGATGAGGAAAGGCTGAGGGACTTGGGTCTTTTTAGTCTGGAGAAGAAAAGACAGGGGGGATCTGATCAATGCTTATAAATACTTAAAGGGTGGGTGTCAGGAGGATGGGGCCAGTCTTTTATCAGTGGTGCCCAGTGAGAGGACAAGAGGAAATGGGCACAAACTTGAACACATGAAGTTCCATCTAAACACGAGGAGGAACTTCTTTCCTGTGAGGATGGCAGAGCCCTGGAAGAGGCTGCCCAGAGAGGTGGTGGAGTCTCCTTCTCTGGAGACATTCAGACCCCGCCTGGACATGTTCCTGTGCAACTTGCTCTGGCAGGGGGTTGGACTAGATGATCTCCAGAGGTCCCTTCCAACCTCGTATCATTCTGTGATTCTGTTATGCCATATTCATGAGGAACCAGAGGGCTCTGCAGTAACTATCAAGTGCCACAGGGCAAACCTGGCAAATACTGCTCACCAAAGGGCAAGTAACCATGAAGAACAAGAGGGTCTTGTTTCCTTCACGGCTTCTCCATTTTCCCACCAAAGTGGCACCACAGCTTTCCCAAACAACTTTCCCCACATCAGACACCACACCACAATACAACACAAATAAAGGGGGGGGGGGGAAAGGGGGAGATTGGTGGCTTGTTGGGCTTTAGCTTCCTCTGGCTACAGCAGTATTTGTTCAATAAGTTAATTTTAAATAAAAGGAAACTCCAGCAGCATGACAAGCTCCTACCAGGAATAGCTGGGCTGCTGCTTTCTCTGCTTTGCCGCATCCAAAAATCGAGTATTTAAAATTTAACCCGTCATTTGCCTGATAAGAGAAGGCGAGGGTTTGCCAGCGATACACCCTGAGCTGGCACGGCGCGGGGCGGACCGAGGACAGGGAGGGAGGCAGCACTAAGAGGCTTGGTTTGCATAATGTAAACCACAGTTAAATACAAATGCAAAAACCTCTGGCATTAAGGATTGCTCTAATTTAAGGCAAGGCACATCAACCAGGCACCGGGTAACAGCTGCTCTGCATTAATTGCTCACATGCACACACTTACCTCGCAATTATTGGGGAGCAGCGACGGAGGAATGAATCACAGCATCTACAGCAATGAGAGGTTGGCTCTGCAGAGCAGATTTATCCTGTAACTCGGTCGTACGGGGTTAAACCACCACCAAAATAATTTGATTTTTTTGACACTGGTTCTGTTACAGACCCATATCATCCCTCTCACTGCTGCAGGAGCCCTCAGCACCCACTCTGCCCAGCGCTGGGAAAATTAACACAATATTTAACCACCACTGGATTATGAAGCACTGGTATGTTATAGTTTCTGCTCCCAAACTGGATGATGGGCTTCTTGTTTGGCACCCGGGATTAGTGTCTACAACTCTTACACCACCAAGATTAGTTATGAACAGGCTACGACGCTGCTCAGACAGGATTTACTACTTAGGCTGGAAGCTGCAGCGGGGAGAAATGTGCTTTTACAAAGGGTATTTTCTGTTTACAAAGCCAAATTGTAATAAGGAAAGCAACTAGACACAGACGGCAAGCGAGGGGAAAAGCGAACACGTTCAGACACTCCGTTTTCCTCCAAACGGGGCTTGATGAAAGCTGAAAGAGCAGATCTAATTTACAGCAGGCACCTATTCCATGTTACATGTCGACACTGAGGAAGATCACCGGGAGCCCAGGGCAGTGAGCCTGGTGAGAGCCGGAGAGGAAAGAAACCCGAGGAAAGCAGCCATTTTGTCCAAATTCTCGCTGTCACAACTCTGCCCCTAACAAAACATTCATAATAAAGCTCTGCCTGGAGAGAAACACAGACCTTCCTTCAGCAGGGGTTTATTTTATTCTCTTTTAAGCTAACAAAGCAGCCACGTCCCAAATGTGCTTCAAACGGATCTCAGTTTCCCCACTGCTTTTCACTGGAGGTATTTATATTTATTATCATCATCCACATTGCCACGCTCGGACACAGCAATGTGAGAGAGGGATACAAGGATGGGAAACCCTACAAAGGTCTGGGCTTCTCCAAAGAAGCATTATTAATTGAAATAAACCCTCTTAATTTAACAGAATTTAATTAATTTACTGGTCACTTTAATTTACGAACTGGTCACTAATATCCAAGTTAAATTCTTTTTGCTGTCAAAATAAGAAACTATGAATTGGAAGGAGGAACCTGGATGCACTTAAATGCATAAGTGAATTATAAATTAAAGATTATTAGGACATTAGCTTAAATCAGAAATTCCAAGCAGCATAATTTGCTGAATGACAGTTTGCAGTACTTGATCTATTCATGTTTTCATCCATCAAGAAAAGCTGCACAGTTAATTCTTGCAGTTATTACCGACAAAAGCATATTTTAGAGATCAGCTTCTCATCATGCTCTCGGTTCCATTTCAGCATTCAGTGCAGATAAAGACCATTTAAGAACAACTTAAGCTCAGCTCTCCAGCAAAATCCCTTCCACCTCCTTGAGACATGGTATTGATAAATTCTTCCGGTTTATCTCCTTCCATTTCATGGCTGGTTTGGGTTTTTTTTTCTAAACACGGCAGCTTTAGGGTGAAAACTGTTGAAACTCAAACTGCAGTACCCATTTCCAAGTCACAGAGGCTTTTTCAGACTCGGTCCAGCAATGAGGAGTAGGATATTGCTTCCAGATCAGTTTTCTACACAACTGCTTCCACGCCTGTGAATTGAAGCAGACGCTCCAGAAACATTGGCTTTGCCCAAGCCTCACGCAGCTGTAAATGGTCCAAACCTCAGTAACATTCACAGTTATATTCCACGGGAGCATAAATGACACAAGATCTTACTTAAATTCCCCTGCAGAAGGAAACCAAGTGGTTTCAAGTTGGCCGAGAGCAAAGAGGAAGAGTTTTGCTTGGTGGTGACGTATCACACCCGCCGGCGGAAGAGCAAAGGGCTGACAAAAAGCAGCTCAGGAGCTTGGCTGAAACCAAGAAGCACAAACATTTGCTCCAGTCAAGTGGCATCCAGGGTCAGCGTGTCACACCACCACGGTAAATATTTAATCAGACAAAACCCCAGCCTTTGCCAGTAGTAGAGCACCAAGGGGAAATTCCAGCTGCCCTCTGAGTGTGCGCGGGACCAAATGGCATCTCCAAATCTTGTCGCCACTCCCGCCACACCACGGAAGTAAGCGTTGATAAAATATTTTATGTTAGCAACCTCACCGTGAGAAGGTTTAAAAGATTCCTTGATAAATTAAAAGAGCCTTCTGCCTCGCCTCAACTGTAGCTCTCATCACTGCCCTGGAGACCACCATCATCAGGTGTGCTGCACATTTTTCCCCACTCCTCTACAGACGACTCCAGGCCATGGAGGTGGTGTGAAGGCAGCATGCCCTGAACCTCAAGACCAATACAAGCAGAGAATACTCAATTCACCACCGAGGAGGGGCTGAAACCCCCAAGAGTCTTCAATTACTTCAAAATTCAACTGACACTCCTTTCTGAAGGACAGCAGCTCCATCTCCACCCACGGCACAGAACAAGGGTGACCAACACAACAGACTAGGCACCGTACAGCTGCTTCCATCCTCAGATAATAAAGTGGACACTGGCCCCAAATTACAGAATCACAGAATGCTATGGAGTTGGAAGGGACCTCTGGAGATCATCTAGTCCACCACCCCTGCCAAAGCAGGTCCACCCAGAGCAGGTTGCGCAGGAACGTGTCCAGACGGGGTTTGAATGTCTCCAGAGAAGGAGACTCCACCACCTCCCTGGGTGGCCTCTTCCAGTGCAATGTTCTGCAATAACACCACTTCTCTCCACTTGCACCTCTCCCAGCCCCACACAGGTAACCTCAGACACAAACACAGAGAGCAGAAAGTATTTTAAATAAGCTTTTAGCCCCAACCACCTACCAGTAAAGGCTGCCATCGTACGGTTTGCATAGTTTTTTTAGTGCACTGAGTGACCTTTGTTTGCGAAGATCCATTCACATCTTTTCTTTCAGAAGACAATTACAGGAAATCTTAAAAGCACAAAACCTCATTTCTAGCAGCCTAATAAAATTCCCCAGGAACTGAGCGTAGAAGATGAGTTCTAACAGTTGAGCATTTCCAGGATGTGATCTCCTAAGGAGGGTATCTTCAACCCTGCTGGTTTTAAACACCACTGACTGAGCACTCCTAGAAGCTGTTGGAAAACTTTTGTGTAATCTAATATTGCCTGGCTTGATTACAGCCAGGACATAAGAGGGCTGCTGGGAGAAGAGGAGGACAGTAGCCAAACGGATGAGTCCACCACCACCCATCCACGCTCTCCTCCTCTGCCATCCCCCGAGGCTCGGGAGAGAATCACACCATGGCACGTTGTTGCCATTGGCCATCCCATGTTCTATGGGGCCAGTACAACACCTGTAGGTGGATCTGAGATCCTTCTTATCTTCCAAACAGCCATTATAAATAACACCACCAAAATCAGTACTGTTTAATCTCTGTGCACCCTCCGAGGATCTATCTTTGCACCTTATAGCCCCACTGAAGCCACACTAAGTGACTTCTTCAAACTACACACCTCTGAATCACCCCTAAATTTACCCATTTCCTGCTACTGGCATTTCCAGGCAATTCCGGATGAAATCAGGCTACGTCCCTGTTACACTGCCAGTCACTGCTGTCCTCCAGCTGGCATTTACTTCTGACTTCACTCTAACTTCCCATTAACACATAACACAGGCTTCAGCTTCGATGTTGATCATCTTCCCTTCCTACATCTTTCTTCATCTCATTAACTTCCCTTCACACATCAGCTCTTAATTATGAAAATTAAGTTTTGCAGAATTACTGAGTTAGTACCATTACATGATGGCACCAAGCGGCAGCTTGATGTTCCAATGTCAGTCTGTAGTAACCTATCTGCACTTCACTGCTTGTTTCCAGCTCTGATGAACATACACTCTTGTAGCAGAGGAAGATAATAAAAAGTAACTTCGGAGAAAACTCTATTACTTCAGTTAATTGGTTCAAGAGACAGAAATGTGGCAGTCAGCTGCTTTACATTTTCTTGGAGCCTTTTGGAAAGTTTTCAGGTTAATGATTAGGAGCCGCAACAAAGATCCATTGTCTAACAAAGGTTTTAAAATCAGAAAGAAAAAAAAAAAAATACTAAAGCAACAACTCCATGATGAATTAGCAAATTTGCCAATGCAAAAACTGAATCCACACTGTAGTATTTCTAAAGAAAAGAAGATGGGATGGATTTGCGGTGCCGCTCAATGGTGCTGGGCTCTGGGTGACTGCAGAAGCTCCACCACCAACTCAACATGAATTAGAAACTGCTTGTGGGCTACCAGCAGGGAAGGTGTTTTCCAATATTTCAGCTACACCTGCTTCCAGACCAGGAGATCTATGGTTTGATGACAGGATACAGGGAAATGTTAACCCTTATTTTATACATTTAACTTGAAGAACATTTTAGCTTCTGCTTCCTGTAGTTCTGGAGTATAAAGACAAACCTTTAAAGACCAAAGGCCCATGGGTATAGAGGCCCTGTGAATTCCGATGACCTTTGCCACTCTACGATCCTTGAGGACTACGGACCAAGAGGTCTCCAAACATATAGAAACCATTTCTCACTTTTAATTCTTTGAGATTAGGGAGCACTATTGTTTTACTTCCCACAAAGGCGGTATCACCCAAAGTATTTCACTCCTCCTGGTGTCTCCCACCACAAGAGATCCTGATAAATGACCAAAAGCTCAGCTAATCCATGCAAGCACCACGAGCCCCAGCTCTGGTTTCCAGAGCTGCCGCTGAGCGACTACAGCTGAGGTACGGAGAGAAGCAGAGTGGGAGCACATGGGTGCCAGAGTACGCTCTGGAATGGGTTTACTCAACCCATTGCCTCCCACTCAGGAATTTGCAAAGACTTGCCTTAAAAAGAGTAGGAGAAGGTGATGGCATCATTTCCATGCAATTCTTCCAGTTTACTATTTCGGTAGCTCCTTAATGTCTCCCATTGCGGAGGAAGCAAACAGCGCACAGCACTGCAGCCAGGCTGGGGGTGGGGCAAGATTAAAAGCCCTAAAAGAGTTTTGGTTACTCTGAAGGTAAAGGTCCTGCAGGTTCCTCCAGGTAGAGTCCAGGTCCCCGGTAATCACCAACTTCCTCCTCGTGCCAAACCCACAGTCAACATCCAGTGTCTCCCAGCATTGCTTCTGGTAGGATGAAGAATCAATGAATGAAATAGATGGCTATTCAGAAAAAGCCATATCAGACCTCTGTGTCCCAATCACAAACAAGTAGTCACCTTCCCTGCTCATCCACAAAATATTCCTCGTACGAGCAGCGTCCACAAAGCATCTTTCAGCCCCCTTCCCTCCGGTCATTACACACCACTGCTCTTCCAGACCCCCAGGCTCTGTTTTCCCCTTTTTATCACACACAACCCCAACCCTATAAGAGTTCCCACCCCACTACACTTCATTTTGACCAACGAGAGAGTCACTGCACTGTTCCTGTGCATGTCCCATAAATGGATCCAGCTCCACCAAACAGGAAAACTGTTGCGTTTCCCCACACCACAAGTATCTCCAAGCAGCAGAAGCACTTGATACTTCTAGTCCCCCATCATCTCTCAGATAGACGGTCTCTACAAGACTAGAAAAGACACAGAATCACAGAATGATACGAGGTTGGAAGGGACCTCTGGAGATCATCTAGTCCAACCCCCTGCCAGAGCAAGTTGCACAGGAACATGTCCAGGCGGGGTCTGAATGTCTCCAGAGAAGGAGACTCCACCACCTCTCTGGGCAGCCTCTTCCAGGGCTCTGCCATCCTCACAGGAAAGAAGTTCCTCCTCGTGTTTAGATGGAACTTCATGTGTTCAAGTTTGTGCCCATTTCCTCTTGTCCTCTCACTGGGCACCACTGATAAAAGACTGGCCCCATCCTCCTGACACCCACCCTTTAAGTATTTATAAGCATTGATCAGATCCCCCCCCCTGTCTTTTCTTCTCCAGACTAAAAAGACCCAGGTCCCTCATCAGAGAGATGCTCCAGGCCCCTCATCATCTTCGTACCAGTTCCCTGTCCTTCTTGAACTGGGAAGCCCAGAACTGTACCCAGTACTCCAGATGGGGCCTCCCCAAGGCAGAGCAGAGGGGAAGGATGACCTCCCTCGCCCTGCTGGACACACTCCTCGATGTACCTCAGGATGCCATTGGCCTTCTTGGCCCCAAGGGCACATTGCTGGCTCATGGGCATTCTGTTACCCACAAATTTGGTATAGTTTCAATTCTGGTTTCAAAACGGTATGACAACTCACTAGTGTAGGTCTTGAAAAAAATATCCTATGTTGGTTCAAGAGGAACGCAAAACCATGCTTTGCTACAGAAAGAACCAATGCTGAACAAAGGCGGAGGAGTTTAGTGACTGGCCAATACCTACACTGAAATTCCTTGGCTTGGCCCATGAGCAGAGGTTGACCAGAATCAAGTAAGAAATCTCCCTTGCACAAGATTTTAGAGACACCAAGGAAGACTCCAGAAACCCAGAAGGGCTTAGCTATGCACCAGCTCTGTTTTTGCCTAGGAGATAAAGTAACAGCAACCTGAATTATTATTTTACTTGGAAATAGGGCAGTAAAACATGCTCTTCAGAGCTTTCTCCAAAGCAGCTGCATCCCATCGCCACCAGACCAAGAAGCAGGAGCTTGGAAAGGATTTATTTCAGCTGCAATACAAGCTCATGGAACCGCTGACCGCTCAGTGATGGGAGCACGACCGCTTGCACGGGTACAAGTGAACCAGACGGAGGAGCTGACCCGGGTTAAGGGGGGGGTCACTGGTTTGTTACAACCCAGATGGGGATTGCCATGTGGCCAGACGGCCGAGCTGGCACAACTCGGACAACGGGGACTTGCTTCCAAGAAATGTGTTTGTGAAATCAGTCTGCTGCGAGCCATGTGTCAGGCATGTCCAACTGGGTCTTCCCCACGTCAACAGCCTCTCCACATCATCTGGTCCCAAAGTCATTAAGAGTAAAATTCCCAGTCAGAGGTACCATACTTGGGCATCCCACCAGCGACTTTAGAAAGTGAAATCAGAAAGGTCGTTTCTCATCAAGAAGGTGAATGCAACAATTTGTCTTCTCCCCAAAGCTTTCTGGATTTGCAAGATCTTGAGGGATATGGCTGCTCAGGAGTGCAGTCGAGCTCCTAAGAGGAGCAGAACCAACCCCTGTTTATACCATCATTACAGTGTCCAGGGGCTATATTCAGCTGGGCTACCAAACATAAGATTTTAGTAAACTGTGGGAATCCTGCCAATCTCTACCAAGCTGCGTCCTCAGTGTAACCAAGTCATGAGGCCAGCAAGACAGAAATACACTGGTTTAGTCTTTTATTAGTCGATGTTGGAAAGAGGAGAAGTGGCATATGTCAGGTCAGCTCCCCATCAAGTTAATCAAAGGAAAACAACCCAAAGCACTGCACTTGGGTTTCGGGGGAATGTTTTCTTCAGTGACTCAGCTTCAGAATGAACTGTGGATTTCTGGGAAAGTACAGGTCTGCCAATGTGAGCTACAGAAACTGTCTTGTTTGCAGGCAGAAACAGAGGTAAAGGAATAAGAGGAATGTTACTTTACAACTGCTTTTTCCTTTAAATCATTCTAGAGAAGTCTGAGGTGTCTCAAAAAAAAAAAAAAAGGAGCTTTCCCTCCTTTTTCTTCACTCAAATACACATCCATAAATTAAGTTCACTCTTCCACTATAGTCAGCTTTGTTGTATATTGTCAGATCCTGCTCCAGAGCCAGATTTATCCATAGGGCTGTACCCATTCCATGGGCTCTTCATGTCTGTCAGAAACTGGCACTGATGCCCCCCCCAACTCTGCTTTTGCTGCTTTAGGAACATTCAAAGGTGTCACTGTGTCGACAGGCCCTGGCTGGGCAGTGCATGCTGCCAGCAGATCAGTGGAGGTGTCAGAAGTTGTACTTCACCTCAGTAAGAAATCTGTACTGGGCAGGGGTCGTATAGCCACACAGAACGGTTTAGAGAACTTGCTTTTTGATGGCACTTTTACAGAAAGTATCTCACAGCACAATAGGCATCAGTGTTCTGTGTGTCCTTCTCAAAGAGGCCAAACCGCCGCTTCATTCCTGAAGATCTGTTATCACACCTCATTCACAAAGATCTGCTGTAACAAAACAGCATCTGACCAAAAAAAAAGTCTATTCCACTTAAATAAAACCCCCCACACCTGCAAAGTCCTTCCTAGGAAAGCATCCTATAATATTTTGAGATGTCAGAAGACTATTTTTTTCCCCTATGGTAACATGGGGAAGTAACAATACCATGGCATTACTCCCAATGTGTAGAAGAAATCAGGCAGACTCTGAAAGGATGAGAATATTTTTCTGACACCCAACATCACAGCAGTACTGGGAAGGGTAAATTCCCAATACCTTGTCTTCTTTTTCCATAGACAATTCCCACAGCAGGTCTGTCTGTAGGTGAAAACACGTTCCAAGAAAACAACTAATTGATTTTCCGGATTAAGTTTTATAATTGTCTGCAAAGGTATCTCAAATTGTCCTTTTCTTCCTCTCAAAGGTCCTTCTGGACACTGATTAAAGACAGGCTGGCCTCTCCTTAGACAGGGTGCAAGCAGAGGATCAGACCCCAAGAATCTTCAGCATAAATGTGTCTCTCAAATGCTGGTTAAGTCTCAAATTGTTGGGTGACCTGTCTCCCACCTGCTTTTGTTACTGGGTACTAAGGGAGTGATCCATTCTGAGTATGCCCTAACACAAAGACAGGTAAGTTGTTTATCACAGAAGAAAGATACAATCCAGCCAAACTGGACATCACCAAGACGACTGCCATTGAGTTGATTCCTCAAAATCAGTTGTTTCCAGGATAACCCCTGACTGTGAACAGCTTTACCTTGAAATGCTGCCAGCACAAACACCCAACAGTTATTGCAGTGCTTGATTACACAGCCTCTTCCTCTTCTGACAGGAATGAGAGCAGAAGGACAGGTTACCTCCTGCGGCAGAAGCCAGAGCTCTCAGACTTGCAGGTACTTGGGGGGAAATACTCATGATGGAAAAATCTTAAAGCAACATGCCTGTGCAGCCTGTGTCCTGAACCCTGACTCGCTTCAAAACATTATCATAATCATTGTCCAACAAACAGACAGACAGGGAGAAGGAAATGGTAAGGCACGATGACTGCTTCCATCAGCACAATGCAGTAACACCCACAAAAATCAGTAAGTTGAAGATCTACCATGAAAACTAAACAAAAGCCACCCCAATTACAAGCTTCCCTCCTGGCAGTGGCCAGGTTGGCTCACATGCATTTTGATACAGGGTCACTGGTGGCAGGCAACAGCTAACCCCCTCAGAGACAACCTGACTGATGAGAAACGCAGGCTTCGCTGAGAAATTTTTAGCTAGTGGCACTTCGTAAGAGCATTACATAATTTTTATGGAGGAAAAAAAAAAAAATCTGTAACAATATTCCATCTTATCTTTCTCCTCCGGGCCTCAGTTTGGTGAGCATCCAAGGTACTTCACTTCTCTGTCCCTTATTGCTTCTGATGTTGTCCTCAAAGCAGCACCCACTTCTACAAACGATTCCCTCTCCAGCACTTGGACACTTAGTTTCACTTGGGCAGAGAGGGAAATTTCACCCACTCTGCCCAAGTGAAATTAAGAGCCCAAGTGCTGGAGAAGGAACGGTTTGTAGAAGTGGGTGCTGCTTTGAGGACAAGATCAGCAACACACTCTATAGCACTTTAGGAAAGAAAAAACCACCTCCCTTGGGCTGACTTCATCTCCCCATCACTGCACAAAGGCCTTCAACTTCTTTACGGTCGCACGTACCTGGCTGAACTCTTGGGTAGACAATTCCATGCCGTGTCAGTGCAGTCAGTCATCACACAGCCCAGATTTAACGAGCATCCCCATTTAGCAATCCAGCTCCACAACTGGATCCCGGTTCTTACCGCCACCTTCTCATTTTCCCGACAGCAGACCATGCCCGTGGCTCATCTCTGCATCACGCAGCAGAAAGACGGGTGCCTTGCCAAATTGCGATGCAAAACAGGAAGAGCTTAACCCTTTGAAGTACTTACTGGCAAAATATGTTTTGGACACACAGGATGTCAAACAGGCAGCAAATTTCCCCTGGTGATACCTATGCCTTGGTCTACAACCCTCAATTAAGGAAAAAAAATAATTTAGCCATCTTAACACTTTCAAACTAGATAGGGTCAAGAAATCATTGCCAATACAGCAATGTCTGGGGGATGTAATCTTTGGCAAAAGCCCCGGAGCAGATGTGGTTAGAGCTTATCTCACTTCTCTGCACCGAAGCAGCTATACCTGCAAAAGCACTTATTTTTTTTCTTTTCCTGCTGGCAGAAGGTGCATCTGCACTAGGAAAATCTGCCAGCATCCTTTTCCCAACGAGTCTCTTCTAGCTCAGAGACCATTTTTTAATGATGACTTTGCAGTTTATTTGCCATACTCTGCTCATTTAGTCTTACTTCGCTTTATAGCCAACAAAACAGAGCCCTGGCAAGATCCTATTTTATGAGGCGCAATTTTCCACTACAAGAAGTAATTTTGCCTGTTAACACCCCAAAACTCTTTCCTCTGAGGGCTCTGCAGAAGTCACCTTCGAAGAAAAGATATTCTGGAGGCAGGAAGAGTTCAGCAATTCCCTTGCTCATTCTCACTCCCATCCTTTACCAAGATATATCTAAAATTGTAACTGCGGTCTCTTAACTGCTGCATGTATTTTTAACCAACTACCTAGGCTCCCTCAAATTAAGACAAATTACTCTATTGGGATTCAATAACAAAACACAAAATGTACAAGCAGTGGGGGAGAATAGGAAACCTCGAACTTCTTCACCATTTTCTCATTTAAGGGGTTTAAAGACTTGCCTCTACACAAACCCGCACTCATTTAATCAGAATTGTTTCTAAAGCAGTTGAGTTAAACCAGCAAGTCTATGCAGCAGACCCTCCCAAGCACCTGGAGCATCTCCCTTTCCATGGGGAATAGGAAATAAGCCTATTCTTGTATGGACTGTGCATTAGCTGACGAGGATATCCCTTGTTCCTTTCCTGTTTAAATATTAACCATCAGACACCGGGCTTCTGCAAGAGAAAAAAACCCACCTCATCAGTCTTGCTTTATAACTGATGTGAAGGCTGGCAATATGAATAGTTACGCTAATGACTAGCAGATAATTAAGTGCACTTAGAGGCACCCAGCCTCATCCAAATGACAGCACTGCCAGCAGAGAGACCCTGGCAAGTGATAGCGTGACAGCGGACAGAGGAATTACACCAGGGTACACGGGAATGACAGAGATCCCAAACATCTCCAAGCTCACTCCCTCCAGATAGCTGCAGGATCAGCCATCCCAGGCATCTCCGAAGACGGCTACAAGCCTGGGCACTCTGGTGCCCTCCCAGAAGCTCTCATCCCAGCTGAAAAATAAGCTTCAGATACACAAAGTTAGTTCCCAAACAGTAAATGGCCAATACGGATTAACACCACAAAGTAGGTGAGAGACTTAGAAATGAAGAAAGCCAGTCAAGAAGCAAGCATTTGACCAGGTTCTCAAGCATTCACAACAGTTTCCATACAATTTCTGAACCCATTTCCAACACCTCAATACAGAATTCCCCATTGAAGGCAAAGTATCTCACGTTTCTAAACCTCAATAGTCCAAGACCTGTATCGCATCCTACTTGATCTTTGCTGTCATTTCTAAACCTCAATAGTCCAAGACCTGTATCGCATCCTACTTGATCTTTGCTGTCATACAGAACTACGCTTCACTTTAAGGCAAGGACTTATGGTCCGGGCTTACTAGAGCCTGTCAGAGCTCCCAGAAGAGAAATGAAGCTGCTAACAACGTGTTGGGGTGTTCTTCGTCCTATCTTTTTAATTAAAAGTTGCTGTTCAGCCATAAAGCTAGGTCACTTCTGAGCACCTCCTCTGGAGTCTAATCTTGCCAGGCCTTGGAAGGCTTCTCCTTTGGTCACCCCCCTGAGACACAGCTCTCCCACACATTCTCTCTTCTTCTCAGAAGAGGTCCTTAACTCCTCTTCTTTCCAGACCATTCTGTCCAGCTCTCAATTTCTCAGATCCCTGAGCCTGATTTGGATGGAGATTATTAGGAGTTAACTTATTCTGAAGTTCTGCTTCCTACACAGGAAAGCTCATCACATGGGAGATTGTTTACTTATGTGAATTCTCCTGTTTTCCCCTAATCCCTCTCCGCATTTCTATCTGCCAGACAAAGGAATGCTGATTGCATTTGTATTTTATTACACAAGAACACCCTCAATCCAAAGCTATCAGCTGCAAAAGGGATCAGTTTTGAAAAAACTACCCGGAGCTCTTTCTAAAGTTAAAATACGCACCTATAATTATACATGTTCCCAAAACAGGCCACAAAAACATTGTGTAGATACACATGAATGTCTTTTGCTGACAGTAGGGAGTTGAGCAATTTCACCAGTATCACTTGTGGCAAACGGAGCAAAGCAAGGGTCAACCAGTGGCTGACCAGTAAGAGCAGAGAGAAGGCCCCTTTAATCAGAGTTCACTGATCCCGTTCATTATTTGGCCCTGCAAACAGCTGCCCCTATTGCAGGTTACGGGTGCACGTGTCTATACACCCCTGCATCTCAAAAAAGCAGTGTTTGGGATGAGTATTACACACCCAAAGACACCTAAAGCTTGAGTTTTGTTTCAAGCCAAGCAGCAACAGGAGCCTACCACCAACAGCCTGTACTGCCTCCGCTCAGAAAACCAAAGAAAAACCCTAAAAGGAAGTTACCCAGAGTGAAGTACTTCACCACACAGTAACTATTTCACCAGTTTCCACACGCACACATCAAAGCGGCACGGGAAGGGTAAAATCAAGTATGTCCTGCCGTGATTTTTATATAATGGACTTGTTCAAATACCAGCTACTTCCTCTGCGGCTCTGAAAAAGTTTTGCTAAAGTAAACAGGTGAAATGCAGCTTCCCAGCTTCGTACGCTCCCAGGGCTCACTCACCTCACTGCCCCGGAGGCCAACTCAGCCCTCCAACGCCAGGCAGAAAGCAGAAACTTTCAGAACCACTTCACATTTTCATTTCTTTATCTTGGAAGAAATTCTCTTCATGCTTTCTCTTTAGGAATAGGCAGACGTAAGTTTAAAAAAAAATAAAAATCTTTGAACTAACACCCAAAGTCAGTTATTTTGCCTGTTAACTATTTTCAAGTGCAATTATACTGATTCTTCTGGTTCTACATTTTTAGTGCACATTCTCCACTTCAAGAGGACTTCAACTGCACCCCAGCGGAATCCTTCTGAGGAGGAACTTCTACTTATCCACTGGAAAACAGTTATCCCTCATCTGGCGAAATAACACACAAAACATCACTCCATCAAGCACAGGCAATTTTTCTGAAGGGCTGTAAAGACAATAAGCAAATATCCAAGCTTTTCATTTCTAACATTGGGGATTATCTCCCTCCAGCTCCCAAATTCCTCAGATCACAGGGCAATCAAAAACTTGATCTTCTGTGAATTAACACGCACCTTTCCCCACCTGTAAAGGCATGTTCAGGGTGTCCCAGACCAAGAAGCCAGGCAGAGAATCGAGTCAGTCATACAAAAAACTTATTTTCTTTCACACCTTTATGTTTCAGCCACAAGTACTTTCCCAGAAGACCTAATTTTTTGAAGCAGATGGCCAAGACAGGATCCTTGCACTGCTCATCTCTGGAAATGAAAGGTGGCACAGGGTGCTCTGGGACGTAAAAGTTTTAACTGAGGAAGATACAAAGCCAAGAATGCTTTGAAAAAATACTGGAAGGAAAGAACTTAATACTCCATAAGACAGTCATGGAGAAGCAGCGCCTGCCACTGAAGCTGTCTGGGGTCCATGCTTGTCCGAAGGGAGGGCCACCAAAGGGGTGCATGTGTCCCTCCTAAGCCAGTTCTTTCAGGTTTCTTCTTCTTCTTCACTAGGCAGTGGCAATGCCTCCCAACCAGCTGCCCCACCAGCTCTCAAATGCTGCCCAAAACAGCTGGTAGGACTAGTAGCAATGCCAAAAGGCACCACAATGGCCAACACACTTGCACAAGGACTCTTCATGAGGAAGTACAGTGATAGGACAAGGGGGAATAGTTTTAAACTGAAAGAGGGGAGATTGAGATTAGATATTAGGAAGAAATTCTTCGCCATGAGGGTGGTGACAGCCTGGCCCAGGTTGCCCCCGAGAAGCTGTGGCTGTCCCATCCCTGGAGGGGTTCAAGGCCAGGTTGGAGGGGGCTTGGAGCATCCTGATCTGGTGGGAGGTGTCCCTGCCCAGGGCAGGGGATGGCACTGGCGGGGCTTTAAGGTCCCTTCCAACACAAACCATTCCATGATTCTATAACATGCAAAGAAGCGGGCAGCTGAGCTACAATGGGAAGAAACAAATTAATTTTGAGAAGTATTTATATGCCTTATCAGCTTCTTCCTTGTTCCAAGCGACTTTCATACTGTTGAAAGTTTGGATCTGAAAGGATTCCTGACATTTGGCAAAAGTTCTCAAGTCTCCAAAAACAGGCAAGAGACATGACGCAGAGAGTTGTGTTTGAGCGTTACGTACATAGGGTGGTTCAAACCCTCACCACAAAGAAGTACTCTGAATACCAAAAATAATTACTCAGCACTGCTATGCCGTGTAAACAAGGGACCTCTTTGGAAAGAGTGTCTGTAGTTATACAGACATTTCAAATTCTAAAAAGGAACCGATTTGTGAAGTGCAAACACTACCAAACCAAGCTACGTGTGAAACTCAACTACAGAGGAAGCCTCCCATAGCAGTTCTCAAAGTACTCATTTAAACAGTATTTCCATCACAGCTCAAGATCAAAAGCTGAGGAATCAGATATAGGCCAGACAAACTCAAAGTTTTCAACCTTCCCAACAGCAAACACCTGGGATGGTAAAGCAGAATTTTCATTATCAAATTAAAAAATCGTATTTTTTTTTCCTCCAGCTCACGTAGAGTTGGTCACGTCCTGGTTGCGCTGGCGCCTCCTCCACTGATACCCTCCAGGAGCTCGGCAGAGCGCTCTCAAACACGCAGACATCTGTATTCTGGGCCACACTCAAATGCACCATTTGGCATCACTGAGTAGCTACAAACCCTCCGTGTGTGTCTTACAATAAACGAGGCTACAATTCTCTTGCAGTTGCTGAAGCTCCTGAATGACTTCACGACATTCAGCAGCATTATATGCCTATATATACACGCAAAAGCCTCCACACACTCTCTACGGCTGCCAATAATCCAGCCACAAATAAGAGAAAGCACCACTTGCAATATTTTTAGATCCCTCTAACTCCAAAAGTAATAGAAGTCCAAAGGACTGAAAGCACAACCCCAAACAGGTAAATCGCAGGGTGAACCACGTGGAGAGGACTTTCAGCCTTCACAGTTACTTCCCATAGGAAGTGACAAACTTGGGGTTCTTTACCCAGTTACCAACGGTTCAAAAAGGTTTTTCCTAAGCGGAGGGACAAACAGCTACACTCTCAAGAAAGAAAAGGCTCCTACAAAGTGTTTCTGTATTAAAACTTTAACTATTAAAGCACTATTATAAACACTATTATAACACCAGCACAGCTTAGAGTTCAACAATCGCTTCCTTGAATTGCTCTATTACCTCTGACTCCGAGCAGCAGAACCAATTGTTGTTTATCTTGTTCATGGAGTAAAGAGGAAGAGAAATTATTTTCAAAATAGAAAATTGAAAACAATTCAACAGGTGCCACAGACACTTGGGGAGGTGCTTCACAGGGAGATACTTTTAACTTAGGAGTGAACGGCATCACTTTGAACAAATTTTAAAGCCCCTCAGGTCTCAGTTTTAGTCACAAGAAGCAGAGAGTGTCAAACTGAAATTCCGTGTGCCGTGCTCCTGAATTTAACGTTGCTCACCAGACAGCGCTAAACAAGGAGCAGGCAATATTTCTGCACGGACACAGGACTGGCTCGTACTTCTACATCATGTCACAGCAACACAAAGAGCAGCAGAGGTTTGGGTCCTATTTCCGATTACAAACTTTAAGTCAGGCAAGGCTAAAACTAAGGAGTCAGATATTGAGATAAGTATAAAAGTGTAAGCCACAGCTTCATTTTTAATGATCCCTTTAACACCCAGAAACAGCTATTGTTTCACATCGAGGACCCCGAACGCTGCAGGCTTAATTACGACTTCTCCGGGGCACACCAGTTACCAACTTACAGCAGAAAATAACACTCCTGCTTTGCATGGCAAGTATGGTCCTGCTCAATAAATTAAACCCACAGGGAATAGCAATAACCATATTTACTGTTTGTTTCTCACTTTCTGAAACAAATGTTTAAGAGCAGCTAAAAAGAATAAAAGAGTGTTTTCAGTTTCACTTTGAAAGTTTCCCCAATACTCGCCAGTCCCCACCTGCATCCGCAAGGCCCCCGGGAGAAGGCTGCCGTGTCGTGATTTTTGCAAAATTATGTTGAAACAAAAGAAACCAGCATCAATTTATATTTTTTTTTTCACTCATGGCCAGCCATGAGATTTACATTTGGCCTAACAGAAATCTAAAGCACTAAGCAAATAGGTCATTTAAGTACAAAGTTTAAATTACCCTGGAGACTCAACAGATAGAACAAGATTCTTCTACCTGGTAACGCTGAAATTTGTAATAATTCTAACCAAAAAAAAGTCTATTATATTCAGAATTACATGTCTTGGCAACCAGGGAACAAGTACCACGGCACTTCCAAAAGCCTTGCAGCAATGGCTTACACAAGATTTCAGGAACGTTTTGTCACAGCGAAGTTTACTCCATTCCTCGGAAATATTAAACGCATTCCTCCTATAATGAAACACCTTATAAACACCATGTGACAGAAACATGGAGTTTAACAAAGCATTTCCTTCCAGCATCATAACATTTAGGGCCCCACCAAGGATTTTATTATCAAATAAGTAGCCACACAGTAAGTTGGAGGCTGGCAAACCCGCCTCGTGCCGGCAGCGCAAGGGGACCCAAATGCAAGAAGCATCAGCCCAAAGCGCTGCCACCCACGGACTCCCACCTAATGCTCGTCAAGCAGCTTCAAGTACTCCGAGTCTTCAAGATGTCATATCTAACATTAAATACAATTTTAAGCACAACCCCATACAACAGCAGCAATTCCCGGTGCTCGCTGGCAAGTCATTCCCATTTCAGACAATGTATTTGGGACGTATTGCCCATAGCACTGAGTTACACCACAAATTCCCTAAGATACGGCTGGGAATTAGTACGTTTTGTCCAAAGCCACTGTTTAATAAAACCCTTTTTGCCAAGCAACAATGGGTTGGTTTGCACTTGCCATAACAGAGGGCTATTTAACAGCAGGGCTGCAGCGTTCCAGGGGGTATCTGCACCGCTTCAGCTCTGCTGGCCTCTCCAAAACACCGCTCCTCAACAGATGTAACAAATACAGCATTGTAATTTAGGGGTGGCCTGGGGTTTCGGCTTATTTTAAGGTCAAAGCTCTTACCCAGTTACCTTACTTCCAAAGAAGTCATCCAGCTTTGTCATCTAAATGAGAAACCAACATTTGGTACAAATGCTCTGATGTTACACAGGCATTTCAAATACTAAAATTTCTAAAATTAGAATCACAGAATGGTTAAGTTGGAAGGGACCTCAAGGACCATCCAGTCCCACCCCCTGCCCTGGGCAGGGACACCTCCCACCAGACCAGGTTGCTCCAAGCCCCCTCCAGCCTGGCCTTGAACTCCTCCAGGGATGGGGCAGCCACAGCTTCTCGGGGGCAACCTGGGCCAGGGTCTCACCAAATTGCACAATTCTTACCTGTTCTACTCTGAAGAACCATATTTTAAAGGCTACAGTAAAGAGAAAAGGTATTTTTGAGCTGGATTAACCTTTATTGGATCCAGTGATGCCACCTCCCTCCAAGAAAAAGCCCAGGTTTGAAGCTCAACATGCTCAAAACCTCCGCATCCAGGATCCTGCTCCCTGCTGCGGGGTGGGGAAAAAAAAGAAAAGGGTCAACTCCCTTTTTGTGCACTTTGTTTTAAAATATCAACTACCTCAGTATTTTCAACACCTTACCACTACAAAGTCCAGACAGAATGACAATGGGCAGTGACGTCACAATGATGTCATTGGAATGCTCCAGAAAAAGGTGACCGAAAAGGGGAAGTGAAGCCAACTCAGAAATACTGAAATGGCACAAACTTGCACCAAGGGGAACACACATCAAATGATTCCCCATGTAATTACCGTGATATAATGGAAGCCATGCTCTGATCTGAGGCAGGGTTTAAAAGTCCCAGCAAATCAACAGCACAAGGTGAAGGGACTTATTCATACCCCTAGTTTTGCATTCAGGGAGGAAGGGGAATTTTTGTTGCCAGACTATGAGCAAAAGTGCCATATACTTTGCAAAAATCAACATTAAACACCTGAAATCCAACTTATGCTCAGACAAGAAAGAGTAAACACAAAATATCCTGAATACTGGAGTCATTCTGAAAACTCCTGAGTTCACTGCAAATTTCAGTGGTCTTAGAAGACCAAGTGATATAAAAAAAGGTAACAGTTTGGTGCCAAGAGGCCATCTTCAAGTGCCCATTACAGGCTACAGTGCAAATTACAGCCTCTCGAACCAGTAAATTCACCTCAAGTCAGCTTCTACTGCAAAGTCTTCATCAGATCAAATCCCTGTCCTGAGAAGTTCATGTTTTTCATATACAGCTTGTATTCAGAAATGACTACAGGGCCGGGAGAATGAATTTAATTCAGTCCCTCCAACCAGTATTACTATCAGCTAATAAACTGTTCAAGCACAGTGTTTTAATAGGGACAAAGGCCATTCAATACGGACAGCTATACCTGCCACGGCTCAGATATCCCCTTGCAGACACTTCACGGCTCATTGATACCTTTTCCTTTCGCTGCTGCTGCAAAGATGATCAACTGAAAAAACCAAAATCCTATTGATACCTTGTTTCTGATCAGAAAACAGCAACTTTGCTACTTAGAGGATGCAACTGAAGTTTTTGGGTATGGGGTACCTCTGCATTACATCCTCACTTCAGCAAGTTCCCAAGCACTAAGAAACGTACCCACAGCCATCATCCTCTGATACCAAGAGCCCAACATAGACACACAGAGACCAAAGCCACCCCAGTACTCAGCTGGAACAAGTGAATCACAGCGCTGCAACCAAAGATCCGCAGCAGGATCCTGAGCCAATGTGACTCCAGAAAAGGTTTACTGAACCAGAAAAGCAGCAGCAGCAATCCTGGTTGGGCGCCAGAAGCAAGGAAATAAACAGAACAGAGCCCTGGAAGATTTCACCACCAGCAACAGAAGCTGGGATGAGCAAATACCAAGGTACCAACCAAACTGGGTTAACTTACCTCTGAACAGACTGGAAATCTAAAGGCAGTAAGCTGGCATTTAAAAGCAATTCAGAGCAACTGAATGTTTTCCTACCCTCTTCTGACACATTCCAAGGCTTAAGCTGATTTTAGGTTCTGACTTTACCCAGGACATTCTGAACAAACTGGCTTCCTGCACTCTGCTCTGTTAAACCAGGAATAACTACTGCAAACCTAACGCAAGGAACTAAAGAACGACAGGCAGCCACAGCGGTTCCGCGCAGGTGGTTGCGAGGCTTCCGCAGAGCCCAGTGCAGTCAAGTCCACCACAGGGTCAGATCTCCCACCACCACTCCAGGGACAGGAGAAGAACGGTCTCTTGACCTACATCAACTTCTTTCCACCAGTTGTGCAACTCAGACGTCAAGTACACAAGTGGTACAGCTCAAAGTTAGTATAAAACGGGTGGGAGGGAGGGAGGAAAAGCCGCACAGACCAAAAACCAGAACTTTGTCTGAGAAATAAGTTCATGAAGAACATGTAGACAAGTCCACCGTTCCACCGGGTCAGGAAAATGCATGAGCAGAAACACTCACTACTCCTCACAGGCAGGAACTTTTCCACCACTTGCGCAAAAACAGGACAAATGGTAGAAGCTGTTCAATACAATCCTGATTTTCAGTTTTAGTCATTAAATACAGACTCATCATTTTAATCGTTGTTTCAAGGAGTAAAAACTTTTTAAGTTACCAAATATTTGTGTGCCTACTTGCCATTTGTTTCCCTCCCTATATTAGGATCAGTAACTGGTAGCAAAGAAACATCCGTACTTAACCATGAGATCATCTTTAACTGCAGGGTAATCAGCTAATCTAGACAAGACTCCTTTATTCAGCTTTACATACACAGCACTATTATTAAAGTCATAAAGTTTAATTTGACTCAAGAAATGCCATTTACTAATTTAGTAAGCAAATACTTTTACAGTTGTTTGCATCAAGCTCCATATAAACTACAGTGGATTTACAGCACATAAAGCAACATTTTAAAGCTTCTATTATGGCCACTGTAGAGCAGTGAATAGTTGGGCAAATGCATCCACTAAAGTATCTCATATTTAAACGGATTTACCGAGACCAGAAGTACACACAAGCAGCAAAACAACTGCTTTCTGGGCACTGTATGTCCTCCAATATTTAACATCCATAGATTTCACTGCTCCTGTTTGCATATTGGAAAAGGAAAAGCGTTTTCTATTTATTTGCTATAACTCTGAATAACGTCAAGTAAACGGGAACAAAAGAAAACCCATGCACTCTGGTCACCTGCAGAAAAAGTGAACGGCATCAGAAACTTTACGGGAAGCTGGAGCAAAACCTTGCCATAAACATTTAGAAGGGGATGTGAAATAGTTTCAGTGGCTTGATATTTTCCAAAAGCTCAAGAGCCAACAGATAAGACTTTCATCTGCAAACAGTAAACGTTGTTTTGAACTCGATTCCAATTTGTAAGCAGCCTGCTTAAAAACCGGAGGTAAAAAGGTTACCGATTCGAAGGGATTGCTTGAATCCTTCCTGGTCTGTGCTGGAAGTGAACAGGATAGTGGTTCAACCCCATGAGAAGGAGTGTTTGTATGTGGCGGGGAGGGGGGAAGGGAGGCGGCAGCAGAGCCAGAGTGGTGCCTGGCTGCCTCCCCTCGAATTCCAGAGCTCGCCATGGACCCACCGGCTTACCCGAGGAACTGTAGGGGCTCAAACACACACACACACACCCGCCCCCAGCCAGCGTGAGGGCGGAGGGCGAGAAAGGCAACACACACAGATTCCCTGGAAACCACACAAAGAACGAGGAGCCCTTTTAAAGCCCAGGGCCTCGTTCCCGACGCTTCCAGGGCAGGAAGCAAGCTCCCGGCCTGCCCCGAGAGGCCTCCCCCAGGGGAAAGGGGTACCGAGGACCCCCTGTCTTCCCCCGGGGAGGGGCGAGGGGCTCCCCCAGAGTATGCGTGTGTGAGGAGGGGGGGGGTTAGGCCGCGGGAGGGCCGGGCCCGGCGCCCCTCAGGCGAGGCCCGTTGGCGGCGCGGGCCTCCACCCCCCCTCTCCGTGTCCCCGTCCCCCTCCAGGGTCCCGGTACCGGTGCACGGGGGGGGGGGGGGTGTGTCTCACCTGGATGACCTCGTTGACCTCGCGGATACACTCCACCATGTGCTGCAGGATCTGCTCGGCCGTCAGCACCTCGTAGCGATAATCCTCCTCCTGCTCGGGGCCGCCGCCGCCGCCGGGGCCCGGCCCGCCGCCCAGGCCGCCTCCACCGCCGACGCTGCCGGGCCCCAGCCCTCCCGTTTCACCGCCCAACAGCCCGTCGCGCTCCCCGCCGACGCGCAGCCCGGGCTCCACCAGCTCCACCTCGCCCAGGTCCAGGTTATCGTCGGGCTCGTCCTCCTCCTCGTCCTCTTCCGCGCCGCTGTCCTCGCTGCACTCCTCGTCCTCGTCGAACTCGTAGTTGTAACCCTCGTCCGAGTCCATGGCGAGGGCGCTGAAGAAGCGGCGGTGGCGGCGGCGCCCCCCCCCCGCCCCGCCGGCCCCGCCGCGCCTCAGCCGCCGCCAACAAAGGGACGCGGCCGACCCGCTCCGTCACCGCGCGCCGCGCACGCACGGCACGTCACGCCGCGCCGCGTGACGCGCGGGGCGCCGCGCCTGCGCGGCCGCCGCCGCCATCTCCCCTTCGCCGCGCCGGGAGCCATCTTGAGTGAGCGACTCCCCTGCGGCCCGCCGGCGCCATCTTGAGTGCGGCGCGGCGCCATCTTGAGTGTGGCAGGAGGAGGAGGAGGAGGGGGGAAGGAGGGAGTTTACCGGCTTCTCCCTGCCACCGAACCACCAGCTCTGGGCGCCGTGGGGTGGCCGGGGCGTGTGGTGGAGGTGGGGGCGTAGACCCTTCCTGAGGGGTCCTATCACCCCAGCACGGAGGGAAGGCCCTCGGCGCTGCCTCTGTGTAAAGAGTGGTTGCAGAGCTCATGGGAGAGACAAAATGTGAGGGAAACGTGAGGGGAAAAAAAAGGTTGTTCTGCCTCCAAATCAGACTATAAATGCATCGAGACCCTCCAGGCAGAAGTTCATGTGAAACCATGGGATAAACATGTTCCTGTCATCCCTGGAGGGGACCCCAGCCGTGCCGGGTGGCATCTCTGAACTCCAGCTGTGCCTTCTCATCAGGGGAGATAATAATACCCAGTTTTTCACAGTGGTGCCAGGCTTGGTTCCCTTTCTTCTCTGTTAATTTGGCATTTTGCAGGGGGAAGAATACACATCACCAGATCATGGGCAGACCTCCTTCCCTCCCACAGATGGCTGGGGCTGAGCCCACCATCACTGAGCCGTGGGGCCAGCGCCGTTCCCAGGTGGCCTTGTCCCTCTGGATCCCCTCATTTGGACACCAAGCTGCTGGTGAAGAGCAGGGCGGACATGGGGGTGCTGCAGGGGTTGATCGCACTTCACCTCCGCCTTCCCTGCCATCGCAGCAGCCTGTGCTCGGCCTGGTATGGAGGAGGCGAGCAGGGCTTTATTGTTTGCAGCCGTTTGGGGAGCGCAAGGGACTCCGGTTGGCTTGGAAACAAGGCTGCAGCCTGGCCCAGAGTAGAGCCGGCTGATACCAAACCCTCCGCTGCTATTCACCGCAGAGCCGAGAAGCCGGCACGGCCCCGGGAGGGCTCCAGGGCCACCTCCACCGCCACTAATCCTCCACTTCCTCATGCCCCGGGGAATCATTTCTTTCCGGGGTGAAGCGGGGCTGTTGCGATGTGGTGACATTATTCACCCGCTCCACCCGGATGAAGGTGCCCCTGCACCCAGAGGAGCCGGAGGAGACTCAGCCTGGTGGTATGCGGCGTAGGTGTGACGAGTTTCATCAGCTCTTTGTATTAGGCACCGCGGGATCCTGCTTCCTGCTCCTGCTTCAATACAAATACCTTGTGAAACAGGCAGAAAATTAGAAGCCGCCTCCAAAAGGGTGTTTTCTGCTGGAGCACGGAGAGCGTAACGACGGCCGCAGCAACGGGCATTTAAGCTCAGGGTGAAGCAGGCAGGTGCCCTTGGGGATCCAAGCAGATTAAAGGATCCTATGTTCTGGGTAGATGCCTCTGGAAACCTCACTGGGTACCAGTCTGCATCTTCAGACACACAGGAAGCTCTGAAAATCGGTTCCGGGTGTTTCATAGCATTACAGCCGCTTCCAGCAAGCTTGCTACAGTCGCCATTGCCCACTGTCCTCCCCAAACAGCCATCATGCAAAGCCATCCCCATCCCACAGCCGGGAACAGCCCCTGGTTCCCGAGCTGTGCTCTGCCGGGGTCAGGAGTGGCGTGGGGAGATTGGGCTGGGCACGCAGGATGCCTCACGCCAAGCTACGTAGTAAATAAAGCCAGTTCCCTAATTACCTGACTTATTCGGAATGGCAAAGGCCCGGGCATTAATCATCCTGCCCTACATAAATATAAATAGCCCTGGCTTTGTTTGGCTCTGGACTTACCAGCTGGACACTCGTTTGCCAGGCTGGTCCCGTCTTGAGCCCCTGGGGCTCTGTTGGTTGCCCCAGCTCCTCGCCCTACGCTTTGTCCCTAGGGGTGGGGGACTGCGTGTCCCACCCCGGTGCTCTGTGCTGGCCCTGTCCTCCCCAGTTGGTGACATGCCCCGCTCCTCGCCAACACAGGAGCAGGCATGGGGGGCAGCAGGTCTGCCCACCGCACCCCAAGGAGCGGGGTTTTGCTTTATGGGAGCTTTGCAGCTTCCCAGAGCCCCTGCTTGGGCTGAGACGCGGGTCCAGGCCCCGCCGGTGGTGACCTTCCCTTCCGGAACGGGGTTAGCAGTGTGTTGGGTACCCCTCCATCCCCCGGTGACCCCGGCATCCCTGCCGCCGGTACCCGAGCGCCTCCCCGCCGCCCCCTCCTGGCCCCTGCCGCGGCTGCAGGGCCCTGCCCGAGGAGCTCCAGGCACCCAGCTCCCGCCACCACCTCTCGCAGCCCCAAAAAACCCAAGGGGAAGGGACACCCTTCACAGCACAACCATGTATAAGCACATTTAAACGTCAAACTGTTTCCCTTCCTCATATAATCCTTGTAATAAACATTTATAAACAGCGATGGGGTCTTCCCTGTGTCATCCCACAGACACGGGGATGTGGTCCTCCTCCTCCAGTCCCAGCCTTATCTTTTTCCGCTACAAGGCAGGGATGAGCATTTTGCTGCTGGATACTCCGCAGCTAAAACACTGATAAGTCTCAAAAATACTCTTTGGTACGAAATTTTAGCTGTGCCCTTTGCATAAGGTCCTCCTTTTGCTACGAAGTTCCCAACTGAACAGTCACGTATGGAGTCCCGGGTACCCACCAGCTGCTTGTAGATGATTGGCAAAAGGTACCCAAGAAAAGCCTTCAGCTCATCCCGTGGGGATCTGCGCTGCCTCTGGGGATTTTTAGGACTGCAGCTACCAAGGAAAGTCGAGAACCGCTCTCCTACCCACTCTGAAAAATGATCTAGATCTCCATAGGCACCTGGCACTTTTTCATTTTACTCATGCAAGAGCTTAATTACCCGAGTGATTCTAGTAACCGTTAATGCTGAAGCTGACAAGAATAAAACATTGCACCGCAACCACCTCGCTGGGTGAAGTTAAGTGCCCACTTACGGGATTTACAGCAGCAGGGCCTCTGCGCACAAAGTGTTTGTCACCACGAACAGGACTGATCCCAGCTCAGCCCCACAGCCGGGGATGGCAGCCACCAATACGCAGCATCTGCCCGTTTCAAGATACCAAGATGCTGCCAAAGTGGTGTCCCCAGGCTCCTGGGGGGGTTCAGGGTGCACCTCCCACCTCACCCAGCCTCCCTCCTGCCACACTGCTCCTTGAAACAGGCAGGATCTCCAGGAAAAACCCTTCTCTGCCATCACCTGAGGCACTGGGAGATTTCTTAATGCCTCGGGTTTGCTTTTGGCTGCCCCCACACCCGTTACCAGCCTCCACGGTGAGCGGGGGCTGAGATGCCCCTCAGATCACCGCTGTTTGTTCAGCCACCCCAAAGCTGTGCCAGCTGGAGATAATCCAGAGGAAAAAAAAGGCTTTTCAAATAATACGGATAGCGCAAATATCACCAGGCTGAGCTCGAGTCAAGAACCCAAATCCTTCAGACTGATTAACACATCTCACCGCAAGCTTTCTGCCTTAAACTCCACTTTTAAGTTCATAATTGTTGAAATATTCCTCCTCGCTGAGACCCGCTCCTGCCTCCTCGCTCTCAATCTCCCAGGCCCCGCTCCCCTTACACGTGCTCTCCCTTCTGAAGAGGTCCCTTCTGCTCGACTCCAT
This sequence comes from Calidris pygmaea, assembly GCA_003697955.1. Classification (NCBI taxonomy): domain Eukaryota; kingdom Metazoa; phylum Chordata; class Aves; order Charadriiformes; family Scolopacidae; genus Calidris; species Calidris pygmaea. Next base: position 388,449 of record QJSC01025305.1, read on the forward strand.
CTGTGCTGAGAAATTCGTTTACCACGTGCATCTGCCAAACCGTTCGATGGCAGCATCTAGCGTGATAGGCGGTGGTCAAGGTGGAGATGCAGAGACAGGAAAACAAGCCATCCTGTGCTTTCCAAAGTGCCCACGTCCCCAGCAAACTTCAGGGGAGTCACTCTGAGACGAGCAGTGTCACCGTGAAGGAGGAAAGGTGTCCTTGTCACCCCACCTCCAGTGGAGCATGTGCTCTGTCTGCGGGGAGCAGCCACCAGCTGGAGCCAGCAGATCTACCAGCACCTACTCCTGTAGATGGCTTGTGCGTGACACCGCGCCGAGCAATACCATTCCTGAAGCGTGGAGATGAGCAACAGGAGCGTCCACACCTGCAAAGACAACCAACTTTTACTCTCCTGCGGACGACCACCACAATTAAGGCTACTTCAACAAATGCATGGCTGCAACTCTTGTGGTTGCAATCCAAATACCGTATTTATTTTATTGAGGACAAAAGGAGAGGTAAATAAGCAAATGGAGAGTAAATTTGCCCAGAAAGCTTGTGAGATGTCGAAATTCAAGTCAGGTCTATAGGCAGTTGCAGGCTTTTCCAGCAGATGATCTACGTTTTCCAAATCCCTCTTCCAAGCCACGCCACCAGCAGGTCCCTTGACCTGGGAGGTGGCTTCATTGAGGAGAGAGCATGCTTAGACAGCATTTGTCTCAAAAAGCAAACATAAACCTCATGCTCTGTGAAGGTCTGCATGAACGGCCTCCTCCATTCCCCTTACACCAGCCCGTACGCTTCTCACAAGCCCAGGAATCTGTAGGCAAAACACCCTCCTGATTAATTGCAGAAGCAGCCAGTGTTGCACCAGATTAGGCAGCATAATAAATGAGTTTATATCTTGAAAAAAAGTGTTGTGGAACAAAGAACTGTACCGACAGCTCAAAGGACACCTTCGTGCCCTGAAGGCGAACAAACTGGAAAGACCCCAAGTGTGACACCGGCCTGATTTTATAACAGTTTATGGCAGGATAATGAATTTGGATTTCTACCAGATCCATTCCTGGTAGTACACAGGTAATCCAGCAGAGCCCTGGTGCAGCGCAGTTTTCGGCAGAGCCTCCCAGTGACTTGGCTGCCAGTTCTTGCCATCAAAGAGATGACAAGAGGTGGTTTGCAGGTACTTCTGCCACAGGCATTGCCCACCGAGATGTTTTCAGTGCCCAGATTACCCCTCTGCACAGACATTACAGTGCCTCTGAGCTGGAACATCCCTGCCGCGGGGCTGGCAATCTGGGTGCAGGCGAGCAGAGGTGCAGTGGGGAGGACTAAACCTTCTCTCTCCACATTTACTCCCTGCTCGTTCCTTGCTGAACCAGCCTTGAAGAGACCAGCCTTTCCCAGCTGGACATATCGCCCTGGAGAAACACTCCCAGACCATGAGCGTGTCTACCGAAAGAGCTACCGAAAGAGCATCAGCAACTTCTGGCTACTGCTGCTCCATGCCTGACACAGGACAGCGCGTGAGACGGTTTCTTTCAGCCAAGCTCCAAAGTTAAGCACATGCTTAAACAGTTTTCTTACATAAAAACGCATCCCTGAATCAGACTGTTACTCTAGATTAATGCCGGCCAGCTACAGATGAACTTCTCTGAGTCATCCCCCGGAGACATCAGGTCCCCTAAAATAGCAACAACAACAGAATCCACAGAAAGGCTTGAATATTTCGGCTGAAAGCTATGATCACAACGCTTTTACATAAGTGTGGTGCACCCACAAACTGAAATAAGGATTCGTTTCAGGCCAGGGCACTTTCGCATTTCAGTCTCACACGCCGGGAAGCGCATCCCTGCCTGAAGCAGCACAACAACAAACTGTCTTGATTTGGGGGGGGATTGGGTTGTATTTTTTTCTTTTTTCCTTCCCCTGCAATTCTAATACAGTGAAGCTACTTGGGGAAAAATCCAGAGATACTGGGAATCGGTCGGTGTTGTCGGAAAAGCGGTGGCAAGAGCTGGCACTTCAGAGGTTTGCACAGGGGGAGGCAACAAACCCCCTTCTCAAGATAGCAGAAGCTGCCTGTAGACCAGCAGCAGCCCCACACCCGAGACAAGCAGAGGAAAAATGAAACACATAGGATGACAGGGGCGTTTTTCCCAGAGGTCCAATGCAGGTTGGAATATAGGCATCCTCCTCCTCGTCCCTGCTTGGCATGTGATGCGGTCAGAGACGAGCCAACATCCTGGGGCAATAGCGCTGGAGTCAGAAGAACCATGAGGAAGCAGCCTGGTGTCATTGTGCTGAACTGGGGTCCTGCCGCTTCTCCGTAGGGAAAACAAGGGATAGGTGAGGATTGTCAGGAGCCTGGAAGCACCAACAGGCTTTAGATGTCCCAATCAACCTCACCTGAGACCTCCACTGATGACCCATTGCTCCAGGAGCTCAATTTAAGCTGAGGTCAGAGCAGCCACCTTTTTTTTTTCTGAGCTGTCCTGTAGCTGCATCTGCTCCTAGACTTTCCCAGATTGGTCTTGGACTTACCTTGGTACCCACTTTGGGCAGGTGACAGCTGGACTGTTGATGGGCCCTGTTGCTGCCACCACCATGCCTGTGCATGTTGTTGCCTGGCCCATGTTGTGCCCATCCTAGGTCCTGGCTCATCTTCCCTTGGGTGGATGGGTGGTCTTTGCTGTTCCACAGGGTTGTGGAACAAGGATGGAGCCCTGCATAGGTGTTAAGCTCATGCAATACCAGCTGGCTCTCTCTGACCCCATTCCTGGTGGACCCCAGCTACCCCATCTATGCATGATCCTTCACTCCCTCCCTGCCCTCCCCCACCTGAGATCCCCCATCCATTTTCACTAATGTCATTAAATTCCCACAATCCCGTTTAGACCCAAACCTAACTGTGATCCCCTCCTGCTGCTCAGCATCCCCATGACTTCTCCAGACGGAGAAGGGGTCTTCTCCATGACACCCCCAAAGCCTTCACTGGTACCTCACAGGCTCTCTCACCCCTAGTGAGCACCTCTTTCCATACCTCTGAAACCTTCATTCTCAGCTCCACTGACTCCCCCCACCATGTCCTCCCAGCTCTTCTCCTTTCACCATCAGTCCCCAGCTTTGTGCTGGTGCTTTTGCAACCTTTGACAGTAAGTTCCTTAAGGGTTTTTCTGCAAAATGCCTTTTGTTTGGTTTTTTTTTTTCCTGGTGCTCTTGGCTCTCCCTGTGCTGCTCACCTGAGGGACAATCCCAGACCTTTCCATGGTTGTGTCCTGCTTGCACAAAGTGGGCTTTTCATCTCGTGCAAGTGTGATGGGGCCATCTCCATCTCCCATGTTGGTTGGTGCCTCCTCCCATGGGATTTGTTTAATTTCCTCCTTGCTCTCCGTGCCTCTCAACAATCCCCATAGCTTGGAGTTTTCTGGTGGATTTACTCCTCCTCAGAAGGGCTGGGATAACAGTTTTTGGATAATTTGATGGGAGTTGGTTCCCCTGTAGGAGCTGGTAGGGTTGTCCTGGCAATTAGATGGGTAAGACCTGGGCTTACGGGTCCTTATTTGACTCGGGAATTGCTGAGGAACGCGGAGCTGGGAGGGAGGAGGTGAAACAAAGGGTTCATCTGAGGTTCCTTCCAAAAGCCAGACTCTGTGGAAAGCATCTCTGCAACACTTCAGGGTGAGGCTCTGCCACAGGGTAAAACCCATATTACTTTTTTTGTACAGCCCAACTAATATTTCACCTTCCACCTGGATAAAATTCCTGGAAACCTGTGCAAGGGCTGACAGACATCCCCCATTACTCATAAAGCTGCATGGTACCAACAAAAGATGCCGAAACCCAAGATGGATCCAAAGCACGCGTTCAGGCACGGTGCTGCGAAGTGGCACGGATGAAATACGCGCTTTAAATCATTAATCTTCCCCTCAAAGCCCGAACCGGGCTGCTGAGTCTCCCCGAGGCCGCCCTCGGCGGGCAGGTGGCATGGCGGCCGGGCTCGAAACCCTGCGGGGCTGGGGAAGAAACGACCCTCGACAAGGAGCGGGAAGGTTTTGTGGTTTGCAAGAGGCGTTCGCTCGGCTGAAGGCACCGCCGCCACCTCCGGGGGGTTGGGCCGCCTGAGGTGACCCGTGTGGCGGTGTCGCCCGGCCCGGCCCGGCCCGCCCCGGTCCCGCGGGGCCGAGCTGCCATTTCGCGGCGCCGCCCCCTCCCTCAGGCCGCGGGGCGCGACATGGCGGCGGGGCGGGCGCTGCTGCTGGCGGCGGGGCTGCCGTTCCTGCTGCTGCTGGAGCCGGCGGCCGCCGTCTGGCCCCGGCCCCAGGCCCAGCGCTTCCCGCCGGGCGGCGGCCGCTGCCCCCTCTCTCCCCGCCGCTTCCAGTTCGCTTTCGCCGGCGGCTCCGCCGTGGGGCCTGGCTGCTCCGTGCTGGAGGCGGCCTTCCAGCGGTACCGGGCGCTGCTCTTCGCCGCCGCCCGCCCGACCGGTGAGGCGGGGCGGGGGCTGCCGGCGGGGCGGGGGGCGAGGCGGGAAGGGCGGTTGGCCCTTTCATGTGTGGCTTTATTTCTAAACACCGCACACGCACACACACGCGCAAAACCAACCCCTCGTTATTTTGGGGGTCATACCCTGGGTTTTGTGTGGGGGTCTGCACTTTAACCCCCTTATTGCCTGAGCGCAGCTGGGGGCGCAGAGGGGAGGTGGTGGCCATGGCGCGGGGGCTTGGGTTGGCTCTGGGAGCCAGGGGCACCGACGGGCTCGTCTGTGGAAGGCCATGCCTGTGGCACGCACGTTTTAAAATAAAATGAATGTAATCCTGTTTGGCACAGCGCAGCGAGCGCTGGTTGCCTTGCATTCCCTTCAAGGAGTTAGGCTTTTGCTGTCACGAGTTTGCTCTTTCTGTCTCATGTTTTATCTCCTCCAGATCGTGTCTGGGCTCCCCAGCGCTTCCTTTTGCTTCCTTTTCACACGACTGCGGGGAGAGCTGCCGCCAGCGCTGCAGTCCCTCCAGCTTCAGCCCTTTCCCCGAGCCTTGGCTCTTTCCAGCGGCTCTTGGTGGCCAGCATGAAGCTTTGCCTTCAGGAAAGGCTCTTGTCGCTTCATGTCTGTCTATAGCAATGTGCCATGGGGCTCTTTCTGCCCGAGGTGAGCTGTTAAGCGTCCAGAGGCTTTCCTGCCCGAGAGGTTCTTGGATTCATCCTGGAATTGCAAGATAAGATGAGGAAAGGCAAAAGCTTTGAGAGCCCGGGCTTGGTTTGGGACAGGTCATAAAGGTTTCTTGCACCTGGTCTTCTTCACGATAACACCAATGTCATGTCTGGGGTGAAACGGGGGAAATTCCCTGGCTGCGTTTGCTCTTGGAATGCTCGGTGCCCGCGCAGGTCTGCAGCAGCCTGGAGTGCTGTAGCCAGGGAATATGAAACACTTCATTCATCAAAAAGAGCTAGTAACTCTGCTTCCGAGTGTTTTAAATGTCAGTGTGAACTCTTTCACCGCTGATCAAAGCGGAAAAGGGTGACAGCGGTGGAAGCCGCTCTGCTTCGTCTCGAGCACGTCGTGCTTTGACGAAGGCAAGTTTGAAACACTGAGAAGAACCGTTTGGCTTATTTTATTTCTTCAAATCTTATAAGTAGCAATAGAAATAAGGTCTCATTTGGGAGCTGAGAAGACTCCTCTTTTTTCTTTTTTGCTACTAGGGACTAAACTTAAACAGCTGATATAATTATTCACATTTTCCTGTTCCTCTCAGAGGAGAAGTGTGACCGTGAAATCACTTGGAGCGATTTCTTGTGATCACGAGATTGAGCTCTGTGTGCATACTCACTGCTTTCCGTACACCCTGCTTTATGACGCTCAAAGTACACTCTTAATTTTAGGGCTTTTTTCTCTCTTTGCCTGCCTTTTTTTTTTTTTTTTTTCCACATGGATGGTTAGTAATAACAGGCAATGGAAGCCCTATATGGAAGAAAATAGTTTCTATTAATAGAGAAAATAAGAGAGAACCCGTTTTCTGTCTGTTTCAGAAAGCTGCTGTGTCAATTTAACAAGCAAGAGAGATTATGTCCAAACTCTGCATTCATGCTGGACTTCTAGCATGAAAAGGGAGACCAGTTTAAGTCAGGAGGGACATATGGGGGGTCTCTGGTCAAGCCCTAGCTCAAAACAGAACCAAGCCAGGAGTTGGAGACAGCTTTGCCATTGGGCCAAGCTTCTGTGTCCACCTGAATTTGTGGTATTCCCGTGTGGAGAACCGAGCCCTTGCTGCAGTGTTTGACCACCCTCAGGGTGAAGAATATTTATTTCTTTCCTCGTCTCTAATTAGGATTTCCCTTGTTGCTCTTCCCTTGCTTCTTCTTGTTAAGTTGGGGAACTCTGGAACGAGTCTGGGAGAGACCCAGGATGGAGCTCAAGCCAGGACCTGCCATCCCTGATGTCTTATTGCTGCCATCCTGCCCCAATCATTACATCAACCTCCTTACCTTCCAGTCCGTGACCCTAATTAACTTGACATGCGCCTTGGCAGCGCTCTTTGGAACCGTGAACTTCAGCCTTTGTGGCTGATGCGTCACTGGTCCCTGCTGTGCCTGTCTGCATCACCTTCTAGGTGTGATAGCGCTGGTGCCTGCCTGCTCCTTGGCCAAAGAGGCCATGTTTGGGTTTGGCGATGTCTTCCAGGGTGGGTCTAAACATGGTGCGTGGTGGTGGGGCCAACTGTCTTGAGGCTTCTCAACAGAATGAGTGTTTCCTGTGTTCCCAGGCTTGAGGGTGGCTGTTCATGGTGAGCTGCTGGCTCGCCGAGCGGAGGAAGCAGGTCTTGCCGTGCTGGCATGCCAGCTCGCACATCTGCGAGGTTGCCTTGGCTACCAGCTCGTCTGTACCGAGAGGAAGGCTCGAAACTGAGGACTGTCTTTGAGCTGTTTCCCTTCTCTCTGTGAAGGTTTTGCCTTCCCTTCGTGGAGAAATTTGGGGGCTCTGGCTCCTGTAAGCTGTGGAGCACGAACTCTCTGCATTTCACCCAAATGCTGGTGGTGCCATGGTCTCCCTGAAGTCATCTTGGTGCCTAGCTTCTGACCCAGCTCACGCAAACCCAAGCTTTTTATTTTTCAGGGACCATATCGAGCATTGGCTGCTCCTGGGAATGCGGGGGGGATATAGGTGTGGACCTTGGCTGTGATTAGCAGGGTCCCACCCCACTAACCCACCTTCCTCCTGGCCAGAGCCTGCTGTGAGTAGACCCGTGCACCTCAGCAAAGGCTGAACACCTCTCTTTGGAGCTGGGGGTGCGACTCCAGTGAGGATTTGGAGCTGTGCATCCCTGGAGGTGCTCCTTCAGATGGGGAGGTGTCTGCTTAGGGTCTGAATGTGGCTGGGTTTATTTTTCCCAGCTTCTGCACCTGGGACTTGCTCTGCACAGAAGGTTAAGTTCGTCGGTGAACCTTTCTGTGCTGGGCAAGACCATTTCATGGCCTCTAACTCAGCCCAGTTCTGCATTATGCTTGGAATCGTTCTCCACCCTTTTTCACAGGGTTTCTTTGCCCTTTCTGAGAAGCGTGGGTAGAGTAGCAGAGCTCTTGGGTTCGTGCTTTTTCCCCAGTGCTGGGAGAGTTTGGAAACATGAAGCTCTTCATTTCCCTTGGAGAAGATTTGAGTAGTTGTGGCTGTTACTTAGAGCAGAGGCTGGTGTCCAGGAAGCCTTGCAGGCTGCTGCTAGACCATCCTCTGATGTCTCTTCTTCATGTGCTCCTTTAAGCTTCCACTGCAAGCCTGGAAGCCTTCCCTGAAGCCTTCCTCACCACCAAGCCACCTCCATGCTTGAAGTTGGCATCAGCTCCTGGTTGCCTGTGTTGAACGAAGCACCTGCTGAACACCCTTGTGCCAGTTCTAGGGTGAAGGAGGGGGTGCCTGTTTCTGCTACGTGTTTTAAAAGCCCATGTGCTCCTGCGCCTCCATGACTTGCTGGTCTGGGAGGATGGGAGTGGACTGGGAGCAGGGAAAAGAGCCATCATGGGGTTGATGTTTGTGGTCTGTGTCCTTTGCAGAGAATGAGCCACCCTGGGGGACACCCTGCACTCAGCTTCTCATCTTTGTTGCTACGCCGGGCTGTGATGGGTTTCCCAGCCTGGACTCCAAGGAAAACTGTGAGTATTGGGGTTGGGAGCGGGAGGGAATGGCCGGCTGTTTCTGTGCCCGTCAGTTGGAAATAGCACCTTGCAGCGCTTACCCCCAATTTTGGGGAGGCAGCATCCTCATGGTATCGTTGAGAAACCCAGGGCAGGGAGGGAGCAACTTACCTGAGGATGCTGATAAAGCAGCAGGAGAGATTTAATATAAAAAACAAACCCAAAAGTCGGTTCTCTGGGATCTCAGGCTGTGGTCCTATATCAAAACCTCTGCCTGGTGCCACTGCAACCCCACAGCTGGGGCTGTCGTGATCCATAGCAGCGTGTGATGGAGTGTGGGCCCTAATGCCAGCGCCTCTGGTGCTGTGTTTCAGATAAGCTGTCTGTCTCGGAAGGCTTCTTGCTGCTCTCTGCGGATGCCATCTGGGGAGCTCTCAGAGGTGAGGAGTGCTGTCTGCGGGGCATTCCCGCTCTCCCTGCCTCAGGCCTACGGGGAGGTCTCTCTGTGCCTTTCTCTTTCCATAGACTTATTTGTTAATTGAGCTCTGTTCCTTTGGGGGAATCTGTGCTGAGAAAGTGACTGCGTGTGGTTTTCCTGCAGGCCTGGAGACGTTCAGCCAGCTCATTGGGAGAGACGAGAATGGCACGGTGAGTCCTGGCCTCATCTCCTGGGGGCTCTCTGTGATGCTCCTGCCTCCATGGGGACAGGCTGAGGATTGCCGGGATGCTGGGGATGAGGGGGACACCAGCAGCACAGCCTTGCCAAGGGCCAAGTAGGGATTCATGAATGCAACCAGATCCCTGCCTTCTGCACGGGTAAAGCATCACAGCTCTTTCTGGCCCACTTGCACGCTGGGCAATGAGGCTACCCCTCCTTGTCCTGCTGGCCCTGGGGACAAAGGTGACCCTGATTGTCTCCTGTGTTGCCTGGAGCCCTGTTCACTTCTTCCCTGTGTTCTTTGTGTGCAGTACTACATCAACAAGACAGAAATCGTGGACTTTCCCCGCTTCCCTCACCGGGGGCTCTTGCTGGACACCTCTCGTCACTACCTGCCTCTGAGAGCCATCCTGGAAACCCTGGTAGGGTGCCTGTGCCGGGAGACCGGGTGGTTTAGTTGGGTGTCCCTTCCTTTGCGACAACCCAAGGGCTCCTTGAGTGGCCTGGAGGACTTTTTGGGTTTTGCACCTTGCTCTTTTCCAAAGATCCTAGGAGCTGTCTAATGCATAGGCCACTGCATCTGCATCTCATCGAGGAAGAGGTTGTCAAACACAGGCTTTTTAAACAAAACCAGTTTGCTTGTCCCTGGATGAAGCAGCCGGCTGGGGTGGGCTGGCACCATGACCTCAATTCTTAATACACAGATGTGCATCATGGAAAAATGCTTCCGTGCTGCATGTCCTTCCCAGTGCCCGTGGCTATGTTTGCTCCTGGTGTAACTTGGAACTGCCTTGTTTGGGTGATTTCTGAGCTCCCTCTGTAAAAAGGGTAAGGAAGCAAACCCTGAGGTATCTTGGATCCCTGCATTCCAGATTACTGTCCAAGGCTGGGTTGTGTCCGAGGCAAGGGAAAACACTGATTTCTTCAGTGTTAGGCAAACGTGGGTGGTGGTTCTGTGTCCATCCCAAGCCGAATTAAACTTCCAGGCCTCCATTGGCTCAGCTACAGGGAGAACAGGGATTTTATTGTGAGCAAAGATGCTTCTGACCCTCTTGCAGCTCTTTGTGGTGCTGGTGTGTTCGAAGAGAGGTGTCTGAACCCCTCTTGGATCCTGCTGAGCCTTTGGGGACTCTGCCTTGTCCTTTTGGAGCACAGGGACCTTGTCCCCTTTCTGTGGCAAGCTGGGTGACCTTTCAGAAGGGAGAGGGCATTTTCACCTTTGTTCCTGTTCCTTCCAGGACGTTATGGCTTACAACAAGTTCAATGTGTTTCACTGGCACATCGTGGATGACCCATCTTTTCCCTATGAGAGCTTCACCTTCCCAGAGCTCAGCAAACAGGTGACCCACCCCCATCACCATGTAGCACTCAGCCCAGGGCGAGCAGATCCCTCCCGGGGCTCCTGAGCAAGGTGCTGAGGTTTCCCGTGTTCCTCAGGGAGCCTTCAACGCCATGACCCACGTGTACACAGCCAGCGACGTGCAGATGGTGATCGAGTACGCCCGGCTGCGTGGCATCAGGGTCATTGCAGAGTTTGACACTCCTGGGCACACGCTCTCCTGGGGGCCAGGTGAGGAGCAGACCTTGCTGCCGCTGCTGCTGGAGAGGTGTGGTTGCACCAGGGGGAGAAAGGGGATTTGCAACCTGCACCCCAAAAGCCAGGTGTGGGCAGCCGTGTCCCACGGGCTGGCTTTGAGGAGGAGCAAACCATCGTCTGGGAGAAGTAGGACCCAATGGTCCAACTTCTGGAACAAAATCCAAAGGGAAAACTTTTTGGTGATTTTCTGGGGGGGGAACATTTGCTCTACCACAACCAACATCCCGGGTATTGGAAGGATCTTGGGGGTTTGTCTGACCAAGCTTCCTCGCTGTGCTCGGCTGTGCCCCAGTCTCTGCTCCAAGGACTGCAAGTGCTGCCTCTTCCATGTTTGGACGTGCAAGAAGCTCCAGGAAAACGTTGCCTTGTCTTTCTCTCTCCTTCCCCTGCCCCCGGATGCCATGGCCCGCACTGGAGGACATCCTGTGCCTGTCCCCCTTCCCCACCTGCAGCAGGTGTGCGGAGCTGGGAGAAGGTGCTGGGGACTGCCCCGGCGTTACCCTTCCCCAGCAGCTCTGTGTGTAGCTTCCTGTAGGATCTCCCCAAAAAAGCAGTGGGGCCCACAGGGGAAATCCGGGAAGGGTGGAAACTCGCCTCCTGCAAGGATTTGGTGTGTCTGTGTCCTATCCCAGTAGCTATTGCGGGGAGGGGAAAGGGATGTCCTACCTGAAAGGCTTGAGCCCTGCTGATGGGAGTGCGAGTTTGGGGCAGCGGTGGATGTGTTGGGGGGAGCACAAGATGAGCACAGAACATGGAGCCCTCCCCGTCAAGTGAGGCTTCCTAAGCCAGAGATCGTTTTTCTGCTGCTGTGTTTGTGCCTGGTGTGCCATGTCCAGGACTTCTGTCCCCTGGCACACCCTGGGCCATGCTGAGGAGGGTCTGGAGAGGTTATACGGGGTGATAAGGCCATGCTTAGCTCCTTCCTCACTCTCCTGTGTTTGTTACGATCCAGGTGCTCCAGGCCTGCTGACTCCCTGCTATGTGGGCAAGGAACCTTCTGGGACCTACGGGCCCATCAACCCCATCCTTAACAGCACCTACAAGTTTGTGACCGGTTTGTTTCAAGAGGTCAGCGCTGTGTTCCCAGACTTTTTTCTTCACCTTGGTGGCGATGAGGTGGACTTCACGTGCTGGTGAGTCTCACATCGGTCTGGATGGGGACTGGGGAGGAGTATCTGGGACTGGAGACCCAGCCCATTGCTTTTTGCTCATGGTCATCTGCAGATCTTTGGTATCCTGCTCCCCCAGGCTCTCTGTGTTGGTGCCTGGTGTTTCTGTGCTTGTGGTGGGAAGCCACAGCTCTTGAAATGTCTGGGCTGGCCTTGGACCGATGTTGGAAGGACTTGGCTGTGTCTTGGCCTTACTCCAGAGCTGGGGTTGGAGTGCTTTTGTTCTCTTCTCTTTGGTACCCAGGAAATCCAATCCAAAAATCCGTGCCTTCATGACGGAGATGGGCTTTGGTGAAGATTACAAAAAACTAGAGTCGTTCTACATCCAGAGGTAAGGACGGTAGCATCCTGGGCCTGCAGCTGCAATATGTGACCAGCACAAATGTCTTCTGCTGTCTCGGGCACACCAGATCTTTTCAGGAGCACGCCCATTCAGGCATGTCTCCCCGATGCCCAAGGGAGTAGCATTGCAGTGTTTTATTGGGAGATTGACCGGAAAAAAAGCCTGGGGCTGAGGAGAAAGAAGCCCTGTAAGGGGTCGTGCTTTCTCCCTTCTCCTTCAGAAGTACCTTCACGTCCCGCTGTGGGTGCTGGGAATGTCGGTGCTGCTGCTTTGGCCATATGCTACCAGCAGAGAGGGGGCAGTGTGGTTGAGATGACCCCAAAACTCAGTGCTCTTTTTACTCCAGGCTTCTGGACATCGTCTCTTCCCTTGGCAAAGGTTATATCGTGTGGCAGGAGGTGTTTGACAACGGAGTGAAGGTGAGAGCTGCCTGCACCCGGGTGAACAGTGTCAGCACGCCCGGCCAGTCGCAGTGGTGTGTACTGGTGCTGTGCTGGGCTGCCGGGGGATCCTCTCTTGCTGGACTGGGGTTGGCCTTGAGATGGTGCTGCTGGTGAGCTGCCCTCAGGGTGGCTTTGCCACATTGCTGTCAGTAGGCTCTTCCCTCCAGGTTCTTGCATACGCCCCTGCAAGAGGCAGGTTTTAACCCTTTTTAAAACCTGCCCAGACGGGTTTTAACACTCTGAAAATGGGCTTATCCCTCCCTCTGTTGCTTCTGCAAACCAGGTGGGAAGTGGCTCAGAAAGTCAAGCCGACGGCCTGCCTCGATTTCCCTATGGGGGTGTTTGGAGCTGTGGACGGGTCAAGGCACTCTGCTTGCTAGGGGAGGTGAGGCTCTTGTTGCCGCACTGATCCCATGCACGGGGTTCACGTGTGCTCCTCAGGTGAGGCCAGACACCATCATCCATGTATGGAAGGAGAACTCCACGCCCTACATGGAGGAGATGGCGAATGTCACCAAGGCTGGCTACCGGGCTTTGCTCTCTGCTCCTTGGTATCTCAACCGCATCTCCTACGGGCAGGACTGGATGGCGGCCTACCAAGTGGAGCCCTTGGAGTTTGAAGGTGTGTTCCTTGTGTCCCCTTCCCCTATGGTAGCTGACTTGTCACTCGGAGGTGGCTCCAGGGCTGGCTGTCTTGCTAATCTGTTCTGGCTGGTGATGTGAAGGTGCTTGAGTGACCGTGTCCTCAGTTCCTGTGCTGTGTCCCATTCCCTTGCTGCCAGCAGAGAACAGCTCTCCTGGGGGTTTGAGGTGTGGGCTTCCAGAATGGCAAGTTATTGCCTCCATAGCTGAGCTGCTCTCTGCTGTTACAGGCGCCTCTGTGGGCAAGGCAATAAGTCACCCCGTTATCTCACAACACCCCGTCCCCTGAATGCTGTGTTCTCTGGCAGGCAGCCCTGAGCAGAAGGAGCGGGTGATCGGCGGAGAGGCCTGCATGTGGGGGGAATACGTGGACGTCACTAATCTGACTCCCAGGCTCTGGTAAGAGAAGCCGTGGGGAGGTTGGCTTGAACCACGTGGGGCAGGACTCGGGCCCCTTTCCCTTGTCACTGAGCCACTTGTGCCACACGCTGCAGGTTTGGTCTGCACATGGTGCTTGTCCCTGTCCCCTGGCAGCGCCTCTGTGCTGGTAACAGGCTCGCTGAGGCTTAAATCACAGAATCACAGAATGCTATGGGGTTGGAAGGGACCTCTGGAGATCATCTAGTCCAACCCCCTGCCAAAGCAGGTCCACCCAGAGCAGGTTGCACAGGAATGTGTCCAGGTGGGTTTTGAGTGATCTCTCCATTGAGATGGAGACTCCACCACCTCCCTGGGCAGCCTCTTCCAGGGCTCTGCCACCCTTAAAGTGAAGAAGTTCCCCCTCATGTCTAGATGGAACTTCTTACATTCAAGTTTGTGCTCATATCCTCTTGACATAAGTATTTATCAGGCATTGATCAGATCCCCCCTCAGTCTTCTCCAGACTTCTCCAGACTTCCTCAGCCTTTCCTTATCAGAGAGATGCTCCAGGCCCCTCATCATCTTTGTAGCCTCTGCTGTACCCTCTCCAGCAGTTCCCTGTCCTTCTGGAACTGGAGGGTGTTTGTATGGGTGTAACATGCCCCTGTACAACCTGCTGCTGCAACCAGTGTGTGTTTAATCATAGAATCATAGGATGGTTTGGGTTGGAAGGGACCTTAAAGCCCCCCCAGTCCCACCCCCTGCCCTGGGCAGGGACACCTCCCACCAGACCAGGTTGCTCCAAGCCCCCTCCAACCTGGCCTTGAACCCCTCCAGGGATGGGGCAGCCACAGCTTCTCTGGGCAACCTGTTCCAAGGTCTCCCCACCCTCACTGGAAAGAGTTTCTCCGTAATAGCTAACCTAAATCTCGCTTCTTTCAGCTTAAAACGGTTCCCCCACGTCCTATGGCGCCCCTCCCTCATAGAGAGTCCCTCCCCATCTCTCATATAGGTCCCTTTTAGCGACTTAATGGTCTCTGATGTTGCTGGTCTCTGTCCTGTCACCCTGCTCCGCTCCTGATCCACGCGTGTCTGGGAGCTGATGTTTCAATACGTGACGGATGTTGGTCAGGAAGGTGTTTGGGAGCTCAGGGAGCTTTCCAGCTCCCCCCTGACCCGCCTGCCTCTGTCCTTCCCTCCTGAAGGCCGAGAGCTGGGGCCGTGGCCGAGAGACTGTGGAGCAACGCGACCGTCAGGGACCTGCAAGATGCCTACGTGCGGCTGGCCGAGTTCCGCTGCCAGCTTCTCAGGTGAGAGTCCCTCCTGGCAGCCCGACGGCACAGATGCCACCCCCTCGGGGGTGTCCAGTCCTGGGGAGGGGCAGCCAGGGTGAAGTGGGCTTTTCCTGCTGCAAAACAACCCTCGTTCCTACGGAAAGTCCTGAGCTTTTCTCCTGCCTGTGCGTGGGCAGAGCTTGTGCGGTGCTGGAAGAGAGCCCCTGCTGCCAGCGTGGGCTGGTGGCTCTTGTCGAGGAGAGGGCTTTGTGCTGAGGAAGAGTGGGGGGGGACCCGTCAGCCGTTCCCCCCCTGCTGCAGCACCAGCTTCCCCAGGAAACCCACCCTTACACCATGCTTCCACACCTGAGCAAAAAACTGAGTCTCTAAGCGCAGGATGAGAGCAGTTCCCTCCTTGTGGCACCTGAAATGGGCGCCGATGGCCACCCTGTGCTCCTCGGACCCTCTGACCCCATGGTGGGCCCTGCCTGTCCCCTCTGCCTCATGCCATCTCTCCGCTCTCTCTCCAGGCGTGGTGTCCGGGCGCAGCCTCTCTACGTAGGATACTGCGAAAGTGAATTCGACGGGTTTTGAAGGGAGATTCCCCACTGCCCTCGGCTGCTGCGCACACAGGAGGAACGATCCCACCCTCTCGAAAGCTGCTGGTTTGGCCAAGGGGCCCCTTTCCCACCCCCAGCTTCTGCTCTCCCTTTGTTGCAATGAGCTTTTTTTTTGGTCCCCTTAGTGTGCAGTCTTTGCCTCTTTTTCTATTTTTAATTCTTTAAATCTATAAATAAATGACCCCAAAGAGGAAAAAGGTGCTTTTTCATGCTCAGCTGGGGCTTGGGAGACCATGCAAGGGCTTTTGTTGGCAGGAGAACGGGTAGGGCTTGCTCCAGAGATGCTGGTGGAGGAGCTGTGTCTCACCCTGGTGGCTCCGGAGCTTGCTGGGTGCCTGCCCAGGCTGCGTTTAGTCTCTGCTGCTGTCACACTCCGTCCCTGCAGGGAGAAGGTGCTGAGAAGTTGTGGACACCCCCACTTTTCTCCTTGACGTTCCACCATCCGCACCTGACACGGCCCTACTGCGTGGTGACCTTGGTTCTGCTTCTGTGGCCCTCCACGCGCCAGCAGTCAGCCTTGTGCTGCTCCTGTCCTCCTCTGTCTCCTCTCTCTGCCTGCATCCAGGCAGGAGGCTTCTCTGCAAGCCACCATCCTCCTCCTCTGGCCTCTCCTGAGGAGAAGGCACTCCAAGGAGACCTCAAACCCACCGAGCTGAGCCATTGCATGGATGTCACAGAGTCACTGCTCAGCTCTTCCCTCGGCTGTTGCCTCTGCTCAGGATTTGGCCAACTGCTCCGTCCTCCCCGGGGTGGGAAGCTCAGCTCCAGGTCTGCGTCTGAGAGTTTTGGGTAGTATTTTCCTCGGAGAAGAGACGGTTGGTGCTGCTGTCCCACAGAGTTGGGACAGTTGGGGTGCTTGTCCTTCCATGGTTGTGGTTGCCCTGCTGGAAACCACGATCAGCTCAAACCCGGGGAAACTCTCCAGGAGAAATCCTGGCCCATGGGACTGTTGTTCAAGTGTCTCGGTCTTCAGTGAGTGAGAGCTGCTGGTGTGGCTGGAAACCCTTTACTATTGAACTTTAAATTAAAAATACTGAATTAGCTTTCAATTAAAGATACTCAGAGGTTGTCAAGTCTTGCATTTCTTCACCCTCCGGCAAAGGGACACCCAGACGCTGCTCCTCCGAAGCGCTACGTCTTGAAAGGGAGGGGAAAAAGATAGTGAAGCCCAACCACTCCTGAGTGGAGAAGTTGAGGCAGATTTGGGGCAAAGAGGGATGTTTTTTTCCCATTCCTGAGGGTGGGAGAGGAAGGGCTGCCTCCCTGTGTCCTGCGAGAAGATGCTCCTCTGCTTCCTCCATGTCTGCAGGAGAAACTCGTGCCCCTTTTCTCCATTGTTTAGGCTGTGTAATTAGTGCTCCTTCCTCCCTACCAGACCTGGCACCAGCAAATGCTGATCAGAAGCTTCTCATCCCTGCGAGGACATCTTCTCCTCTGACCCGAGTCCCCACTGATGCCACCCAGCGCCCCCGCAGCATGTTTTGGGATTGGCTTTGTGAAGCATTGCTCTACGGCACAAACACGTCGGGTACTTGTGGAGCAGAAGCTTCTGGTACAGGCTGGTGGCCTCTGGTGCTTTGGACCTGGGCGTCTGCTCCATCTCAACCTGGCCACCTCTGCCTGGCCCTTCCCCTGGCCACACCGAGGGGAGGACACCTGGGAGGCCATCGTTTGCTGCTGGGATGGGGCACGTTGGGCTGCGAGGGGGTGGCAGGCACAGAGGAAGGGGGGCAGTAGCTCCTGGTTTTGAAAGCTGGGGGGTTCTCCTTGGTTTTTTTCCCCCCAACACAGTGTAGATGGGTACCTTCACTGCGTGCTCGTCATGTCAGGGAGCTGCTGGTGGGGCTGGGGCCGAGGGGGAGCCTGGCCCTGGGGGAAGGTGTTCTGCTCCTGGGAATGATGCTCTGCTCCCAGGGACAATGCTGTGCTCCTAGGAAGGGGGCTCTGCTCCCAGGGACAATGGTGTCCTCCCGAGGAGGGTGTTCTGCTCCCAGGGATAATTCTCTGCTCCCAGGGACAACGCTCTGCTTCTGGGGATGATGCTCTGCTCCTGGGAAGGATGCTCTATTCCCAGGAATGATGCTCTGTTCCCAGGGACAATGATCTGCTCCAAGGGATGGTGCTCTGCTTCTGGGAATGATGCTCTGCTCCCGGGAAGGTTGCTCTTCTCCCAGGAAGGGTTCTCCACTCCCAGGGATAAGGCTCTGTTCCAAGGGACAATGCTCTGCTCCTGGGGATAATGCTCTGCTCCTGGGAATGATGCTCTGTTCCCAGGGATGATACTCTGCTTCTGGGAATGATGCTCTTCTTCTGGGAACAATGCTCTGCTCCCAGGAAGGGTTCTCCGATCCCAGTAATGATGCTCTGCTCCCAGGGACAATGCTGTGCTCCCAGAAAGGATGCTCTGCTCCCAGGAAGGATACTGTGCTCCCTGAAAGGATGCTCTGCTCCCAGGAAGGATACTGTGCTCCCAGGGATGATGCTTTGCTCCCAGGGATGATACTCTGTTCCCAGGGATAATGCTCTGCTCCCAGGAAGGGTTCTCTGCTCCCAGGGATGATGCGCTGCTTCTGGGAATGATGCTCTTCTTCTGGGAATGATGCTCTGCTCCCAGGAAGGGGTCTCCAATCCCAGGAACGATGCTCTGCTCCCAGGGACAATGCTGTGCTTCCAGGAAGGATGCTCTGCTCCCAGGAAGGGTTCTCTGCTCCCAGGAAGGGTTCTCTGATCCCAGGAAGGGTTCTCTGCTCCCAGGGACAATGCTGTGCTCCTGGGAAGGATGCTCTGCTCCCGGGAGGGATGCTCTGCTCCCGGGAAGGGTTCTCTGCTCCCAGGAGGGATGCTTTGTTCCCCGGCGCTGCCCTGTGGGTGCCGAGGGGCTCTTCACCACTGCCCCCCAGCTCCCTGCCCTCACCCTGCCCGTCCCCAGGCTCCCTGTCCCCTCCGGCTGGGTGCGGGACCCTGCGGGGCCGGCGGGACCGCCCCGGGGGGGGGACACCCCAACCCAGCTCCTGCCATGAACCCCTGGTGGTTATGAGCCAGGTTGGCCACCACCTCCCCGCCCGGTTTCCCGGGGCGGGGGGTGGGGGGGTCTGCACCAGCGTCTCCCCCCAAAAACACCACCTCGGGGGCAGCTGGGCAGGGTCTGCGCCATGGCAAGGGCTGGGATCCCCTTGAAGGGGGGAAGGGGGGGGAGCACCCCGTTTTCCCCCGCCGCCGCCCGGCCCGTTCCTTCCAGAACAGCTATTTTGGGTGCGTAAAACTTGCCAGGGAGCAGCGGAGCAGAGGCAGCGTGTGAATCACAACGGGTTTAAAAATAAACCCCGGCGGCGGCGGCGAGGAGCGGCCACGGGGCGCCCGGCTTCGGCAGGAGGAGGCCCCGCGGCCCCCAGACCCACCCCTGGGTGCTCCCCCCCGGCGCCGGCCTCGGCCAGGGGGTCTGTCGCCACACGCACATGTGTGTGTTGGCACGTGCCGGCGCGCACAGGCACGTGCTCGCAGCCGTGGGCACACGCTCGCATGCACGGGGGTGCTTGTGAACACCCGCACGCGTGCACGCGCATGCACAGAGGCGCTTGTGAACGTGTGCGCTCACGCACATGCTTGCACACGTGTGCACATGTCCTTGTAAACACATGCGCTCACGCGTATGCTTGCACACGCATGCATATGGGTGCTTGTGAACACATACGTGCATTCATCCACATGTATGTATATGGGCACTTGTGAACATGCTCATTCATGCACATGCTTGCACATGTGTGCACATATGTTCTTGTGAACATGTGCATTCATGCACATGCTTGCACACACATCCATATGGGTGCTTGTGAACACATGCTCATGCACATGCTTGCACACGCACACACATGGAAGCTTGCAAACGTGCACTCATGCACATTCTTGCACACACGTGCACATGGGTGCTTGTGAACACATGCGTGCATTCATCCACATGCATGCACATGTATATGTATGGGCGCTTGTGAACACGTGCTCATGCACATGCTTGCACACGCATGCATGGTGATGCTTGTGAACACGTTCATTCATGTGCATGCTTGCACATGTATGTATATGGGTGCTTGTGAACGTGCTCATGCAGAGGCTTGCACACACATGCATCATGGCGCTTGTGAACACGTGCTCATGCACATGCTTGCACATGCACATGTGTGGAAGCCTGCAAATGTGCACTCAGACACATTCTTGCACACGCATGCATATGGGTGCTTGTGAACACATGTGCTCATGCACATGCTTGCACACGTGTGCATATACCTGCTTGTAAACGCGTGCAATCATGCACATGCTTGCACATGCACGCATACAGGAGCTTGCAAACGTGTGCTCAGGCACATTCTTGCACACATGTGCATATGGGTGCTTGTGAACACATGCTCAGGCACAGGCTTGCACACACATGCATAATGGTGCTTGTGAACACATTTGTTCATGCGCATGCTTGCACACACGTGCATAGGGCGCTTGTGAAATGTGCTCATGCACATGCTTGCACATGCATGCATGTATGTGCTTGTAAATGCATGCGCTCAGACACACGCTTGCACACGTGTGCATATGGTTGCTTGCAAACACATACATGCATCCATGCACATGCTTGCACACACGTGCACACCTGCACGCACCTGCAAATGCACCCATGCACACGCGCCCACACGCCATTGCACAGGCTTGCAATACAAACGTGAAGTTGTGTGTGCCTGTGCAGGCCCTTGCACGTGCTTGCACACGCGTGTGCACTCTTGCAACTCTACGCTCATGCTTGCAGCATGTGCACACACATGAATGAACTCACACACATGTGGTTGCACACACTCACAATTACATGCGTGTGCTTGCTTGGACTTGCACACGCTCGCACACGCTCACACACACTTGCACACGTGTGGCAGCTCACGGGGAGAGCCAGGCACCCCCAGCCCAGCAGCGGCTCTGGGAGTAATTAACGAAGGACGGCAGCGGGTGTTAACGCCGCCGGCTGTAATTACAGTTTCTGGGGGCACAGGAGGGGGGGCTGGGGTCTGGCAGGTGTGAAACACAACAAAGTGCCCCAATTGTCCCTTTTGAGCCCTTTCCCCCGGATTTAAACCCGCTCCCAGGGTGGGTCCGAGCAGGGGGTTCACTCTGGAACCTACTGAGGGCCCCAGCAGTGGCAGCGGGTGCTGCCCAGCCCTGCCTCGGGGTGACACGGGGTGGCGTGGGGTGACACGAGGTGAGGAGGGGTGAC
>QJSC01025305.1:418198-430724 GCA_003697955.1 Calidris pygmaea
ATCCAGGGATGGGGAAGGGTGTTGGCAGGGGGGGTGTTGGTGAGGAGGGTGTATCTGCACATAGGGATGCTGTGTGTGGGTGTTGGTGAGCAGGGTGTATTTGCAAGCGCCCAGGAGTGGGGTGCGCGTGTGTGTGTGGTGTTGGTGAGCAGGGTGTTATTTGTGAGCAGCGATGGAGTGTGTGCATGTCCGTGCTGGTGAAGAGGGTGTATCTGCACCCAGGGATGGGTTTGTGTGTTTGTGTGTTGGCTGGAGGGTGTATTTTTCCACCCAGGGTTTGTGTGTGGGTGTTGGTGTTGTGTGTGTGGCTGCAGGTGTGCAAAGGGATGCGCTCGGGGGGGTGTTGTATGTGTTGGCGGGGGTACAGTTTTGCCCCCAGGGTGTGCACAAGTGGATGTTGGTGGGGAGGGTGTATTTGCACCCACGGATGCTGTGTGTCTGTGTACGTAGATGCTAAGGGTTTGCTTGCGCCCAGCAGTTGTGCGTGTGGGCCTGGGGGGTGGGTGTGCGTGGGCCTGGCAGCGGTGCGTGGTTGCGCCTGGGGTGGTGGTGGGTGTGTGAGTGTGTGTGTGTGCACACCGGGTGTGAGCAGGGAGCAGAGGGTGCGTGTGTGTGTGTGTACGGGTGTTGTGTGGGCTCCTGCCGTGTGGGTGCCTGGTGGGGGGGTGCTGTCTGGGTGTGCGTAGAGCTGGGGTGTGCGTGGGTGGTGGTGGGGACAGGGTGTGGGTGTTGCTGGAGGGAGCTGTGGCTGTCCAGGGATGGAGACCAGCACTAGGTGTCCGTCTGTCCACAAGGGGCTGCTGGGGGTCCCACAGTGGGGAAACCGAGGCAAGGGGGCTTTGTGTCCCATGTCACGGTGACGCCAGCTGTGCACCTGTATGTGTGCCTGCGGTTGTGCGGGATCCACAGCTGCGGGGAGGGTGTTGTGTGGGTGTGCGGCTCTGGGTGGGCATGTGCTCACGAGGATTCCGGGTGTGCGGCTGTAGGGGTGTCGTGTGCAGGTGTACACGGGGCTGGGGGAGGCGTGCGGCTGCACGTGGGTGTGCAGTCGTGCTAAGACAGATGTATGGCTGTGCGTGGGTGCAAGCCTGCGGCTGTGTGGGTGTACGGTTGTGCGGGGGGGTGCTGAGGCGAGTGTGCAGCTGTGGGTGTGCACGGAGGATGCTGTGTGTGGGTCTGCGGTTGTGCATAGGGGTGTGCAGCTGTAGAGGATGTGTGGCTGTGGGGGGGGTGGTGCTAGGATGGTCATATGCCTGTGCAGTGGTGTGATTGTCCCCAGGGTGGCTGTGTCCCCTTGCTGTGAGTTCACCCCCAGGGTGTTGCTGTGACGGGTGGCTGCCTGTATCCGAATGCCTGTCACCCTGCACTCGGTGTTGGCTGCCTGGGGGACCCCCGTGGGTGATGTGGGCACCAGGCTCCCGCGGGCACCTGCTGCTCCGGCGTCACCTGGTGCCTCCGTCTTGGCTTTCAGATGCGTGGTGCCTGGTCAGATCCTCCGGCTGTTGGGCGCGAGGAGGAGGAGGGTGACACTGAGGAAGGAGCGAGGGCCAGAGGTGACCCTGTCCTATGGGGCAGGTCCCCTGGCAGTGATTCACCCTGGGCTGGCTCTCCTCGTGCCCAGGGCTGGGGGACACCAAGTTTGGGTGGGAGACGTTGCCGGAGCGGTCAGGAGGTGGTTTAACAACCAGCAGTGACCCCCTCAGGCTGTACACAGGGGTGTTTGACCACAGGATGCCATTGCTGGGGCTCTGTGGGTGATGGTGTCGGTGACTGGTGGGTGCTGAGACACCCCAGACAGGGTCTCCTGTGAACCCGGGTGCGTCAGCATGTCCTTGGGGTGTGCGAGGAGGGGGAGGAGATGGCTGGGAGTTGGGGGATGGATGAGTGGGTGTGTGGGTGCTATGGGGGTGGAAAGGTGGGTGATAGGGAGATGGGGGGGGGTGGATGGTGAGGTGTAAGAGTGCTACAAGGATGGATGGGTGTTGGGTGGTGGATGGATGGGTGTTGGGTTATGGATGAGTGCTATGGGATGGGCAGGTGTTATGGGGATGGGTGCCGGTGGATGGATGGGTGAATTGATGAGTGTATCTTGGGCGGAGATGGGTGTATGGGGGGCTGTGTGGGTGTCAGGGATGGGTGTTTGGTGGATGGATGGATGGGTGTTGGGGATATGGCCGGGTGCTATGGGATGGATGGGTGTATCTTGGGAGGAGATGGGTGTACGTGTGGTTGTGTGGGATGGGTGGACGGATGGGTGTTGGTTGGTGGACGGATGGGTGTCAGGAGGAGAGGGAGGTGGCTGGGTGGTTGGTTGGGTGTTGGGGGATGGATGGGGGGCTGTTGGGCAGCGGTGGATGATTGTGTGGGCACAGGAGCATGGTGGGCGCCGGATAACCGGGCACAGGGGTAGGTCTGGGTGCCCACACCATCCGCCTGTGCCACAGGAGCTGGTGCAGGGGGGCACCCAGCACCCCAGGGAGGACATGGGGCGATGCCAGGGGGGCAAAACCCCCTTTTGGGGGTGTCCACAGGCCAGGGTGGTTTCTCCCTGGTGCGGTGCAGCAGCCCGGGGGTAGGTTAGCCGGTCCCCGAGGCCTGACATTTATAAACATCAGCCGCTCCCGGAGAATCAATACAGTTTAATAACCGGCGAGCGGAGACGGGAGACACATCAAAATGACACTCTGCGGCTCCGTAAATGTTATTCTAAATCATACTCGCCGGGTTTATTACATTAAGCATACAGCAGTGGGCACGGGAAATTTATTCCATCAAAGGCCGTCACGCTGGTAAATGGGGCTGGCGAGTTGGTGGAGAGGGGCAGCCCCCTTTCCTCCCCCCCAAAAATGGGGTCCCCTCCTCCTGGAAACGGCAGGGCTATGGGGGATGTTGGTCCCGTGAGTGTCTGTGCTGTCGCAGCCTGCAGGGTTTGGGGTGAGCCGGATCCACCCCGGGATGGGGTGGGTGTTTGGGGGACCGGTGATGCCATGGGTGACACGAGGGCAGCCGGGTGGCTCTGTGTCCCTCGGTGCCACCCCGCGGCTCCTGGGGGCTGGGTCCCTTCCCTGGAGCATCCCCAGCTCTGCGCTGACATTTCTCCCCGTGTTTCCCTGGAGACGAGGCGGTTGCTGTGGAAACCTCCCTCCTCTTCTTCCTTATCCATCCTCTTCCTCACCCTGGGGCGGGGAGAGCCGGGGGTGGGGAGGGAGCTGGCAGCTGCCCCCACCCAGCCCCTAAATTTGGGGACCCCCCTCCAGGGGTGCTCAAAGGGATGCCCGGGGTGGGGGTACACCCCCGTGGGGGTGCGCTGGCCGTAGGCGTGTGCGCAGCTGTCCCTGTGTGCGCACACCCGCCCCGTCATGCGTGACATCCTGCCGTTGCCGTGACGACCCCATCGAGCACATGGCTCGGGCTCTGCAGCATCGCGGGGGAAGCACGCTTGTTGCTGTGGAAACGGCCGTAATTGTAGCGTTTTTTGGCTAAAAGAGGGGGGGGAAAGGAGCGGGGGGGAGGAGGAGAAATGGCTCTGTGGGGCAGCGGGCCAGGGACGTGTGCGCTGGCCCGGCGTGTCCTGCTGCACCTCCCGGGTGCCCACGATGGCGGCGCACAAGAGGAGGCCGAAATTGGGTGAGAACGGGGAAAAGGAGAGCGGTGGCGGTGCCACCGGAGGGGCTGGGGCCGGCTGGGTGCTGCTGCTGCCTCTGCAGTCCTTTGCAGTCGAGGAAAGCGGGCAGGCGGCCAAAGGCTGGCACCGGTGGCCCAGCGGGCGCCTGCGACACCGGGTATCCGTCCCCGGGGCCATAGCATCCCCCTCCGCCTGCGGTATCCCCATTTCGGTGTGGCCACTAGCCCCAGCTCTGTCCTTGCAGGTCCTTCCTCTGCTCCTCGCTCTGGTCCCCCCGTGTCAGGCTGGGCCCAAATCACGCTGTTCCCCACGGAAAGGGTCTCGGGGGGGGCCATGGCACCAGCCCTGACCGCCCGCTCCCGCTTGTGTCTTGCAGATGAACCGCCCCATCCAGGTGAAGCCGGCCGACAGCGAGGGCCGAGGAGGTAGGTCCCCCCTTCCCCGGCTGCCCTGTGAGGGCAGGGGGGCACAGGACCACCCGGTGCCGGGGGAGGTGACAAGGGACACGGTGGCATCACAAGGGCTGCCGCGGGGAGGTTTGTTTGCAGAGAAACCTGCGGAAGGAGCTGCCTTTGCTGGTGGCATCCAAACCAGAGCACGGAGCCAACACGGTCTGGGCTCTCCCTGCCCAGGAGGTGGGATGTCATGCCGGGAACATCCTGACGTTGTACCGTGAACGTCCTGATGTCGTGCGTGGACGTCCTGACGTCATACTGTGACCCTCCTGATGTCATGCTGGGCAGAGCGCCAGCCAGCCGCTCTCTCGTCAGCCCCTTCATCTATCAGACTGCCTAATTACCCGCCCGGTGCTGCCTGCGGGGACCCCGGCAGAATCAGAGCACGGGAGTCGGCCACACGTGGCCTGAGCCCCTCTCAAACAGAAACCTCTGACACTCCCCTCCTACCTCCCCCCCCCCCGAAAAAAATTCTCCCTGGATGTTTTCAGGCTGAGTTGATGATTTGAGCAAAATTGTAGGAATGGGATCAAAACCCCTCAGTGTTTCCACAAGCAGGCGCTGGGCACGGAGCGCAGTCGGATGCTCACGTTGGGGCTGGGGTAGACCCCCCTCCACCCCCCCCCATTCAAAAGAGGTTATTAAACATGATGCGAGCTGGTCCCGGCACATCCCGGAGGGACCCGGCAAATAAATTACCCACTTACCGAGCCTAATTGGTGAAGGATTAAAAATCGATGGGCGAGCTCGGGCGCCCGGCTCCGGTCCCCTTGCCCAGGAGGCGATGCTCGGCCGCCGAACCTGCTCCCCCCAGCCACCTGCGCCGGGAGATGGTTTATGTTTAACTAGACAACACACGAGCCCTATTCCCTTAACTAATTTCCCCGGTACCTTAACGGGCAGAGCATTAATCGTCTCCTGCCATTATTTATTTATTTCCCCGGCAACGCTCTTGACAGGGTACCTTATTTTCTTTGTCAAATGCCATTAGCGCACGGCGGGAGCACGTGGCCGGGCAAGACAGATGCTGGTAATAATCATGAAATTCTCATTATTTACTCTCCCTTCTCTCGTGTTTGGGTTATTTATGTCCCCTGGGTATGGCCGGAGGCTGCGGGTTATTCTGCGAGTCAATCATACAAAGGCAATCGCCGCTGTTTTGTGGGCTCCTGGGCTCTCTTTGTTTCCCAGCTGCATCCCGCATCAGTGCTGGGGGAGCCGGCTCCTCCATCCCTGGGAAAAGCTCCAGCACCGGTCCCTGAAGTGGCATCCAGCTCTCCCAGCTTCACTCTTAGGCAATTTCCCCATAGACGTTTTCCCAATCCGAGCATTTTGTAGGATGGAGGTGATAAACCCTGTGTAGATAAACCCTGTCTCTTTGCTGCTGGATCGGCGTCGCTCCCACCCCAGGCCCCGGTGTCTCCGGGCTCTTTCCCCTCCGCACGCTGTTTGCCAACTTAGGGATGAGGGGATGGGATGGTGAGGGGCATGCCCTTCCCCGACAGGCTTGGTTTTGTTTTTAGAAGACAGGAAGCTCTTTGTGGGCATGCTGGGGAAGCAGCAGAGCGAGGACGATGTCCGGCGCCTCTTTGAACCCTTCGGCCAGATCGAGGAGTGCACCATCCTCCGAGGGCCCGATGGAGCCAGCAAAGGTGGGCTTTGGGGAGCCGAGTGAGCCCCCATGAGCTGCCAGGACCCACGGAGGGTGGGAGCTGCTGGCCAGGCAGCGCTGGCTCCTGCAGTGGTCGAATCCCCGAATCCAAGCCCTTCCTTGCCCCTTCTCTGCCCTTAGGTTGTGCCTTTGTGAAATACGGCAGCCACGCTGAGGCGCAGGCTGCCATCAACAGCCTCCACGGCAGCCAAACCATGCCGGTAAGTGCCGGGCTCTCGCCCTGCCCCGTTCGGCCCCACGCTGCCTGCGTAATCCAGTAACCGGCTAATTGGATCCTCGGTCTAATTGGATCAAAATCCTATGGACCCGGCAATTTGTTGGCTGGATCGCTGCGAGGTTCATCCCTGCCTGGGTGCAGAGCCCCCGGGGGTGGGCGCGCGGGGGCTAATTCCCTCCGCGCTGGAGAAAGGGGCTGTTTAATTAACGTCGAAGGTCAAAATTGTGAACGAGGAAGGGGGTGGGGAAGGAAACAGAGGTCAGGGAGCCGCCGCCGGGGAGAAAAGCCGGCTATAATTAAACCTCGCATCGATCGCTGGTTGCTGCTGCCAAACCAGGCAGTATCTCTGGGGCTGCAGCCGCTGCGAGCCAGCGGCTCCCTCCCCGGAGCAAAGAGACGTTTTGGGGGGCATGGCTGGGACCCCCCCGTCAGCCCTGTCTTCCCCACTCCGTCCCAGGGCGCCTCCTCCAGCCTCGTGGTGAAGTTTGCGGACACGGACAAGGAGAGGACCCTGCGGCGGATGCATCAGATGGCGGGGCAGCTGGGCATCTTCAACCCCATGACCATCCAGTTCGGCGCCTACGGGGCCTACACGCAAGCGGTAGGAGCTGGCACCAGCTGGGACCTGGGGGGGGGCGTGTTTTGGGGAGCCCTGAGGTTGAAGGGGGAGCCTGGTTTTGCCCATGAAAGCTTGTCTTGGGATTGTACCAGCACCAGTGGGTGCAGACGCCCATCAGGGTTGCTGTGTCCCTGTTTTGGGGCATGACAGAGGGTTTCACTCCCTCCGAGTGAGGGTGTCATGGCTGTAGGGCACAGCGGTCCCTTTTTTAGCATCACCGAGACCTCCTCCTGTCCCCGGGTCTGGCAGCGGGTGGCATTTATCCCTCTGAGCCCCCATGTGTGGGTGCAAAGGGAAGATGCTAATTTATCCTCCCCTCTTCCCCCCTTCTCTCTGCCTGTCGCTCGCTTTCCCCTTTTCCCCCCCCCCTTTTTTTTCCTTAAGATCATGCAGCAGCAGGCGGCCCTGATGGCGGCCGCGCAGGGGACCTGCCTGAACCCCATGGCTGCCATCGCCGCCGCCCAGATGCAGCAAATGGCCGCCTTCAACGTCAGCGGGCTGGTGGCCGCCCCCCTCACCCCCTCTTCAGGTACGACCCCCTCTCCTTTTGCCACCCCCCCCCCATCCTACTTGACGTCCTCGTCGGGGGGCTGCCGGTGCTGACGCCCCCCCTCCCGCAGGTACGAGCACCCCCCCTGGCATCAGCACGGCGCCCGTGCCCAGCATCGCCACCCCCATCGGGGTGAACGGCTTCAGCCCGCTGCCGCCCCAGACCAACGGGCAGCCCGCCTCCGAGACCATCTACACCAACGGCATCCACCCCTACCCAGGTAGTAGCCCTCCTGGGGGGGGGCTCCCCCACCTTCTCCCCGGGGCTGGGGACGCGCGCTGGGCTCACACGGCAGGATCCGGGGCGGCTGCCCGCGTTGGGGACACGCCAATGGACCAGACCTCCCCCCCCGAAATCCCTCCTCCCGTGGCATGGCCACCTTTGGGAGCGTGAGGATGCTCTGGGCTCCTCCACGGTGGTGCTTGGCCGAGAGCCCCCTTCCCACGGGAGCTGCTCCCCCCGGGGTTTCTCCTGCTTATTCTCTCTTCCTTTTCCCTTCTTTTTCTCTTCCCAGCTCAAAGCCCCACGGTGGCAGATCCCCTCCAGCAAGCCTACGCGGGCATGCAGCACTATGCAGGTCTCAAACTTCGCTTTGCTCTTCTCTCCCCACTCTTTCCTCCTTATTTTTTTTTTGTGGGGGGGAAATATCACCTTGGGGTTGAACCACAGGACTGAGAGCAGCGTGCTTGGGCACGGATTAATATGGTGAATGTGGGGGGCCGGAGGAGCTCCGGGGTGACGCTGATACAGAGCCACCGTCCCCTCGTCCCCACCAACACAGATGTGCTCCCCGCACAGCCCTCCATGAAAATTTTGGGTGGAGGAAAGTGAGTTTTAACACCCCCTGGGCTGAGATCACTCCATGGGGAAGAGCTGGTGGCCGTACCCAGGAGAGGGGACGAGGTTCGGGGGGTGACAGAGAGCTGGCTCCATGCTGGATCCTGCTGACGTGCCAGCCCGCTGGTAGAGATGGCCGTGGAGGCACCAAAACATCAGAAATCCTCAGATGTTCATTGTGTGGCCGAATGTGGTGGCCGGGGAGATGGGACACAGAGAGAAGGGAGTCAAAGCATCCTATGGAAGTACATCGAGCCTGGCAGTCATTTAATTAGGGGCACTAACGGTGATTTTGAACAGAAAATCAAGTTTTAGACCCCAAATTGTTGGTTTTTTTCAACCAAACATGCTGGCTTTCCTCAACCTTGAGACCGTATTCCTGCTGCCACCAGCATCCCACCTGGGAGAGCCATTCCTACATCCCGGGGGCGCCGGGAGACCAGGGGTGGGAATGGCAGAACTGGCAGCCCCAGGGCAGGAGAAGCACCTCCGCCGAGGGTGGCAGCGGGGGACATGCCTGTCCCCAGGGCTGTGGCGGGAGCAGGGTGGGTGTTGGGGTCTCAGCTCCACGTTCCTCTCCTCCAGCAGCGTATCCCACCGCCTACGCGCCCATCAGCCAAGCCTTCCCCCAGCAAGCGCCCATCATCCCGCAGCAGCAGCGAGAAGGTGAGGGGTGGTGGGGGGCACCCTGCCGTGGGGCCGGCGGCTCCTTGCTTCCTAACCCCCCCAGCCTGGGGGTGACCCCCCCCACCGCCTCGCGGCTGATGTGTGGCTGTCCTTTGTGTGTCACCCAGGTCCCGAAGGCTGTAACCTGTTTATTTATCACCTGCCCCAGGAGTTCGGGGATGCAGAGCTCACGCAGATGTTCTTGCCTTTTGGCAATGTCATCTCTGCCAAAGTCTTTGTGGACCGTGCCACCAACCAGAGTAAATGCTTTGGTAAGTCCTGGTGCGTGGCTCTCCCAGACATCCCAGTTCAGGGTTGGGCTTTCCCAGATGCTCCAGTTCAGGGGTTCAACTCTCCCTGATGTCCCAGTTCAGGGGTTCAGCTCTCCCTGATGTCCCATCTCAGGGCTCCAGCTGTCCCCAAATGTCCCCAGCTCAGGGGTTCTGGTTCTCCCTGACATCCCCAGTTCAAGGTTCCAGCTCTCCCTGATGTCCTGGTCCAGGGGTCTCCAGATGTCCCAGCTTGGGGTTCTGTCTCTCCCCACCATCCCCAGCTCAAGGGTCCAGCTCTCCTGGTTGTCCCAGGTCTGGGTTGGCCAGCACCGATGGGTGACCGAAGCCACACAGCTGTCTGTCCCTGAGCCAAAGGGCAGTTTTTTGTCCCACACTGTGCCAGGACAGAAGGACATACCCTGCTGGTGTCCCCTCTTACGCTGTCCCCCATGTCCTTAGCTCAGTGCACATCCCCATGTGCCTCCCAGGGAGGCCTGGTCACCGCTTGCTACTTCCACGTCTGCTCACGTGACTGAGTGCCACCACTGCCACCAGCACACTCTGGCCTGCAGACCTGTCACCACAATGTCCCTGTAGCCTGTGTCACCTTGGTGGCCCCACAAATCCTGTCACCCTGCTGTCTCCAGACCCCACCGCCCTGGTATCTCCACAGACGTGTTCACCTTAATGTCCCCATAAGCCCTGTCACCTCGGTGTCCCCATAGACCCTGTCACCCCAGTGACTCTGGAGGTTCCGTCACCTTGGTGTCTTTGCAGACACCTGTCACCCAGGTGTTCCATGAGCCCGCAAACCCCATCACCTTGGTGTCCCTGCAGTCCCTGTCGCTTTGATAGACCCTTTAACCCGAGGGACCCCACAAATCCCATCACCTCAGTGTCCCTGCAGACCACTCCAGGGTCCCTGTGGACCTTCTTATGCTGGTGTCCCCCCAGACCCTATCCCTGCAGACCTTGGTGTCCCCAAAGATGCCATCAGCCCATCACTGGGGCTGCACTGTTAGCCCATGAGCCCCCTCTCCCAGCCCCCCAGCGTGGGGCTCCACCTGAGGCTTCCTGCGGGAGCATCCCGTGGGATTTCCACACCTCATTTGAAGTAAGGTGGCAACCTGTGATGTTCACGGTGACAAACTCCTCTGTCACCTCGTCCTCAGGTTTCGTCAGTTTTGACAATCCGACGAGCGCTCAGGCAGCCATTCAGGCCATGAACGGCTTCCAGATCGGCATGAAGAGGCTAAAAGTCCAGCTAAAGCGGCCGAAAGATGCCAACAGACCCTACTGACCCCTGCTCATCCTGGCCCTGCGGAGAGGTACAGGGGGGCGGCGGGGGGGGCTGGCCCTGCTGCACCCCCTGCCATGGCCCAGGGGACCTGGTGGTGGGGCTCAGCTCACCTGAAGCGTGGCAGGTGCCGTGGTTTCTCCAAAAATGTCCTCGAGTGTGCACGGGGAGCTCTGTGCCTGGGAGTGTCTCTGTGTGATTCAAACTGGGATTTGGGTCCCTCTCCCCATCTTTCCCTCCATCCGTCTTCCGGCCCCTCTTCCCATCCCTCTTTCCATTCCTCCCCCTGTACCTCCCTCCATCCCTCTCTCCGTCTCTCTGCCGGTCCCTCCCTCCATCCCTCTCCCCGTCCTTCTCCCCATCCTTCCCTCCACCCATCTCCCTCTCCCTCTCCCTGTCCCTCCCTCCATCCTTCCCTCGATCTCTTTCCATTCTTCCCTCCGTCCGTCCCTCCATCCTCTCCCTGTCCCTTTTCCCATCCTTCCCTCTGTCCTTCCCCCCATCCCTCTCCCTGTCCCTCTCTCCATCCTTCCCTCCATCCCTCTTTCCATCTTTCCCTCCATCCCTCTCCCTGGCCCTCTTTCCATCCCTCTCTCCATCCCTTTCCATCCTTCCCTTCATCCTTCTCCCTTTCCCTGTCCCTTTCCCTGTCCCTCTCCCTGTCCCTCCCTCCATCCTTCCCTCCATCCCTCTTTCCATTCTTCCCTCTGTCTGTCCCTCCATCCTCTCTGTCCCTCTTTCCATTCTTCCCTCCGTCCTTCCCTCCATCTGCCTTCCCATCTCTCTTTCCATCCTTCCCTCCAACCCTTTCCCTGGCCCTCCCTCCTCCTTCCCATCCCTCTCCCCATCCCTCTCTCCATTCTTCCCTCCATCCTTCCCTCCATCCCTCTTTCCATCCTTCCCTCCATCCCTCTCCCTGTTCCTCTTTCCATCCCTCTCCCTGTCCCTCTCTCCATCCTTCCCTCCATCCCTCTTTCCATCCTTCCCTCCATCCCTCTCCCTGGCCCTCTTTCCATCCCTCTGTCCATCCCTTTCCATCCCCCTCTTCATCCTTCTCCCTCTCCCTGTCCCTCTCCCTGTCCCTCCTTCCATCTGTCCCTTGATCCCTCTTTCCATTCTTCCCTCCGTCTGTCCCTCCATCCTCTCTCTGTCCCTCTTTCCATCCTTCCCTCCATCTGCCTTCCCATCCCTCTTTCTATCCTTCCCTCCATCCCTTTCCCTGGCCCTCCCTCCTCCTTCCCATCCCTCTCCCCGTCCCTCTCCCTGTCCCTCCTCCATCCCTCTCCCTATCCCTCTCTCCATTCTTCCCTCCATCCTTCTGGCCATCCTCTCCCTGTCCCTCTTTCCATCCTTCCCTCCATCCCTCTCCCTGTTCCTCTTTCCATCCTTCCCTCCATCCCTCTCCCTGTTCCTCTTTCCATCCCTCTCCCCGTCCCTTTCCATCCTTCCCTCCACCCCTCTCCCTCTCTCCGTCCTTCTCTCTGTCTCTCTCCCTGTCCCTCTCTCCCTCCCAGGACTGGTGGTAACAGCCCTTTCCCTGTTTTGCAGGTCGGGCGTCCCGTGGTGTCTGACGACTTTCCCCTTCCCCAAGTGCAGTATCCAAACCCGTAACTCTCTTTCTTTGCAACACAACCCGGAGGAGGAGGAGGAGGAGGAGAAGGAGATGGAGAAAACAGCGAAGAAGAGAGCCATTCTGGTCGTAGCTTTTCTTTTCTTTTTTGGTATTTTTCCCAAACCGGTCTTGTTTGTTGCTTAACGGGAACGAGAAGAGCGAGGAAGACAAGGAAGGAGGAGAGGG
The DNA here is from genome assembly GCA_003697955.1 of Calidris pygmaea. NCBI lineage: Eukaryota > Metazoa > Chordata > Aves > Charadriiformes > Scolopacidae > Calidris > Calidris pygmaea. The sequence goes on from QJSC01025305.1 coordinate 430,207, forward strand.
ATGTGGCACTGGGGCTGAGATTTGCCGCCGGCCGCGTGCCGGGACTCACCGAATCCCTTGCTGGGAGAAAGGACGACAGCCCCGGGCAGCCGGGCTACGATCTACCTTTGTTGTTGTTTGGTTTCTTTTTTTTGTTTTTCTTTTTTTTTTTTTTTAAAGCACTCATTTGCTGCTACCGATTTCCCAGGAGAAACGAGGAAAAAGAGGCTCCAAACGGATTCTTATAAACCAAAGCCGGTGGGACGGGACCAGCCTCGGGCGCTTCACCTGGAGGATGCGTGTTTGGAGAAAGGAAAATGGCGAGATTTTCTTTTTTCCCCCACATCGGGGATAAAAAAAAAAAAAAAAAAAAAAAAGGATCAAAGGATGTTGGACTTATAGAAGATATATATAAATAAGTATATATATATATATATCCCATGGAGCAGGGCAGCGGGACACGCGCCTCCCCCTGCTCGTCACTGGCACAGGGACATAGGATTACTTGTTTCAGAGTCATATCATTCCTTAGAGTTTAG
>QJSC01025305.1:440999-533750 GCA_003697955.1 Calidris pygmaea
CAGGGACAGCGGGGGACACCGGAGGCCGCCACGGCCTGTGTCGTAGCCCCCCCCCCTCCCCGTCCCCGCCGCCTCCCGCCCAGGCCCGTCCCCGCCGCCCGCCCCGTCCCGCCGCCCCCGGGGCCGGTCCCCGCGCCGGGCGGTGTCGGTGGGGGTGTCCCGGTCCCCCCGTACCTCCCTCCCCCCCCCGCGGCCGCCGTGTCCCCCCCTCACCATCTCAGCGGCGCCGGACCGGGCCTGCCGCCGCCTCCATGCTGCCGGGCGGGCGGGCGGCCATCGCGCCGTGACGTCAGGCCCCGCCGCGCGCGCCCCGGCCGCCGCCGTCACCCGGCAACGCCGAGGCTGACGTCACCCGAGGGGACACCCCCCCCCCCCCCCCCCCCCCCCCCCCCCCCCCCCCCGCCCTGGGACCACCTCGGGTGGGCACCGGGCACCCGGCAGCGGGCGGCGGGGACGGAGCGGGGGGGGGGTGCGGGAGGGGTCCCCGAGGGTCCCTGGTGTCCCCAGTGCGGGGTCACCATGGGGTGGCCATGGTGGGTCCCATGTGGTTGGCACGGTGTCCCCTGGGACAGGGTCTCCAGTGTCCCCAGTACAGGGTCAACATGGTCCCAGTGTGGACCATCCATCCAGTGTCCCCAGAAAGGTCCCCATGGTCCTAGGACAGGGTCTCCAGTGTCCCCAGTACAGGGTCAACATGGTCCCGGTGTGGAACATCCATCCGATGTCCCCAGAAAGGTCCCCATGGTCCTAACACAGGGTCTCCACCACAGGGTTCCCCATAAGGTGGCCATGGTGAGTGCCCATATGCTTGGCACGGTCCTTGAATTCAAGGACCCCATGGTCCTTGAATAGTGTCTCCAGTGTCCCCAGCACAGGGTCACCATGGTGCCAGTGTGGACCATCCACACAATGTCCCCTGAAAGGTCCCCATGGTCCTAGGACAGTGTCTCCAGTGTCCCCAGCACAGGGTCAACGTGGTCCCAGTGCAAACCATCCATCCAGTGTCCCCAGAAAGGTCCCCACAGTCCTTAGACAGGGTCTCCAGTGTCCCCAGCACAGGGTCACCATGGTCCCAGTGTGGACCATCCATCCAGTGTCCCCAGAAAGGTCCCCATGGTCCTAGGACAGGGTCTCCAGTGTCCCCAGCACAGGGTCACTGTGTCCGGACCATCCATCCAATCTCTCCAGAAAGGTCCCCATGGTCCAAGACAGGATCCCCAGTGCTGGGTCCCCCATGGGGTGGCCATGGTGGGTCCCCACATGCTTGGCATGGTGTCCCCATGGTCCTAGGACAGGGTCTCCAGTGTCCCCAGTACAGGGTCAACATGGTCCCAGTGTGGAACATCCATCCAATGTCCCCAGAAAGGTCCCCATGGTCCAAGACAGGGTCTCCAGGGTCCCCAGCACAAGGTCACCATGGTCCCAGTGCGCACCATCCATGCAATGTCCCCTGAAAGGTCCCCATGGTCCAAGACAGGGTCCCCAGCGCTGGGTCCCCCATGAAGTGGCCATGGTGGGTCCCCATATGCTTGGCACGGTGTCCCTATGGCCCAGGACAGGGTCTCCAGTGTCCCCAGCACAGGGTCAACATGGTCCCAGTGTGGACCATCCATCCAATGTTCCCAGAAAGGTGCCCATGGTCCTTAGACAGGGTCTCCAGTGTCCTCAGCACAGGGTCAACATGGTCCCAGTGTGGACCATCCACGCAATGTCCCCAGAAAGGTCCCCATGGTCCTAGGACAGGGTCTCCAGCGTCCCCAGCACAAGGTCACTATGGTCCCAGCGCAGACCATCTATCCAATGTTCCCAGAAAGGTCCCCATGGTCCTTGGACAGGTTTCCAGTGTCTCCAGCACAGGATCACCATGTCTGGACCATCCATCCAGTGTCCCCAGAAAGGTCCCCATGGTCCAGGGACATGGTCACCAGTGTCCCCAGCACAGGGTCACCATGGTCCTAGTGTGCACCATCCACGCAATGTCCCCAGAAAGGTCACCATGGTCCTAAGACAGGGTCCTCGCCGCAGGGTTCCCCATGAAGTGGCCATGGTGGATCTCCACATGGTTGGCACGGTATCCCCATGGTCCAAGACAGGGTCTCCAGTGTCCCCAGCACAGGGTCACCATGGTCCCAGCGCAGATCATCTATCCAATGTTCCCAGAAAGGTCCCCATGGTCCTTGGACAGGTTTCCAGTGTCCCCAGCACAGGGTCAACATGGTCCCTGTGTGGACCATCCATCCAATGACCCCAGAAAGGTCCCCATGGTCCAAGACAGGGTCTCCAGTGTCCCCAGCACAGGGTCAACATGGTCCCAGTGTGGACCATCTATCCAGTGTCACCAGAAAAGGTCCCCATGGTCCTAGAACAGACTCCCCAATGCCTCCAGTGTGGTGTCCCCAATGTCCCCAGCCCAGCATCCCTGACATCTCCAGCCTGTTGCTCCCATGGTCTCAGCACAGGGTCCCCAGCACAGTGTCACCCTGGGCCAGCGTAGAGCATCCATATTGCATTTTCAATGTCCCCAGCACCGGGTCCCATCACAGGGCCTCCAGTGTCCCCATCATAGGTCCCCTATGTCCCCAGAAAGGTCCCCATGGTCCTAGAACAGGGTCCACAATGCCTCCAGCATGGGGTCCCAAGTGTCCCCAGCCCATGGTCACCATGGATCCCCATCACAGGGCCCACACAGTCCCCATCACAGAGTTCCCCGTACAGAGTTCCCATGGCCTTGGCACAGGGTGGCCATTTTGGGTCCCCACCCAGCTGGCATGGTGTCCCCATGGTCCCAGCATGGGGTGCCCGATGTCCCCATCACAGGGTTCCCACTCTCCCCAGCCCAGGGTCCCAAACATCTCCAGCTTGGTGTCCCCAGAGATCCAGCACAGTGTCCCCATGGTCCCACTGCAGAATGTCCACATTTGTTCCCCAATGTCCCCAGAAAAGACCATGGTCCTAGGACAGAGTCCCCAATGTCTCCAGTATGGGGTCCCCAGTGTCCCCAACATCTCCAGCTTGGTGTCCCCATGGTCTCAGCATGGTGTCCCCAGCACAGTGTCCCCGTGGTCCCAGAGCAGAGCATCCACACTGGGTCCCTCAAGTCCCCAGCCCAGGGTCCCCAGCATCTCCAGCCTGGTGTCCCCATGGTCCCAGTGCAGAGCATCAGTTGTGTCCTCAGTCCCGGGTCAGCAGGCCAGGAGGAGGCTGAGGACCCTCCCACACCACCCCAGTGGCCCAGCACCGCGGGGCTGGTGGGGTGGCGATGTGAGGGGGGCGACGAGACACGGCGCCTTTAAGAGCGGCGGGGCGGGGCGCTGTCCCTTTAAGGCGGCGGCCACTCTCCGCCCGCGTGCGGGGCGGGTGCCCTGCCGCCTCATTGGCCGGCCGGGCGCGTGCGTGCGTATGCGTCGCAGCGCTTCGCCTTCCCTCCGCGCCTTGTGCGTCCGCCGGAGAAAGGAGTCCCGGCGCCCCCAGCGAGGGGAGGCGGGGCTGGGTCAGGCGGAGGGATCCGCGGTGCGAAAGGGAGGGCGGTGCTTCGGTGGAGCCGGCCGGGATCACCTTGTCGGGGCGGGCGGGGCGGCGCGCAGAGTAGCGGCGGCGCTCGGAGAGGACGGGGGGCGGCAGCAGCAGCAGCAGTAGTAGCAGTAGCAGCAGGTAACGGCGGCCTGAGGGCCAGCGGGCGGCCGTGGGAGGGTGAGCGAGCCGCCGTATCCGCCGCCATCCTCCCCCGGCTTCAACCGCCATCCTTCCCCTCAGGCGTCGCCGGGCGCGGGTCTCCCTGAGGCAGCGGCTGAGGGGCGCGGTGCACCCTGGGAAGGTGGGGGTGCGGGGTGGGGGGGCCGCCTCGGCGGGACGGGGATTTGGGGAGGGGGGTGCCGGTCGGTGAGACCCGGGTAGCGGAAAAGGGGCGCGGTGCAGCAGTTGCGCCATCCCGGAGCCGGCTGGGAGGGTGAGTCAGGCGGGGAGGCCTCGCCGGTGTGTGTGTGTGTGTCCCTCGCCGTGCCGGCCCTCATGGTGCCTCTCATGGGCTGGTGATGCTGCAGCCTCCTTTACCCCGGCGGAGGAGGAGGAGGCCCCTTCGGAATTCATCTCCTGCCGTAATTACGCCGGTCCCGACACGCCCGATTGAATGGGACGGTCCCTCGAACTGAGGAAAAAAAAAAAAACGTGTTTAAGCCCTCTCGGCTGGGCATGAATGGGGCTTTTGTCGGCGGACAATGGCAGCCTCCCCACTGTCTCCTCAGATTAATTAGGAGTAGACGGCAACCTCTGAAAACCGGCTTTGTTCTGATAAGGCGGGTAGTTATCGGGGGGGGGCAGGTTAAGCAGAAAATCAGTGTTTCACGTGGGTTTTTGTGATGTTAATGGCTTGACTTTCCGGCCGCCGCTTATTCCCCGGGAAAGGCTGCTGCTCATCCTGACTTGCCTTAGCCCAAAAACTGGGTGGCAAAAAGGTTTCTTTGATTACTTGGACACCTCTAGGGAAACTTCAAGCCCCGTTGTGCAACCAGCAGTGCTTAATTTAAAAAAAAAAAAAAATGGTGTCCCAGGCACATAATTTTCTGCCCTGCATCCCGTTGATAAAGCAAAATTTAGGGTAATTTAGGGGAGTTAAGAGTTTGGTGGCCTAATGGATCTTGCTGATGCCGGGTTTTGCTGATGCCAGCTCTTTTCCAAGACATCACCAGGTTGAGGAAGGCCGCCTCTGCCGAGCAGGAAGCTCTGCTCCCAGCCACGTGTGTGCACCGAGGACTCTTGCCTGCCAAACCCTGGCGAGAAACTTACTTTCACTAGATAACGAGCTCGCAGAGGCTGCGGTGCTGCCCCTGACCCTGTTGCTCGAGCAGCCTGCGTTTTTCTTCCCCGCCTGCTTCTTTACCCACCCCAAATTCGTAAATTTTACAAAGAAAATTTAATTTCTTGGCCTTAACTGGGGTGATCCAACCAGGGTTGGCCAGCGTTAATTCCCTTTCCACGTGCTGAGCTGATAATTTAATTTGATGCCGACAGAAGGTTTCCCAGGCTGCTGGACCACGTGCTCGCCCTTTATCTGCCGAGGCTGGTGCCGCTGCAGCGGACGGTGATGGATGGCACGTACCCGATGGGGCTGCAGTACCTTGTGGCTGCCGCCCACAGCCGGGCGCGCAGCAAATCCCCGGCCTGGAGATGGGGATGCAGCTGTGAGGGATCTATACATCAACCCAGAGTTATTAAAATTTACGTGTAAATAATAGCAAAAAAAAAAAAATCAACCCAAACTTTCTTTTATANATAAAATAGACTTTTACAGCTCCTTTGAAGGCAGAGGAGTGGTTTCTGCTGGTGTGGGGCCAGGCTGAGAGGCTCCTTGTCCTCTGGTGGAGCAACACATCTGCAAGGTTAAGGTGGTAGGTGTGCCTGCACTGCAAATACCCTCCAGATAAGGCTTTCTGTCGCCAAATACCTGATGCTTGTCACCTCTACTAGCTTGATTTTTTTTTTTTTTTTTTGTTAAGCCTCCTGTGTGCCCCTGCCCTCCAGGGAGGACAGGCTCAGCTAAGGCAAGGCTAATCCGTCTGCAGGCAGGGGCGTTACCCGGTGCCTGACCTTCCCGGCCTCTCTAACTCCTTTGCTGAAAACCCATGGTGGAGCGGTGGGTTTCTGCTCCTGCATCTTGCTGCCAGGGCACAGTGTAAGCTGTCCGGGAGCAGCTGGTGGCTTCTGGGTGCCGTCCAGCCCTGCAGAAAGGAGGTGGCATTTTGGGGTGGCCATCTTGTACTTACGTAACGGCATGATGCCACCTCCTGCAGCAGCCACCCATGGGGGAACACGTTGTCCTCCCTCTCTGCAAGAGGATTTGACGGGCTGCATTAACAGCCTGCTTTGCTGCAGAGCTGCATTTTTTTTTTGTTGCTGTTGTTGAGCCCCCTTGGCTTCTGAAATGAACAAAGCTGATGTTTTTCTAGGCTTTTTTTGGGAATCTGTAGGCCTGCCCGGTTTCATAACCCTGCCCTTCTCAAATATAAGTGCTAATTCAAACCATTTCTGCCTCTGGCCAGGGACACTGGGCATGAGCAGCCTTGTTCTGCAGCGTGATGAGGTTGTGTAAGCCAGGCTGACCCATGCAGAGGTAATAAAACCTGAGCTGCCGTGAGCCTGCAACTTTTACAGGCAGTAAAACCTCTTTGTCTGGTGTGGCAGTGGTTAATGCCGGTCCTGTCTGGGGATAGTCCCTTCCAGGCCCCCTCGCTGCAGTTTCCACTTCCCTTTGTCACTGATAACAGCAGAGGCTTGGCCCAGGGTGGGAATTGCTGAGGTGGGGACTGCCGCTGCCTCTTCTTTCACCTTCCCAGAGGGCAGATCCGGAGGTGCCATGGATTTAAGGTTTCTCAGCCGACCGCAGGATGAGCTGGCTGGACTTAGTCACCTCGCTACTACATAACCGGTTGTCCTGACCTCAAACGGCTCTTTCTAGAATCTTCAAGAGCTGGGGAGTTACCAGATATCTTTGGATGCCCTGCCTGAGGCACAGGCAGCCCAAGTAATAAAACTGGGTATTTACTCGTTATGCCCTGAGGAAGGAATTTGGGTTTATTCAGTGCTGGAAACATTCAGGCTTTGTCAGGAATCACCCTCCTTCCTTGCTCAGCCCAGACTGAGTGCTCAGTGTCTCTGGGTGTCCTTGAAGTCCTTGCTCCTCTGTTTGATTTTTAAAAAAGCAAGCCTGGGGTAGTGGGAAATGCCAGACATTCCTGTTATATTTAGAAGACTGGTCCTTCCAGTAGAATTCAGTCTGTGCTTTGTAGATAGGTGGTAGTGGGAGGCAGGAGAAAGTAAAATTAAGTGAAGCTGTTGGTGGCAGGGCACGGTGCTGGGGGCAGATGGGTATTTGGGGTACTTTTTGGCTGCTGCGTTTCTGCTCTCGTCCCTGGACAAGGTCATGGTGACTTGTTAGTTTTTCTGAGCTCACTGAACTGCTGGAAAATATTACGAAGGGGATTCTGATGGGGAACTTAACTCTTCTTTCCCTTTATATATTTAGAAAGACTTTAGGGGGTTTAAAATTATATTTGCAAAGGACTTGAGTGGGTGGGGGTTTCCATGAGATAGGGAGAGCTCACCTGCCTGTCTTTAAAAACTTCCAAGTCATGCTGCGGGTGCAGTTTCCGCCTCGGGATCCCGTTGTTTCTTATCCCTCTCATTCCCAGAAACTGCGCAGACCCGCTTGCCTGTCTTTGTGTGGAGGTGCTTTCCCAGCAAAGGTTTATTTTTTTTTGGCATTGGGAGAAGCCGACGCTGCTCCGCAAGTGTCAGAGGATGCGGCAGCAAGTGTTAGAGGGCTAAAACACAGTGTTTCAGGGCTGACCAGTGAGTTTTCCTATAATAGTGGGACTTTGTCGGGCTTTTTATGTGGGCAGACCTTCTTGTACCGACTCCGGTGAATCAGCAGCTTCTGGCAGGGCTGAGGGAAAGGAGGCTTTGCCAGGACAAATTATGGGTTGTTTTTTTTTTTTTTTCTCTGCTGGCCTAACTCCTTTACGCCGCATGGGGAGCCAGGCGGTGGTGAGTCAGGGCTGCCTGCAAGAGGATCCGCACGATCTGCACGTACGTGGGGATGGTCTGCAGAGCAGAAGTGGCCAAGGGGAGGAGCGTCGGGGCGAACAGAGCCTCTGCGGCACTCGGGCAGGCACATGGCAACCTGGCAGGGGATCTCCCTTGCCTATATCTTAGAGGCATGGCTTCATTCTGGTCAGCCTTGCTAGCTTGGATGAAGCTTTTGGGTTTGTTACTTCCTCTGTATCAAAGCTGAATGCACTGAGCCAGCTGGTGTCTGCAGCTAACACCATTTTGTGATTTATTGGCGTTATTTTATTGTCTGCTTGGGGCAGGCAGAACAACCCCCCTGCTCTATCCCTGCCTTTAGCTGAGCAGCAGCCCCTCTTTCCACAAATGCCATGCTAAAGGCATCGCTCATAGGTGAGATGCTGAGGGAGCAGCCTGCTTGTAACATCCTTGCCTGCCCAGGGCATGAAGTTTGAACTCAAATCCGCTATTTGAAGTTTGACTAGTGATCTGCCTGTGCTGGTAGCCACCTTACATCACTCTTTTACTGGAAGCTTTTTGAATGTTGGCAATCTAGCCTGGGCAGGTCGAAGAGGACAAATGGCTTTTAGTTGCAACTGCTACTTGAAAATGAAATTATTGCTGTGCAGATCAAGGTGTGTGATTAGAAATGCCCCGGGGGCACCAGTGCTGCTGGGAAATTGTGTCCTCCCATCCCAGCAGGCTGTTAAGCTTCAGTTCAGCTTCCTCTTGGGATTGCAGGCTGTTGCTGCTGTTGTGGGGATGATCTAGTCCTGTAGAGGCAAGCAGCCTGAGTTCCAAGAGGTGTTTTTATCCAAACTTTTTTTTTTTTAATAACTGGTTTTAGACCTTGTGGTGGTTTTCTGCTGCCCTGGGTGAGGTGGAATGCAGGGCACAGGGGAGACCCATACAACTTCGGCTTGTAGAGGGACCTTGAGTATATTAAGTAAATCTTCAGTCTTTTATATATTCTCTGCCAAGGTGTTGTGTTCAATCAGCTCAAGCCTACTTGCTCGTACAGGCTTACAGGATGAGTTTTAAGCTTAGGTGGACTTTGCGGCGATGAGGGGTTTCTCAGCAGCAGATTGCCTGTGTCAGAGTGTATCTGCAGTCACGCTAGCGCTGACCTGCCCCGGTCCCCGGTTGCGGTGGGAAACGCAGTGGAGGCCCATAGGAGAAATGGCTGGAGAGTTGGGAGGGAGGAGGCAGGATCTCTGCCTGCGCACTCAAGTGCTTGAATTTTGTTGCGTTGTGTAGCTCCAAGGGAAGACTGGCAATGAAGAGAAGCTATGAAGGGAACATCTGCATAGATGGCAGGTGAGCTCTGGGTGGTGTACGTGGGGGATGACATGTCTTGCCTGTATCTTAAGACTCTCAAATAGGAACATAAAGATAGTCTGACCCACTAGCAGCTTTCTTGTTACCTCCATATTCATCACATGGGTGTGTTGGTGTCTCTGCTCGATGAGCAAGTCTGAGTGATTCCTAAACCTGGCACCGCTTTTGTCTCTTCCAGACACAGGATTCCAGTGACGATGTCGAAGCACCACGATGCAGGGACCGCTTTCATCCAGACCCAGCAGCTGCACGCTGCCATGGCGGACACCTTCCTGGAGCACATGTGCCGCTTGGACATTGACTCGGAGCCAACCATTGCAAGAAACACTGGCATCATCTGCACCATTGGTAGGTGATGGCTAGATAGGAGAGAAGAGAGAATTGCAGCTGTGAACCCCTGCGTTGGTGAAACTGGTTAGGGAAATTGTGGGAAGGCTTCAGCTTTCATCCCTTGCCAGGGCTGCCCTTGTCTGTTGAAAGAACGTGGCTTTCCCATGTCTGCCTAACCCGTGTTACTGCTGGGAGCGAATCCGGTAGCTGGGGAAATGGGAACTGGTCAGGTTCTGCTGTGCTCCTCAAGGCAAGTTAAAACAATCTCTGCTGCTATAGAGATGAGCTGCTTCAGCGCTGAGCAAGCCTGTATCCATTATGCCTTTTCTCCCCCACATGAAACAGCTTGATGTGTGTGGGTTATCTCATTATTTTTACAAAGTTAATATTCAAACTGTTTCCTCCTAGGCCCAGCCTCCCGCTCGGTGGAGAAGCTGAAGGAAATGATTAAATCTGGAATGAATGTTGCCCGCCTCAACTTCTCTCATGGCACCCATGAGGTAAGGGTGGAATCTGAGCTGATAAGGCCCCAGTGGGCTGTGTGTGTCTGCTGACCCTCTCCCGCATGGAGGAGGGAAATCCAGCTTAGTCCAGGCTGGCCGTGGTGTGGGAAGGCGCAACATAGCTCTGCTTTCCGGGAAGGCAAGCTGGTTGTACATATTGAGCCTGTGTAATTGCTGATAACATTTAAGTGTGCTCTCTGAGCCCTTTGGAAAGCAGTTCCGATCGGTTCCACACCCTTCTCTGTACCAGGGAGCCAGGTAAGTGATATTTGGCACTTGGGTGCCAACTCTTCTTGCCATGATATGCCTTGGTTCTGCCATTCACTGCACAAAGCTGCTGCTTCTCAGTTCATAGCAGAAGCCAAAAACATTTATTCCTGTTTTGCAGCACACCTCTGCGGGAGAGCAAACTATCAGTTGTCCCATCTCGCTGCTTGTTTTGTTGCTGGGGGTTCTGCAAACAGGCGATGAATGAATAACCTTGTCTCAGAAGAGAACTGTTAGTGATTTGAAGTAATTACTGTGCATAATTGATAGAATTGGACTCCTGGGTTTGCTCGGCTAACCACCTGCTCCGGTTGGGTTTTGGGTAGTCAGGAGGTTTGCACCACGCTACTGGGGAGGTGATGCTTAAAGGAATAAGGTCAAAAGAAATCAACACTGTTGGTGGCAGACGAGCTCTTACTGATATAAATAGATGAGATCCTCGGTGGTAGTGGAGGAGCTGAGGATCCCATTCCAGGTTGCCTAGAATGCCACCCTGAGCCTTCCTGCTGAGGGTTTGTTTTTTTTTTTTACCTTGGCTGCCCTCCAGCTTTCAAAATGTCAGACGGTAGCCGGTAGCAGCTGTAGGTGGCTTTACTTACTGAACCGTGAGCCTCGCAGTGCGTAACAGCTTGGCCTCTCACCCTCGTGGCATTTAAAGGCCACAGGGCGCTGCCAGAATCAGAAGGTCTGATGGTTAACTGCAGAGAACCGCCAGACCTTGACTAAATACCCGGGGATGGCGCTGGTGCAGGGGCTGCAAGTGGCAAAATCCACCTGAAAAAAGGGTGGTGTGGAATAAGTAGCCAAATGATGCGGCTTGGTGGCTCAGCAGGGAGCTGGTGGTCAGGCTGAAACTGGGAATTTTCACACCATTACTGCCCAGCAGAGCTGCTGCTGTGGTTTGCCTACTTGTTAGCTGAGGTTGAGGACGGGGACTGTGGCTTTCTGCCTTGGGTAAGTAAGGTCTAATTGTACGTTTCATACAGATGAGGTTGGATTACAGCGGAGGCTGGTATTGCTGTCATCTGCTGTTGAGTTTTGGCTGTCAGCCATAGCCAGTCCCCTCCTGCTTCCTCCAAAATACTCCCCATTTTCAGTGAAGCCCCATGGGGTTTTCATTTGTAAGCACTTTGGTTCTTGCATCCACCCTAAAGCATTCAACAAGGCTTCAGCTTCAGCAGAGGTGCTCTGGCACCTGACTGCAGCACTTTTATGTAGAAAGAAAATGGCTTTTACTTTCAGCTCTGCCTGCATTCCTGTTCTGCATACGTAACTCTTCAGGAAATCGGACTCCCTAGGAGCCAGTTAGTCACCAGTATCAAACTAAAAAGGATATAAATCCCAGGTGACTGGGACCAGATAAACGTAGTAACAAGTTTCCTGTACTACGCCCATTCAAGCTTGCACATTTGATCAGTAAATCCAATTTTTCCTGCTCTGAAGAGTTATCAGTTGTAGTGTACCTCTGGCCGAGGGCACGCACACGAACTTTAGCACAGGTTTTCCCGGCCCCACCTTCCTGGCACTGGATTACAGTCCCTGTGGTGCCACAGTTGGTGTGTGGGGCTCATGTTGAGGCGGGTGGGTGGCGTGGGGTGAACCGGGTGTTTCCAGGTGAGTCAGGTCAATCGCTGCCTGTCCGGGGCATGGAGAGGGGAAAGGGTATTTCTTATCTGCAACAGTCTGTCAAGTGTTACACAACTTGCAAAGTTATCTCTTGATGTTGTTTAAGCAAGTAAAGTAAACTGATCTGCTGGTCACCTGAAGCTCATTTGAGGTAGTTGGGGTGGGAGATTCCCTGCAGAATTCTGTCCTGAAATTGGCAGCATTCACAAAATGGTCTTGTACATGGGTACGTTGTGCTGAAGTCTCAAACTTCGCTCTGTGATTGCTTTGGCTCTTGAAATAGAATGTAAATATTTAGGTGGATAGCCTGCTCTTAGCAAATTCTTTATCTTTAGGGGAAATTTAAGCCAAAGAACTATAAAAAGCTTGCCTGTCTGCACTCGCCTGTGGGACTGATAAGAGGGGTCAGACTGGAAGTCTGTGGGTCAGTTGGCTGTATGGAGAACAGCATCCTCCCGTGCTCTGCAGGGAGAACAGCCATGGGTGGCAATCACTTAGCTGTGACATTATTCTGGGAGTCAGGAGTCTTTCCGTGCCACACTGAACAGCAAAGCTTTCAGAAACATCCTTCCTAAAGGCCTGCTGGCCGGTGGGCCATCTTCAAAGGGCATGTGTGTGTCCTGATGCAAAATCACTTCAGCTGAGTGAGTGGGCTCTCTCCTCCAGTTGTCTCTCTGGGCTTAGAACTGGGGACACCAAAGGCATAGCCAGTTAACTGCCAGGCTCTGCTTTCGTGCAGGGAAGGCTCTTGTATCCTCACACTCTGCTCTTCTGGAAGCTCAGTCTGAGTTAAGTTCTCAAGTTAGAACTGAAATTGAGCGTGATGTGAGAGCAGAGCTGTCAGCTTGGGTAGTGTTTGGGAGCACAGTGGTCTTTTTTTATAAGCTATGGAGTAGAAATGGACTGCATGTTTTCATCTCTCTTCCTTGCCAGTATCATGAGGGCACAATCAAGAACGTGCGAGAAGCTACAGAGAGCTTTGCGTCTGATCCCATCACCTACCGACCTGTGGCTATTGCACTGGATACCAAGGGACCTGAAATTAGAACTGGACTCATTAAGGGAGTAAGTCACTATTTTTTTTTTTTCTCCCACTTCTTTTACTGCACGAGACTAGATATTGTGTTATGCCTGTGGTCTTTTCCAAACAAAAAATGTCTCTAGGAAATGAGGTTACAAACCAACTACCAAAAGCTTTGGTGAACTGCTGCAGGCTGGGAGGTGGTTGTGTGCTGGTTTTTACTGGTTTTGCTGAAGCGCGTGTTTTGATGCACAGAGTGGCACAGCAGAAGTGGAGCTGAAGAAAGGGGCAGCGCTCAAAGTGACCCTGGACGATGCCTTCATGGAGAACTGCGATGAGAACACGCTGTGGGTGGACTACAAGAATCTCACCAAGGTTGTAGAAGTTGGCAGCAAAATCTATGTGGATGACGGTCTGATTTCCCTGCTGGTTAAGGAGAAAGGTGTGTAACAACTGTTCCGGCTGTGATTATTTGTTTTTTTTCTCAGAGCATACTTGAGCTTTCCCTTCAGTAACAATGTCTTAACTTGCAGTTGTGTATCAAAGAGAGGAGGATGTGGTTTTTAATGCCTTAGTGAGTCTTCGAGCAAAACTTTCTCTGTTTCAAGGGTAGCAAGTTTCCAAAAACTACCTTCAGCTGGATTTCAGTAGACTGTCATTTAAAACACCGCTTCAAAGGTGAATGCATACCAGTGCTCGTGATCAAAGCCTGTTTTTTAGTGTAGTATTTAACTAGTTTTACAGCTTAGACCCTGAGTTTTGTGGTTAGAGACAGAACTAGCTTTAACTGGTAATGTAGGGGTAAGGTTAGTCCCACAGTACTTCCTTTATAGCACTGCCTAAACCACTCTAGCCTCAAGGTATCGCCTCTAATTCCAGACTATGTTGGGAGACGGAGGTGAGGCTTTTGGGGGGGCTTAGTTTGGTTATGACAGGGCTCCTGTGTACGCCCTGGAAGCTTTTTTGGGGGAGGCAGTCCCGGCCTCCTGTGCAGAACAAATGGCATCTTGTCCAAGGACAGCGTAGATCTGGTTTTAAACTGGTCTGTTATGCTCCCATGGGTAAATTGCAAGCTTGTGTCTTGCATAAATCCGATAGAGATAATAGTGATGCCCTTTTATCGCGTGCAGTCGCTGTGGGTGCTGCTGTGCTTGGGCTGGGAGCGGTGTGGGAGCTGGCAGTGGGGACATTTCTGGTAAACACTGACCGTGGGAACGCATTTGTTTCAGGCAAGGACTATGTCATGACGGAGATCGAGAACGGTGGCATGCTGGGCAGCAAGAAGGGAGTCAACCTGCCCGGTGCTGCAGTCGACCTGCCTGCGGTCTCTGAAAAGGACATCCAGGACCTAAAATTCGGTGTGGAGCAGAATGTGGATATGGTGTTTGCTTCCTTCATCCGCAAAGCTGCTGATGTCCACGCTGTCAGGAAGGTGCTAGGAGAAAAGGGAAAGAACATCAAGATCATCAGCAAGATCGAGAACCATGAGGGTGTGCGCAGGTGAGCTTTGTGAAGGTGCTTGTCACCTTGTATCAAGGGAAAAACACAGCCCCTTTGTGTTGTAGCCAGGACTTCCGGTCTCTGGCTTGCCAGCAGTGGCAGAGTTACTGGTCCAGTAACAGGGTGGTAGTGCAAGCTGTCAGTGCTGTGTGCGTGCAGTACAAGCAGAGGCTTGTGTAACTGCCACACGCTCTGTGGCACGCAACTCTCCTTGAATACCCGAAAAAAAAATCTGCGATGGTCTTTGTAGCCAGTGTGAGTTCAAACTTGTCAAACTGGCTGTTGTGGATGCAGTTTGGTGACCTAACACACAGGAATCGCCATGTCTGTGACAAACCATCAGACTAAAATATCACAGATCAACTCAGGCTCCTCTCCAACTGTCTTTGTATTGCTTTAGAAAACTTCAGGCAGCACTTTACGTGCTATGACCCAGTCTTGTGTTTCTTCCTCCTACCTTGGCATCGGAGGGGACCAGACTGGCACATGGAAAGGCTGTGTGCCGACAGCATTGCTGTGCATCACGCTCCAGAGCGATGCTCCCTTTCAGAGCGGGAGGACAGAACAGATGGGAAGGTGCTTTGTGGAACAAATGGGGTAACAAACCTGTTCTCTTGTTGTCAGGTTTGATGAGATCATGGAGGCCAGCGATGGCATTATGGTGGCCCGTGGTGACCTGGGAATTGAGATCCCCGCTGAAAAAGTCTTCCTTGCCCAGAAGATGATGATTGGACGTTGCAACAGGGCTGGCAAACCCATCATCTGTGCCACTCAGGTACTCCAAACTCAACGCTGGCTCGTAACTGCCGGAGCCTGGCAGGGCGTGAGCTGTCACAGCTTGATGGCCTTCACTAGAGTGTGAGATACCAAGAGCAAAGAGGTTTTGCTCATAGCTGAATAGCTCATCGTGGGGCACTTTAAAGATGTGTTATAGGACTTCTTGTGTGGCTGCTGAAGGCTTTACCCCTCAAAACCTCATGAGTGTGAACCTTTTGGGCTGACAAAACAAATTCTGGGGGAAAAACATGGCTTATGCTTTGCCTTGGCATCTTGTGCTGGTATCTTGTAGCAGCACATTTGTGTCTAACAGGAGGAAAAGATCCATCTCCTTGTTGTTCTGGGAGCTGCTGGTGAGGGAGGGAGAGCTGATGTTCAGCTTTGCTGGTTCTAGTAGGGATTATATGCAGACAGTCCTTAGGCACTGGGAGGAGTGGTTTCCTGGCTGTGTTTGCTCTATGCACAGGCTGTGGAAGCAAAAACTTTCTCTAGACAGACACGGTTCTGCATTTACAGTGGCATGTGCTGCTTCCTCTTCCTGGATTGTGACTAAACCGCTGCCTCAGGCGGTGTTTGATAAGGAAATGAGTGATGTTTGCCCAGTGGTGAGCTGCAGTGGGGAGGAAGTTGAGCACCTGGGGAAGATAAGAGCTGGCCAGGCTTTGGTGTGTGGAGATCGACCAGCCTCTAGGAGAAATGGGTAGGAAGAGCTAACTTCATGGAAAACTACACTGTTTTCCGTTCTATTCAGAGCAGGTGCTTAGGAGTGGTGTCATTAGCTGTTCTGATTTTACTTGCCTGCACATATTATATAAAGAGTTTGAAATCTTCTCTTGGATGAATTTAGTTGGTGCAGACCTTGCTGTTTACCCGTTTCTAGATAAAAAAACCCAAACCCCTAGATGCTAATTTGGGAACATGTGGCTGGATTTGAGCTTTCTATAAAGATGTCTAATGCAGTACTCTGCTCCAAAGAGCTCCAAGTTCACTGGGCTGAAAAGTTAAATTGGAACGTGTGTGAGCTGACACAGGCGGGACACAGGAACAACCACAAAACCATGGATGAAAGGCAAAGAACAAATTTAATCCCGATACCTCGTGGATCAGGGAATCTCTGAAGCAGCACTTGGGCTGAGACATGCAAGTAGGGAATGCAGGTGCTGCAGAGCGAGAGAGTCCTTGTTAGCGAGGGAGTGAGAGCTCAGACTTGCTGTTCTCACCTTCAATCCAAGGGTTTAAACAGCCAGAGTTTTCTGCTGTGTTTGGATCTTCTCCAGCAGCAGGGCAGGAATCTTGGGGATGTTCGATAAAGTGCTGCCCCCGAGTCCATCACAGGCCTGTGTTATCTGAGTGCAGATGTTGTACTTGTCAAGCACATAATATTAAACAATAATTAGCGTGATACATGTGTTTTCCAGCACCCCATGTGTGGGTCACTTGAGTGTGTTTACAGTCCTCCTACCCGATCGCCTGTTATTTTCTCACAGAAAGTCGGACTATTGTGTCTGTGGTGATGTCTGTGTTAAATCTCCCTGGGAAAGGAGTAAATGTAGAAGATAAAAAATGAAACGTGTTGGTTTTATCACTGGTAGATGGGTTCAATTTAAAGCTGGTTAGGCACCAAGCTCCTCTCTATACTGTACCCATGAGAGAAGGCTTCTCCCAGAGTTTTAGGGCAGAAGACAGGACGCAGCCTCATCTAGAATGTATATTGAAGTGCAGTAGTGAAAAAACCAGCTGTTTTCTTCTGCAGTGTCTTGATTTCTTTGGTTTTGTTCTTCCAGATGCTGGAGAGCATGATCAAGAAACCTCGCCCGACCCGCGCCGAGGGCAGCGATGTGGCTAACGCCGTCCTGGACGGAGCAGACTGCATCATGCTCTCCGGAGAGACCGCCAAGGGGGACTACCCGCTGGAGGCCGTCCGCATGCAGCACGCTGTGAGTCCTGCCCCCCCTCTGGGGCCCTGCATCTTCAGCTGAGCCAGATGAACATCTAATTGTCTCTGGTGCTAGGTGACAGCACCCAGCAGCCCAAAGTAGTCACTTCTGTGTTCACACCGTGGGTGTTTCTTTACCTAGTGTGGTCCTGAGGGCCTGAAACCCTACTCTGTGTGCTCCAAACTACTGTTGGGTGGAGCTGAGAACTGCTCTGCAGTGCTCTAAAGTCTAAAGCTTCAGATTTCTCATTGATTTCTGTTTATGCCAGGGTAAAGGGGGGGGTTTGTTGTTACCCTGGTATGGGTTTCTTCAAATGCCCTAGTTGTTTTGGCATATTAAATGCCTCAAACTTCTCCACGGTGAAGGAGCTGCTTAAGCAGTTTATCTCTAGCTAATGAAAGGTATGGGCTGACTCCTGGGAGGGGTGTGGATGTGCACCAGTGTGATGTGCAGCACTGATGCATTCAGCACCTGGTGTGCTTGGTGTTGGGGGTGTTTGTTGCACGAGTACTGACAGCACCCAGTTTTACATGCCTGAACTGCCAGAAACCTCTGCTCTGCTTCGAGTTCACCCAGCTCGAGTTTCAGCTGATAAAAAGCCTGATGTCGAAGAGCTACGAGTGTTGCTTCTCCCCCAGTTAACAGGGCTGTGAATCACAGCAGTGATAACTCTCACCAGTTATAACTCTCACCAGTTTAATTTGCGATTCAGGGTATATAGATTAATCAGCTCAACTAGTGTGGGTTTTTTTTGCAGTGCGTTACGTAAATAACTCTTATCTGGTCAATATGGAGTGGTGTTTTTTTGCATGTGGCAAATGCGAAATCTGACTTGATGGTCATTAAGGCAGTGAGTGCTGGTTTACAGGCTGAACGCTAATGGTGCACCTAAAAGATTCTTCCTCAGGTTTCACCCCCTAAATCATTGAGGGTTGACTTTCTACCAAGAGCTGGAAACTTGCTGCAGCAAATCTTACTCCTGGGTTTACATTCTGGCATTAATTCTTAGACTTGGGCAGTGTGTATTGGGCAGATCCTGCAGCCTGAGCTCAGGATCCCTCTTCCTGCAGACCTGGGAGTAGCGGTGCTCACTCTGCCAGGCCCCCGCGGAAATACTCAAGGTTTTAACCCTCTGTGCAGAAGAGAGAATACAGATTCACTTAATTTAATGTAAATGTGGCGCAGGCAGCAAGGTGCCAGCTCTGTGATGGTGGGAGCACATCCCTCTGCAATCAGGGTCTTTCATCTGGGCTAATTCACCTGGTGTTAGTTGAGAGAAGCCCTGCCCAGCAATAGTGCCCTGAATAACCATGGTCTGAAAATCTGCAGCATGGCCAGAGCTGATGAATAGTTCCGTATGAAGTGGTCATACTGGCAGAGAGCACCTTGCCTCTGGTAAAGAGCGGCTCCTGTATGCATTTCCCCAGCCTGAAACTGGTATTGGTTTGGGTTTATAGATTTGTTTATCCAGCCCTGCTACAGGATTATTCAAAGTAAAGCTCCTCCGTAGTGAGGTGCAGACAGCAAACTGATGCTGAGAATGATCAGGGTCTGGGCTGTGTAGTGTCCTTGCACCTCAGAAAGACACGATCTGTCTGTGCCTGACCTGT
The DNA here is from genome assembly GCA_003697955.1 of Calidris pygmaea. Lineage (NCBI taxonomy): Eukaryota > Metazoa > Chordata > Aves > Charadriiformes > Scolopacidae > Calidris > Calidris pygmaea. The sequence goes on from QJSC01025305.1 coordinate 459,469, forward strand.
CCCAGTGGTGGTTTGGCTTAGGGATCCCTTTCCGGCCAGCCTCCTAGAAACGAGCGCGCTCTCCAGTAACTGGCATCTCTGTGACAAAAATGCCACATGTCGCAAGCTTCCCAACATTGGGCAGGCTGTTTCCTGCTTGCGGGAGTGGGCTTCTATCCAATTCCAGTCCATGACCCACAGTTTCCTTCGAATGCCGCCCTGGCCATGCTGTATAACGGGACTGAGGTTCAAATACCTGCTCCAGTTTTCCTTCCTTCCCACCTCCACCCTGCTGTCTCCTCCTGCCTACCAACGGGAAACCCTCTGGCCGTTTCTCTGAGAGTAAAACCAGCAGTGACATGGGGTTGAGAATCGCTGTGTCCTCTGTGGCCGCTGTCACAGCAGACACCCCTATGCACAGGTTCTCCCGCACCTGGGGAATGCGGGCTCCCTTCTAAAGGGGGGTTCACCCTGTGCTTTGCACAGAGCTGCCTGCATTTGGACTGGGAGCTGAAGATAAACTGCCTGGCTGCCAGCTCTTGTGTTTGGAGTAAGTGTTTTGAGGCAAAGGCTTCCATTTTATCTCAGGGCAAGTGTAAAGCCAGGAGTAATAAAAGGACCGGAGTTGGCACTGGACCACTCTTCTGGCTTGTCACATATGTCCCGTTATTTTTAGACATAAGATACTTAACTACTTTGGCTTAAAGTCGTATCTGTGGAAGAGGGATAATTCCTAGCATCACATAAAATAATTCATTAACACTAGAGTAGCAAAATTCTTATCTGGAAGGTGTCTAACTCCAAAGCTTTCACTGTAAGGGCACTTCAGTCTCCGCTTAAGCACCCACTTGTCACACTTTGTGGAGCGGCTGCTCATTTTCTGGAGTAACTGGATGAAGTTGTCCTTGAAAAGACGATCAACCTTTTGCATGCTTTTCTGGTCTCTGCAAGCCTTCTTTGTGGGGTAGTCAAGGGCTAACGCAGTCTTCTGAGATTTGTCTTGAAATGTGATTCCCAGTGTTCTGGGATGAATAGATCATTGAACTGCCTGTAAATGCTCAGCCTGCACAGAAAGCCCTCAGTTGTGCCTCTGCACCTCTCATCTGGTGCTTTACAAACACCTCAAAACACATCTGCTGACAAACCCCATAAGGAAGACTTGTTCCTACTTATTTTTTCTGTTACTGAAAGGGAAGTTGGTTTAGAACTTGGAGGTGAAACTCTGTTGGCTCTCAGGTTAAACTAAGTGTAATGAAGCTGAGAGGGACAGTCCCCTGGCTTCAGGGGTGATGTTGAAAGTGCATTGTTTGCCTGTTGGCTCCACGAAGACTGTTCCAGTGGGGCTATGTTGGGGAGTACAAAGAGGGGGACATGGAGCTACAGAAATTTCTTCTTGAGGAATTGCAGCAGGACCATCAGCAAGGTCCACTGGAGGCTAGTAGATTGCATCATTCTTGCAAGGAACTAATGAGCAGCCACAACAAATTGTGACCCAACTCTGAGCCGGCTTACTCTGGTCCCTGTAAAACAAATCTACATTTGCCTGCTCTGAAAGGACTCCAAAATACAGCGAGACTGTCACATCTGAATTGCTGCCCAAGGACCAGGGCCTGCTGGTGGCACGTTAGACGGGCTGCATTGAGCAAACACACAACCTGAGAGCCAAAAAGAGTTTCACAGCCTGACCTTTAATACCCTCTTGCATGCGTTACTATGACAATGAAGCAAATTAACGTGACCTCATGTGACTCTGGTATATCTTTCCTTCTTTTCTTACCTCTTTTCTCCTCCTTCCCTCTTGCTGGGGCCTGCAGATTGCTCGGGAGGCTGAGGCCGCAATGTTTCACCGTCAGCTCTTCGAAGAGATTTTACGCCTCAATGTTAACAACAGGGACCCTGCCGATGCCATGGCAGCGGGTGCGGTGGAGGCCTCTTTTAAGTGCTTAGCTACAGCCCTGATAGTTCTGACCGAGTCCGGCAGGTAGGGCTCAGGGAGAGGGCTCAGTGCCCATTGTTTCCACGAGTGAAAACACGCTCCCTTCTCTCTAACACTGCAACCGTCTAGCGAGCGGCTCGCTGCTGCGGTGTCAGCCTGGCATAACCGCTGCGGTCCCGGTCGAGCTCCTCCCTGTGGCAGGGAGGGACTGCAGGGAGGCAGGAGCAGAGCGAGAGTGCCTGGCAGTCGGCATGAGTGTCACCTGAGTGGGGGCTCGGCAGGGCGAGGTGACTCAGGAGGTGCCACCAATTTGGAAATAAAACCCCTCAAGAAATGGAGTGGTCGCGCTCTAAGGTGTGCTCAGTGTTGTGGCCATCGCTCCAGCACGTTGAATTAAATCTGGGGTTGCTAAATGGTAACTCAAAAGCTTGAGGGTATTGGTGTGACACCTCGACAGACCACCTCGCCTTCCCCTGTGCTGCCCCGAGCGACTGACGTGAGTGTTGTCTTCCCGAACGCGTGTTGCTCTTATAGATTGCCCGGGAGGCCGAAGCCGCCATCTTTCACAGGCAGTTGTTTGAGGAACTGCGGCGTCTGACTTCCCTGAACTGTGACCCCACCGAGGCCGCTGCTGTTGGCGCTGTGGAAGCGTCCTTCAAGTGCTGCAGCGGGGCCATTATTGTCCTCACCAAGTCTGGAAGGTAGGAGGTGACAGGTTCCCTCAGGTCAAACCCACTTCTTCACAGGGTGGGGGAAGGAGCCCAGCAAAAAGATGGCTTTGAAAGTCTGTAACAGTGAAGCCCAGGTTTTGGCAGCGACGGAGAGCCCAGGCCACCTGCCTGCAGTGTCGGTTCCTCAGGAGATGGGCAGACATCTCAAACATCTGCACATCAGTAACCTCCGAGTTCCTCTGCTGGTGGCATCAGTTCTCCCAGCCCTGCCTCCCCTTGCTGCTCCGAGTGGCACTGCCAGCAGTGCTGGCTGGAAGAGTCAAGGGAAAATAATTCTTGCATCTTCGATTCCAACTTCTTGGCAAGAAATTCTTGGTTTAACAGTAAGGCAGAAGCTCAGTGGATGCAGAATGTATTTTTTCTTTTTTTTTTTTTTTTTTTTTTTTTTAAATAGAGGATTTGGCCCTTTCATAGTAGCATCCAAGCTACAGGTCCCTTGCTGAACCTTTGGGGTGTCAGCCCTGCTTGCCAAAGCCCAAGGGGCGAAGAGGGATGGCTTAGCCTGGAATTGTAAGGCAGGAAAACTGGAAGTGTTGGAAATTTCCTCTTCCAGCCTCCCTCATGCCTGCCCGTGAGTAATCTCGCTGGAGAGGCAGGCGCTGGCAGGCACCCAGCAGCTCTCCATGAGCTCGGTGCCTCGACTGGAGGTGGGAGACAGAAACGCAGATGTGCTGGAACTCCATAGTTTGGGATTGCTGTCCAGCAACCGTGACAACTGCCGAGCAGAAACTCGCTCTTCCAGTTGTGGAGAGGAAGCTGAAGCCTTTGCTGATCAGCCTTTCCGTCTAGAGGAACTGGGCTGCCCACCCTCCAAGCCCGTCTGGCCATAAGTTTCAAACTGCTTTCTGGAAGAAAAAAATCTGAATTTCTTGCACTGGATTCAGAGCACAAAAATAGCGCAGCAGCAGAGGTGCCATTATATGTGCTGGGCAGGGTCTACCTGAAGATCTGGACCATCGGTGAATCCTTCACCCAGATTTACAGCTCAAAGTGATTGGGAGCAGCCACTTTCTGCAGGGATGAGGAGTGATTCTTAAGCACTGAGTTTCTGGATACCCTCGTGCTTCTAATGTTTCTTTGCGAAAGGTTCCAGCTTCACACTTGACCTTTTTAAAAGAGATTTGAACTCTGATATTTGAATATTTTTAGCTGTGGATTCTGTTACGGCCTTTTGAGTACCTGGATCTCCCAGAGCAGCTCCCGGGAGGCTGCTTGGGCAGCGTGGGAGGATTTGTCTGAGAGCTGGCACGTGTGTCTGGGTGCTTCGAGCAAACGCTACTGCCGCTTTGAGCAGCATCGCTGAGCTTAGCTCCTCTCAACAAGGCTGCAAAAGCTAGTGGAGATACCAGCACGCTCGTGGAGCTGTAAATGCCATGGCCATGCCGTTTCCATCTCCGTTTATTCACAGGTGCTCCCTGTGAGCAGTGCCCTGGGGGAAAGGGAAGCCCTGGTCCCCACCCAGGGTGTGTTGCTGCCTGTTTTAAGTTCTCTGTGCCCAACTTCCTGGTATAAATTTTGGCCTGGGTTGAGTTTGCTTCCTCTTGAGCACCAGAGCAGAGCTCAGTGTGGAGGAACCGGCCTGTTTGCTGCCTTTGGCGGGTGAACGTGGCCGGGAGGCAAATGGCTTCCTCCTTGGCAAGCTTTGTGTAGCCCTTTCCATCCCATAAACCCGGGAGCTCCTCCAAACAGCGGGAACTGGCAGGGACCCCCATTGAGGTGCCGAGGGCTGCTTGCAGAGGCCAGCATCCATGGCACCTCGCCACCTCAGCATAGCAACAGGGACAAATAAAGGCTTGTTTTCGGCATCAAAACATGCAGATGGCACTTCCTAAACTGGGAGGCGAGGGGATTGTCATGGTGAGACTGGAGCAGGGACCATCACCAAGGGACAGCCTTTGGTGATGGCCCAAGGGGGAATTCAGCAGAACATGGAGCTCCTGGGTGAGCTTGGCTCCTGTGGTCACCCTTTTTGTCCCTCTAGGGGTTTCGTGGAGCCCTTCAGGGTGACAAACCTCGGTGTCACTTGTGCTCCCTGTAGCTGTGCGTGTGGTGCTTCACCTCCATCCTGGTTCCCTTCTAGGTCAGCACACCTGGTGTCCCGGTACCGCCCGCGGGCTCCCATCATCGCTGTGACCCGTAATGACCAGACGGCTCGCCAGGCCCACCTCTACCGGGGCATCTTCCCCGTCCTCTGCAAAGAACCAGCCCACGACGCCTGGGCGGAGGATGTGGACCTTCGCGTGAACCTGGGCATGAATGTCGGTGAGTGTTGCTGCTCTGGTGGGACGTGGTGGTCCCTGAGCACCTCAGGTAGTGCTTTTGGGGTTACCCGTGGGGATGCAGGGAGGGGAACCGGCTGCCTGTGTGGTAACGGTGTCCGGTTGGGAAACGAGGGATGGCAGTTGTGTAAGCATGACCACATCCGATGGGGAAATGAGAGAGTGGGTTTGTCATGGTGGCCTTAAAGTAGGTTCCAGCAGAAAACCAGGTTGGTTTTAACATGAGAAGTGCTAGAACTGGCATGGTTATTGTTCCTGAGGGATGGGAGAAGCTGGGAGTGGGGCTTCTCCAAGCCCCCCATGGCTTCGGATTTCAAGCTCTGTGTACCAGCAGAGGCCAAGGGTCCAAGATGGATGGGTAGCAGGGACAGGGTCCTGATACCAACCCGCTGCTGTGGGACAGGTCCCCATCCACCTCAGTGACACGGGGAGTGGGTGACAAGCCCTGTTCCCACCTATGGCCAGGGGACCCCAGCTCTGACACCTCTCTCTTCTCTCCCAGGCAAAGCCCGTGGGTTCTTCAAGAGTGGGGACCTGGTGATCGTGCTGACGGGCTGGCGCCCCGGCTCCGGCTACACCAACACCATGCGCGTGGTGCCCGTTCCCTGAAGGGCCGGACGCCGACCAGCGACCACCACCTTCCTTCCCCCCTCCCCTCGCTCCCCTCGCCTTAGACCAGCCATGGCTTGCGATGTCCTCCTTGTCCCTAGCGTGGATGTAGGTTGCTCAACACCACCCAGCGCGGCAGCAGCAGCAGGGGGAAGAGACCTTAAATCACTAAAAAGAAAACCAATACTTGAAAGCGTTTAGTTTTTTTAAAAAAACAAACAACCCTCTCCCCGTAGTCAAGTCCTGTCCCAGCGTAGGAGGTTCCCGGTAGCCTGTAGTGACTGTCCTCAGGGTGTGACGTGTGTCCCGTTCCGGGGTGACGGGGCAGGGGAGAGGGGGTGTGTGGTTGTCCCCCCGTCACCCTCCTCACTCCAGGGAAGCTGCTACTCCCCCACGCCTCCCCGCAGACCAAATCCAAGGTGACTCCAGACCCTCTAGGCTGGTTGTGTGTCCAGGGGTGGGGGTAGAAGATGTTCCACCACCACCGCCATTGTGCTCCCAGCTTCCCCTGCTCCCCCCACTTCTGGTAGTCTTTTGTGTGTCCCTGTTGCCTCCTCCCCAATCCCCCCCGCCCCTCACTCCCCCGGGCCCCTGGGGCGGCAGAGCACAACTCTCCATCAATAAAGAGAAGCTGAAGCACCCGACGCGCTGCCCCGATCCTTTGGGGGGGGGTGGGTGTGTGTGTGTGTTTGCGTCGGGGTGCTCGCGGTCCCTTTAAGAGGCGGTTCCTCCCTTTAGGCCCCGCCCCTCCGCTCTGGCCCCGCCCTTTCCCGGCTGTGGGCGGGGCGCGGCGGCGGGCGGGGTAGGGAGGGGAGCAGAGGACGGCGGCGAGCGGCGGCAACCAATGGGAGCGAGAGACGGGGGCGGGGCCTTCCGGCGGGTGGCCAATGGGCGGGCGGCGCGCCGCCGCGAGGAGGGCGGGCGCGCGGGGCACGCCGGCGCCGGGCAGCGCGGGGCCGCCGCGCAGGTATGGGCGGGGGCGGCACCGGGGAACGGGGGGGGGGTCCCGGGGAGCGGGGGAGGGGACTCCGGGGGGGGCTCTGGGGGTCCCGAGGGGCGGGTGGGAGCTGCGGGGGGCGCGCCCGCTGCTGGCGGGGAGCCCGGTCCCGGCCCCCGGCCTGCCCCCGGCGGCGCCGCGCTCTGAGGGGAGCGCGGAAACAGAGAGCTCTGAGGGGAGCGGCTCTGTCTGCCCCCCCCCACCCCCTCACGCTGAGGGGACGGACCGGCCGGGGGGGGGGTCCCGCCGCCGCCCGAGCCTGGAGCCGCCGCCCCGCTCCGGGGCAGGCCCGGGAGGGGCCGCGGGGGCTGCTCCGTGCGCTCCCCCCGGTGCGGGTCGGTGCTCGGAGCCGGGGCCCAGCGCCCCGGGAAGGGGGGGGGAGTGAAACGGGGCCGGGCGCTGCCCGTAGCGCGGGGTCCTCGGGGCGGCGCCCAGTATCGCGGGTGCCGGGAGCCATCCCGGGACCGGCCGGCACCGAGGCCTTGGCGCTCAGCCCGGCCGCCCCCGCGGGGAGGGAACCGGGGCGGGGGGGGAGGGTGTGAGGGGGGAGCACCGGGGGCCGCGCCAGGGGCTCGGCCTGTCCCTCCGCTCCCTGACCTCCCGCCTCTCTCCCGACAGCGCCGCTGGGGACCCGCCGGCCCCTCCAGCATCCCCGGCGGTGGTTCCGCTCCGGCCGCTGGCACACGGGACCCGAGTGACCTTGAGAGCCGGGAACAAGGGCAGCCCCGCCGCATCCCGCCCGGGCTCGCCGGGGCCGAGGCAGCCCGGCCGCAAGTGCCTCCCCCCCGCCTCTCATCCTCTCTTATTTATTTATTTATTAATTATTTTTTTTTTTTTTTCTTTCGGGAGGCGAAATCCCTGGCTCGCTCTCTCCCGCCCCCGCCGCACGGTTCCTGCCCCCTCACTTGCGCCGGCTGCGGGGAAAAGGGATCCAGCGAAACAATCCCAACGCCATCCGAGGGACTTGCACACCGGAGCGTTTTCCAGGCCGGATCCCAGCGCTGTGTAAGGGCAAGGAGATGCCGATCCGCGGGGAGGGAGAAGCACCCGGCTTCGACTTCGCTCGGGAGGCGAGCCGGGGTCTGGGGGAGCCCGTATGGGCAGGCATGGGGTTGTCAGCCCCGGCAGGGCAGGCAGGGGAGCAACAGGTCCCCAGCAGTCTTTTCCCTTTCCCGGGAACTCCTGTTCCCACCCGCTCTGCCTCCTCTTGGGAGCTCTGACTGTTCTTGCTTGTCGTTTGGGACACTTGGGTAGGTGATTTTCCAGCAGGAGCAGTTTCCCGCTACAAAAATTCCTTGAGGAGAGTGATGGTGTGAGCCACGGGAAGGTGTTTTTCACCTTGTGCCAATGCTGGAAGCATTCCCGGGCTCCCAAATCCCAGATCCCCATCCCTGCCACATCTGGGAGCCGGGACGGAGCAAAGATGTGGAGAGGGGAGAGGAGGTTGCAATGTCTCTGCTGGGGCTGAGGATGCTCCTCGCAGTCCCCGGTGCCAGCGCAGTGTCCGGGAACTCTCTGATCCAGGACTTGTCCCTGGCAGTGACTGTAGGAGGGAGAGAAAACTGGGACAGGACAATTTGGCGCTTCCAAGTGCTCTCCAGCTTCTGGCTCTTCTCATTTTTGGGGATTTCTGTGTGTTTGGAGACCTCAGTGGGGGGTTTCTCGGTGCCCTTGCCTCGAGCAAGGGGTGCCTCTCCCTGCCCCCCGCGCGGTGCCCTGTGGTGTCAGCCCCGGTTAGGGCTAAATCCGCTCACCCGGATTAAGTGGTGCAACCGCTCAGGGATTTAAGGAATGACGTGGGGGAAGCTGGAGCAGGCTGAGCTCTGGAGAGGGAGGCTCTGGAGTGGGTCAGAGCCCCTTTTCCAGCATGGGGGGAAGGGGGTGGAAGGCTCTGGTGTCTCCATGACACAAATTTCGGCTTCAGGGCGGCGTGGCATCACCTGGCAGAGGGTGTTTGTGGTACGGGGCTGTCCGTCCTAAAGGCACGGGGTGTCTAAGGAATCAGGCAGGGAAAAAGCCTTTTGGTGCGATGCCAAGGGATGTTATTTTGGTGCTTCTTCTCGACTGAGTCTCTTTTCCCATCCAGACGCATCCTTTGACCTGAGCTCCTAAAACAAACCCACAGCCTCGGTGTGTCGGTCCTGTCCCCGTGATGCTTGGGCTGGGGGGACTGTGTGGGCACATCGTTTCCTTTGCAAAATGCTGGCTCTGGGGCTCTGGGAGCTGGTTCCCAGTGTGGTCCTAACCAGTGACTTGTGTTTGGGTTTTCCTGCAGCCTGTACGTGCTGTGTCTCGAGGGATTTAGCCCGACTCCATTGCATGGGGACCATGGAGGCCGCAGGGACACAGGGGCTCAGGCAGCTTCGACTCTCAGGCCATTTGGGCACAACTATTGGGGTGTGGCACCCCCATCCTGACTCTCCCCGACTCCATGGGGATTATTTAAATGAATTTCCCTTTGGAGAAACCCTTTGGAGCGGGAGCAGGGTGTGTATAGGGAAGTATGGGGCGGCGAAAGAGCCCCTCTTTTTATGTAGGAAGCACTTTGGGATGGCTTCTCTGCCCGGGCTCTGCCTCACGGCCACGGCATCGTCCCTGCGGGCACCGGGACGCGCTCCAGCTCCATCCTCGTCCTGCCCGCTGGCTCTCGTCCTGCCCGCTGCCGCCCTGCCTGTCCCCCACCTGCTCTGCCACCACCCCCTGCCCGTTGAGCCGAGCTCTTTTCCCGTGAATAATTTCCTCTCCGGAGGTCCAGTGGCTGCTTGCCGGCTGTGCCGCGCTGCCGGAGCCTGTGTCGTCGCATCCCTGCACGGCTCTGAGCTGCCGGTGAGCCTGGGCCTGCACCCAGTGATCACGGCTCCGGCGTCGCTCCCCTGGGATCGTGCTCGGCTTTGGCTCTGGGTGCTGCAGCAATCTCCGGCTGCGGTTTGCCGAGGGCGGGAGCATCACCTTTCTGTCCCGCCCGGTGATAACCTTCCCTGCGCAGCGCTGGGAGCGTGTTTGTTTTACCTGTCGTGGCCGATAAGCGCCTTTGATAAAACTCGTGATAGTAAATAACGGGCTGTAACGAGAGAGGAGCAATTAAAGGAGGGAGGTGGTGCCTTCGGCACGGCCTCTGCCCTCGGAAGGTGGTGTTTTGCCCACCCTGGGGAGCAGACCCTGGCTCTCGCTGGCCAAAATCTCTGTCCCCCCCCCGGCAAGGGAGTTTTGTAGACCCGTGATTTTTCTCATCTCAACCTCTATCTCTTGGGGAGGAGAGGCTCTGCTTTGGGGGGTGTTATCCAAGGCAGCGGGGAGGGAGCTGCTGCTCTTTGGCCACTCGGTTGCCAGCACTGGGGAGTTCCTGGCAAGAAATGCCCTTTTTATTTTCTCTCCGCGTGACTTGAGAAATGGCAGAAACATTCTTGCTGTCCTTGAGCGGCAGAGATACCAGCGTCTCTGTGCGGAGGGGGGTTTAGGAGAATGGATTTGCAGCTCCGAAAGGCATCCCTTTCCTCTGTCCCTTCCCCGCCGGGGCTCACGGGCTTCTCCTTGCAGCGCCAAACTGATGCATGAAAAAGCAGCTCCCCTGAAGAGCCCCGAGCCCATGCACGGCCGTGAGAAACTGGAGGCATCCCACAAGGAAAAGAGTTTGGATTCCCTCGACGGCAGGTGAGGGGCAGTGTCCTGGGGTCTACGGTCGAGTATTTGCTCTTTTTTTCCCCGCTGTTGGGACATCCTGCAGCAACCCCTCTGCCTCCAAGCCCCTGGATGCAGCCCACCAGCTTGGGGTGGGCACAGGGCGGGTTTTGCTCTGAAATATGGAGTCTATAAAAGCAGGGAGGGGAGAGGGGTTTGGGGAAGGGGTCTGGTATTCCCACTGCTGAGGTTGTTGGGAGGATTTCACGCTGGTTTCTCCCTTCTCCTGCCCGTGGAATGAACAGGGATGGATGGCCCCGTGCTCGGACAAAGCCGTGTCCGTCCTCCTGCCCCGGCACATTCCCAAATTCCCATTTGTGCTTTCCCTGGGGAAAACTTGACCTGCCTGAAGCTGCTCATTACCAGCTCCTACTCGATCCCAGGCAGCTCTGGGCTCCCTGCCCCGGTGCCGGGGAGGGTTTTGGGTCCAGGCACCCCGGTGCTGCTTCCTCCCCAGGCTCAGCATCGCTGATGCTACAATAAATCACCAAGACATCTGAAACGTGGTTTCCCATGGTCTCTTTTCACTTTCCTGCGTCTTGCTGTGTCTCTTCCTGCAGCACACGTGTTTTTGGGAGCGGATAAGAGACCTGGGACTCTTCTCTTACCTAATTATTATAATTACTATTTTTCCTTCCAGCCTCCACCTGAATGAAGCCCTGAAGGATGAAGACATCAAGAAATGCCACCGGGAAGTGGTAAGTCTTTGGCTTCGTGAGCAAAAGGGCTGGTTTGTTGGAGCCTGACCCTGGCTGTTGGCCATCGAGGAGCCCGTCTGGGGTCTCAAACGTGGGCTGCGGGAGCTGGCGGTGAAGCCGCGGTGGCTCCTGGTTCAGGGCAGAGGCTCCTGCCTGCAGTTTCAGGGGAGCCGATGGTGGTTTCATGTGGCCCCTGATCAGCCCTGCGAAGGCTTTCAGGATTTTCTATCCAGAGCAAAGGAAAAAGTGGAAGTCCTGACTTGCAGCAGCTCCATTTCCATCTGTTTGAATCTCTTCTGTTGTTAAAATCCTGCCCTAAGCAGAGCTTTACTGTCTGTCTACAAACAAGAGCGGAGGGAGGAGGCGTTTTTCCTTTCTCCATGAAAAAAATGGAAGAGAAGAACATTTTACCGATTATTCAGAGGCACCTCGGAGAGTTGTGGGGTTGGTAATGGGTTTGTGTTGGGGCCAGGGGGTGTTTCTTGGCGGTGGCTTGGAGGTGATGCCACAGTGACCCCTCTGTGTCCCTCCGTGTCCCCCTGAAATGCTCCCGCTGGCACGCCCACCGTCCCAGCCTCTCTCCGGGGGTGTCTGAGCCACCCCCAGGTGATGCAGAGCCTTGATCCTCTTACGGCCCAGCTCATCTGGTGACAAGGTGCGCGCGGCAAAGGTGACCTTGTCACCGCGGGCAGGAGGGCTCTGCCTGTGGAGCCGCCTCCAGCCCAGCCTCACTGGATCTCTCCACGTCCCAGAGAAGCGTTTTCGTCCCTTGGATTTCAGGGGACAGCCGTGTCCCCCAGGGAGCACCCCGAGGTCTGGGGGCGCTGCCTCCTCCGGCGCAGGGGACACAATTTAAAGTGGATTTAATGCAAAGCGTTGGACCGCTTCAGAGCCTTTAACTTCTAGACAGAATTATTTCAGGGCGAAACCTGCCGAGCCTCCCGCCGCGGCTGCCGGCAGGCTTTGAGGAGGCACCGGGAATATAAATAGCTGGATGGCGCGGCGCGATGGGCGCAAAGCAAGTGTTGTCACTGTGCCCCGAATAAGGGAAGAGCTCGAGGAGGAGGAGGAGGAGAGAAACCATTGGGCAAAATAAACTGCCTGCGGATGAGCCCGGGGGAAAACAAGCTCCTCGCGGAGGCTCAGCCTCCTTAGATAAACCCAAGATATTAAGGGAAATGTTTATCTGGGAGGATGGCACAGCGTTTGCTGGGCACTGGATTGTCCAACCCTCCTCTAGCCCTTCGGCTCCGCCGTCCCCAGCCCGGTGGGATGCCCCTGCGTCGGTCACGGGTGCGGGGAGATTATTTATATTTGCAGGAGGGTGAGGGTTTTGGTTTTTTTTTTTTTTTTTTTGGGTCTCCTTATCAGCAAGGTCAGCAGATAACTCTGCTCTGCTTCTTTTTCAGGCCGCTAGCAAGTACAACTCCCAGTACCACAAGCTGTTCAAGGACATCCCGACGGAGGAGAGCGTGCTGAAAGGTTGGGGGCACGGCGAGGGACGGGCACGGGGGGGGCAGCGGGAGGCGGCACACCCTCTGCCATGCCCCCCTCTCTCTGCTCTGCAGTTTGCTCCTGCGCGCTCCAGAGGGACATCCTGATCCAGGGAAGGCTTTACATCTCCCCCAACTGGCTCTGCTTCTACGCAAACCTTTTCGGGAAGGACATCAAGGTAAGGTGGGGGGGGGCCAGGTCACCCCGGTCCCGTAGGGCTCATAGACCAGGCTACACCACAGCTCACTTACTGCCCCCCCGCCTTCTGCACCCAAAATCGCTGTCAAAATCCTCTGATAGAAAGGGGAGTGTGGCTGTGCCTCCCCCTCCATCACCTACTGCATCTGCCCTGGGGAAACCAAATATTGGCTTGGTTTAAAATTCCCCGATGGAAAACCTCCCACAAGCCGCAACGGCGTTTGAAGGAAGATCAGAGGTTTTTAGGGGGGAGGAAGGGGGGCCAAGATTTGAATCTCTCTTGGCTTTTCTTCTTGATTTCCAATCTGACGTTTCCCTGTTAGTCTTGTGGCTGACAGGGATCTTGGGGAGGGACGACTTTCCTTTAAAACTGGGCTGAAGAACTGAATTATTTATATCAGCCGCTTTAAACAAATATCTGGCAGAAGTACGGGGTTTCAACGAAGTTATTCTGCCGTCCTGCTTTATTTTTAACCCTCCCTGGGCTTCCAGGGGGCACTCTTGTCACGGGTCTTAGGGAGACTCACTGGACGATGCTTTCCCTGTTTCCTCACTGTTTTGATTGAGTAGAAACCCCCCAGGGAGCTGAGATTAACGCTGGGGGGATGCCGTGACCTTTAATAACGACTAAGCTCTCTCTGGGAAATGCCGAATCCCCGCGTCGCTGCTCGGCTTGGGGCGTAATTACGATGCGTATTAAACATCCACTTTGGGAAAGGAACTCCCCGAGCTTGCGCTGTGCCCGTCCCTGCCCATCCCCGTGTCTTTTTGCCCTCCAGGTTGTCATCCCGGTGGTCTCCGTTCAGCTGATAAAAAAGCACAAGACGGCTCGGCTGCTGCCCAACGGCTTGGCCATCACCACCACCGCCAGCAGGAAGGTAACGTTGGCGCCTGGAGCAGCGGTGCCCGGCCTTGCCGGGGCCGGGGGATGCCCTGGTGCCATCCAGCTGCCATTTGAGAGGCGGGGAGCGAAGCCGTTCCCATCCCTGGCTGCAAAAAAAAAAAGCCCGAGCCGGTGGGGAAGCGAGCGTGGCTCTCTGTGCTGGCGGCCGGCCAGGGCAAACGCCGCCGCTTTGCTTTTGTTTTCTGAATTTCACTTTGTTTCTGGGCAGAGCAAAGCCCGAGCGAAATTCGGCCGAGCCTGACAAATCCCTCCCAGGCTCCAATAAAACCTTTAAACTCCTTTAAACGCAAGGAGGGGAAGGGTTTGGGCCGGCGTTCAACCCCGGGCTGGTGGAAAGCTTGGCGAAGGGGATGAATTTCCAGCTTTTAAATGACATTGGGTGTTGTCGGCTGCGGTGAGCTGACGTCGTCCTGCTCCGCGCCTCCCGAGCCCTCGCCTGCCGGGGAGGGGGTTATTCCTGTGGGATTTTGGGCGGAGGTTATTCCCGCGGGATTTTAGCAGGGGGTGGCACGAGGCAGGATTTGGGCATTCAAAGTGATTTGGGTGCGAGGCCACTCTGCGTGGGGCGAGGTGGGCACTGCCCCCTGCCCCTTCTGCCCATCCCTGGGGATGTTCTCTGCCGGCCCTGGCCTCGTTTGCTGCCGGATCCCTTGGGAGGCCCCGTGGGGACAGCAGCCGAGTGAAACTGGCCCCAAAAAAATCAGGTCCGGGTTTTAGCAGGCTGCAAAAATAACAGCAGGGAAACTCTGCGGGGAGATGCCTGCGCCGGGGGAGGGGACACGCAGCTGCCGAAGGAGGGGAGACTCAAGGGCAGGACGTCTCTGCCCGTCCCCTGCCTGTGGGGAACCAGACGTGGGATGGGGGCGAATCTGTCCCGGCAGCTTCTCTCTTTGTCTTGCAGTACATCTTCGTGTCCCTCATCTCCCGTGACAGTGTCTACGACGTCCTGAGGAGAGTCTGCACACACCTCCAGGTACCCTCTGCCCCGTGTCTGACAGCGTTCCGGTAGCCACAGGCTCCCTTTGGGCTGCGTCTGGGGGAGCAAAAGCTCTTTGCCCTCAGCATGAAGGCTTTGGATTGCTCCCAGAACGCTCCCTGCGGCCCTGCCGCCTCTTCTCGGCATCCTTGCTCTGCAGGAGGGGATGGGAAGAGGGGCCCGAGCCTGCTGAGAATGGCAGCACTTCATGACACTGCTGCGTCCCCTCTGCCCGATGCGGGGGGCCACCCTGCTGTCCCCGTTTCAAGTGACGGTGGCTGTTTCTTGACACGCTCCTGAGCGTCCCGGCAGGGCAGAGCCCGTCCCCGGGTGTCACGTAGGTGTCCTGTCCCCGTCAGCCGCTGGTGGCCTTTTCTGGGTCACGGCTGACGGAGGCAGAGCCCGGAGTTTCTGCTCTCTCCCAGGGTGTGTATATGAATTAGTTATAATTTGGTAGTAATACTAGTTCTGCCACTCCGCACACACGCTGCCTTTCCCCCGCATCTAAAGTTTTAAGGGGAGGAAAAATGGTACAAATTACAAGAAAAATGGAATTAAAAAGCCTGAGGGGGGAAGAAATCCATCAGCCCTGGAGCCGGAGAGGAGGGTTGCGGGGACCTCCTCTTCTCCCTGCCTTTGAAGCACGTGGGAAGCGGTGCCGGAGCCCTTCCCTACCCCAGAGGGTGTGTTCCAGCTCTGCCGGGGTGGCAGTTTGGGTGACTCACCCCCGTTGCCAAACTGGGCAAATTATTCTTTGAAATGTGCTGGGCTCTGCCCAGGTATTCCCTGTTGGATTTTTTTTTCCCCACCCAATGGTTCATCCCCTCTGCCAGGAGCCAGGACTGGTGCAGGAGCCCTGGCAGGAGCCCTTGGCTCAGCTGTGGTCCCGTAGGGTTTCCAGCAGCGGGCAGCAGTGACAGGGTGCCCCATCCTCTGCCGGATGCTTTTCTTTGGCCGCAAAATCCCCACGCTTGGAAATTTTAGGCAGCTGCTCTTCACAGATTTGCCAGAAACATCGAAATTCAATTTTCTGGCTCAGGTTGAAGCAGGGAAAGGAGACACCATAACGCTGAGAGAGTTGGGCAGGTTCAGCCTGGAGAAGAGAAGGCTCTGGGAAGACCTTTGAGCCCCTTCCAGTCCCTAAAGGGGCTCCAGGAGAGATGGGGAGGTATTTTGATCAGGGAGAGGAGCCACAGGAGGAGGGGGAAGGGTTTGACACTGAAAGAGGGGAGATGGAGATGAGATCTAGGGAAGAAATTCTTTACAGTGAGGGTGGTGAGAGCCTGGCCCAGGTTGCCCAGAGAAGCTGTGGCTGCCCCATCCCTGGAGGGGTTCAAGGCCAGGTTGGAGGGGGCTTGGAGCAACCTGGTCTGGTGGGGCAGGGGGTGGCACTGGGTGGTCTTCAAGGTCCCTTCCAACTCAAACCATTCCATGATTCTCTAACACCCATTTCTTTCTCCCCTCCAGGTTTCCAGTAAGAAGAGCTTGAGTTTGAAGGAGCTGACGGAGGAGCCTGACGCCGTGTCTCTGGTGAGGGTCAGGGCAGCTCTGGGGGAGGGAAGGTCCCCCACAAACTCCCCCTGTGGGCAGGAGAGCGGCCGCCCAGCCACCTGGGTGGGTTTAACGCGCTCCCGGCACGCTGAGGGTCACCCGGCAGCCGCTTGCAGGGTGCGGGGTCGGTCCTCTCCCCTCGCTGCCGAGAAAGGTCTCCAGAGCTCTTCCTCTGGGATCCTCACACCCTGACTTGGCAGAAATGGACGGGTCAAGAGGACAATTTTGACAGCCCACAGCTGAGCACGAGCCGCTGACCCGGCCAGTTGGTCTCAGGGGTCCATTTACAGACGGAAAAATTTTGGAGGGATGTGGAGAACACTGCCGCTCCGCTCCCGCCGGCTGATGCTGTTCACATGGATAACGGGCTGGAAACGTGGCTGAATTATCCGAAGCCATATGGGATGGCTGGGAGGCCGGAGAGGGAGAAGGCTGCCGAGCCGTGGTGTCACCAAGGGGCTGCTGCCCTGGGAGCACGGCGGGGCTGCAGTGCAGTGCCTGCAGTGCTGCCAACCCAGCCAGCAGTGTCTTCTCTCCATGAAGCGTGGGTGGCCCCTCCCTGTCTCTGCTTGGTGACAAAGCCGTTGGTGCTGTGGCCGTGCCACGCGTGGGGATGCTAAGGGTGTCCTCCATGAGCTGGTGGCCCTGTGCATCAGGTTGGGTGCAGGAGGTGACAATCAGGGTGGCCCTTGGGGGCCACTGACCCCGCATGTGGGACCAGGGGGTGACAA
Source organism: Calidris pygmaea (assembly GCA_003697955.1). Classification (NCBI taxonomy): domain Eukaryota; kingdom Metazoa; phylum Chordata; class Aves; order Charadriiformes; family Scolopacidae; genus Calidris; species Calidris pygmaea. Next base: position 476,230 of record QJSC01025305.1, read on the forward strand.
ATGGGATGTCCCCTGTGGGCTGGGGGCATCCCACAGGTTGAAGGTGCTTTTCAAAGGGTGAATCGGATGTGGTCCAAGCTGGCAGCATCTCCTGGTGCTTCCAAGGGACCTTCCCTTCAGCAGCTCCAGCCCTGGGAACTCTCTGGTGGGGGGACCCCACTCCGTGCTGGCTGCCACCCTTCCGTGTGCCTTTCCAGACCAGGATGCTGAGCCCCGGGGCGGCCGAGGGGCTTTCAGAGGGTGATGGGTGACAGCTCTGAGCTTCAAACCAAGGGGTGTTGGAGGCAGCAGTCAGTATTTGGGGCAGGTGTGGGGAGCAAGGGCCGGTCCCTCCTACGGTGGTAGGAACCTGTGTCCCCACAGGCCCATCATGGAGGACCAGCTCCCCCTTAGGATGGTGTTTTGAATGTGCTGGTTCTCAATGGAGATGCCACAAGGTTCCAGTCCAAATCTGGCCCCACCTTGTCCTTGTCACTGCTGGTTTTGTGGGAGAGACGGTGGCACGGCTCACCCGGGGCTGTTCCCGCAGGAGGTGATCGTCCCCGAGGGCAAGTGGAGGAAAGTGTCACCCGCTTCGCTGTCACTGTCCCTGCCGGACGCCGACTACCAGTGCATCCACCGGACCTCCGTCAGCAGCCTGAGCACCAAGGAGAGCTTCACCTCCGAGGAGCCCCTGGTTTCAGGTGGGAGCTGCGTCTGACCCAGGGACGCGGGTTTGTGCCCTGCCCCACGCACAGTGCTGGGTGTAAAACCTCCATAAATACGTGTTCATCCGTCCTCCCCCCTCGTGGAAGGGATTTCTGCCTTGCGGACAAGCAGGGTTGAGGCTGGGAGTTGGTGATGGGCTCCTGAGGATGGGATGGGGTCTCCTGGCTGAGGGATCTGAGCACTTGGTGTGCAGCTGGAACATCGTGCTGGCAGCGTTAACCTGTGGGGGGGGGAATATTTGATGTTCCTGGTTGCCCAGAGGAGTGTGAGCATCTGCCCAGCGTGGCTGGGCCACTGACTCTTGGCTTGCGTTTTAGAAAGTGCAATAAACACCGAGGAGGAGCTGGAGGTGGAGCAGAGCTGCGTGGCGGAGCTGAGACCCTCTGACTACCAACTCCTGAAGATCTTCATTGTGCTGTAAGTGCGTCGGGGGTGGCTGCGGCGTGGGGAGGATGGGGGCTACGCCGGGAATGTCCATCTCCACCACCGGCTGCTGAGCGCTTGTCCTTGTTCCTCTGCTCCCAGCATCTGCCTCCTGGTCGTGTCCTCCTCGTACCTGGCGTTCCGCATCTTCCGTCTGGAGCAGCAGCTCTGCTCTCTGAACCGGGACTACCTCTCCCGTGGGCACAGGAGGTGAGGGACTCTTGGGGACACTTTGGGGCAGGTGGGTCACACTGCACGCTGTGGAGGACCCTAGGGGATGTGGTTGAAAGAGCAACGGCTCCCCTCCGTGACGTGTCCCAGGGATGCTTTGTCTCTTATCCTGTCCCTGCTGCTGGGATGACCCAAAAAGCACCATCCCCGAGCAGTAGATGAGTGACCGGGGAAATCTCTGCTGTCCCTGAGACTGTCAGCCCTTGGGACAAGGTTTCCTTGTGGGTTTGGGGCTGTTTCCCCGGTTGGAGTAAGCGCCAGGGCATCTCGGTGGAGCTGGGCTGTGCCCTGGGGCTAAAGTGACTGTGGGCATCAGCAAAGGATGGAGGGGAGTGGGTTCCCTTGGGTTGGGGACATTGGGGTGTCCTCCTCCTCGTGCCCATGGGGTCTGGGCTCCGGGCTGGGGGACGGTGCCTCCGTGGGCGCTTACCCCGCTCTCTGCTTGCAGGTGACCGTGACCCCCAGCGCTGGCTGAGGATGGACACCGAGACCCTGCCACCCTCCCTACGGATCCCGGCACCGTGTCCTCCCGGCCGTGGCCCTTGCACGTGGCCTGGCTTTCCTTCGGCCGATAAAATGGGACCAAGTATCTTCTCTCCTCCTACCGGCACCCGCTCCCGGCGGGACCGCCCGGCCGGCTCACGGCCACCGGTGCCAACTCCTCATCCCACTGGAAACCTGTTTTCTCTCCGGGACACTGCTGCACTGTAACACCGGACGATGGCTCGGGGCTGCCGAGTGGTTGGATCTCCCTGTAGGACTTGCTGCTGAAATGGGCACCGTTTTTTTTATTTGGGACTTGGGTTTTTCTTGTTAAAAGATGACCTAAGGCTCACGGGGAACCCCCAAAAATGTGGATGAGTTGCTGCTGCTGCTCTGGGTGAAGCCCGGGCAGCAGCTCTGGGCTGAACCCGCCTGTTGGTCCCCCTCTTGGTACCCAGAGATGGGGAGAAAGGGGCCACCAGCCCTGTGGGGCATCATCTATCCCAACACCCACGAGTAGGGGTACAAACCGGGGTCCCCCCAGCCCCATTGGGCTCCTTATGGGCCCCCCCAGCCCTTCTCTCCTGGAGCACGGGGACATCTTGGGGTGCCTGTGTCTGTGCGTCCCCCTGCAAAGCACTTTAGGGTCCCCTGGACCAGGCGTCCTCACTGGGGACCGCACCTGGGAATGGTGCCGGACCAGGGCTTCGTTAGCCCCGCTCGCCTCGTTAAGACATCCCGAAAGGATCCCGTGGCTGGCACGGGAGAACGTCCTGGATTGCATCGTGTCTGTGTTACCCTCGCCACCACGCGGAGCCCAACGCCGCAGGATTTATCCCACAGCCTCCTCCGGGACCACGCTGGGACGGCAGGTGACACCCGTGCGATTTATTTTGGGTTTTCTTTCCAATTTTTTGGGAACTACAAGTGCTGATGGGGCCAAATCCCCGAGCCCTGGGGAAGAGCTCGCTGCTCGCTCCGGGCTTGGAATGGCTTTTAAATGAAAATAAAACCAGGATTTTTCTAGTACGTCCCTGTCTGCTGCCGGCGTCCCTGCGGTGGTGCCAGGCTGGGGTACCCTGGAGTCTGGGCTGTCCCGGTGCCCCTTCGCTGGCCGCGTCCCCAGGACGTGGATTTTGTGGTGGGGGGCAGCAGGCTGGGGGTGCAGGGGAACCAGGTGGAGTTTTGGGGGTCACCCAGGGCTTGGGATGCTCCTGGAGTGGGCAACGGGGAGGTTTTCTCACTAGATGGCAGCAGAGGCTGCGGGATGTGACACTTAAGCTGGTAGCAGGGCCACCCTGGGGACAGGGTGCTGAGGTGCAGCCACAGCCTGCTGGGAACAGGGGCCGGAGCCTTCCTCCACCTCCTCATCCTCCTCCCTGAGCATCGGCCCCACAGATCCCCCCCCCACGCAGCAAAACACATGAAAATAGCCCAACTTGAAGGCCACAGAGGGGATGGTGTTGGCCAAACGGGGACGAGTGTGGTGTCACCCCCACAACAGCGTCCCCCACCATTGCTGGATTTAACCTTGTCACCCTGCTTTCTTTCAGGGGGGAAAATGTACCCCCCTTTGGTGGCGGGGAGGGGGTGGCTGCGGTTCGGCCGTGTTTCCCACCAAAGGATGGGAGCTGCCGCTTCAAAGCCCCGGCGTTTATGGGGCGGTGGGAGCCTTTGATTCCGCGGGTGACCTGGCAGATGAAAGGGGCCGTCCCGCTACCACCCCGTCCCCGCTGGGGACTGGCCCAGCTCGTTTTGCTGGTGCAGCTGCTGAAATGGGTTCAGAGGGTTTGGGGTTGGTTTTTTTTTTTTTTTAAAAAACAAGTTGGTATTAAACAGGTTCAACCTCAGGCTTCGGGGTTTATGGTCCTAAAAATGAAGTTAAGAGGTTTAGGATTGGGTGGTTTTTTGGTGGTTTTTTTTTCTGGGTGCTCCACAGAACCCAATTCAAAGCAGGTGTGTGTGATCCCTTGTCCCTGTGCCGAGCCTGGGTCAGGTACATGACAGTGGTGACGGCCACCTCAGCTCCTCTTGGGACTCTTTGGTTGAAGGCAGCAGTGGGATGGCCCCTGGGGTCTGGAGGAGCCCAGGGACAAGCCCCCCATGTGGTTTTTGGGAGGGTCCCTACGGCCGGGGGCCGGTTACAAGGCTCTGGTTTTGTTTTCCAGCTGGTGTTTGCCTCCCTGGTGGGTGCGTGTTTGCTCTCCCGGTGACGCCCTGCTTGAGCTTATTTGCTTTTCTTTGTGTAAAGAAATGCCACGTAAAAGCCTCAGGTGCAGGAAACATCCCCCGGGTGCTCACCTCGCTGGCTCGGGCAGCCCTGTCCCGTCTGAGCACAGCCCCTGCCTCCAGTCCCCCTGCTGCTTCCCCACCATCCCACCTCCCCTCTGCCCACACTCCTCCCCAGCCCAAACCCACCTCTAAAAAATAGGATTAGGAGATTAAATCGGCCCATCTGGCCTCCCCGCAGTGGCATGAGGCGCTGGCAGGGCTGTCCCCAGGCTCACTGCCTCTCCAAGACCCGTTTCTGCTCTGTCCCACCCACCGCAGGGTGCAGGGAGCCGAGGTGCTGCTCGTGAGTCACAACCCTCGTGGCCTTGACGAGCGGGACCTGCCGCTCATTAGCGGGTACCCACACAGGAGACGGGATGATGCTGACAAGAGCAGGGTCTGGTTGAGTTTTATTCGGGGCCGGGGAGAAAGGCAGTTCCCCAGCGGCAGTGATGTTGCTCTGGTGAAGCCCCACGCGAATGAATCCCCTTCAGCAAGCGGTTCCATGGCGTTTTGGCTCCGTCCAAGCAGTGGAAAGGGTTTTTTGGGGGGGGGTTGGTGCTCAGGGGGATGCTCTGGCCCCATGGCTGCATCTGGGCAACCTGGGAAGGACCCCGATCCTCGTTTTGACCCCTCGCTGTCTGTGGGTGTTTTGGGAGAGCCTGGGCTGGGGCTACTTACCTTCAGCAACGAGGGAAGTTTAAGACCTTCCTACAGTTCAAGACCTTCCTACATCACCCGGATGTTCATCACCCCCGGTGCGGTGCTGGTGAACGCACTGGTGGGACTGGGGTGGCAAGGGGATGGATGAAGAGCTCTGGGTTCAAAATACTCCTTCCCCCTTTGCCGAGGGTTGTATTTAACCTGGATTTCCCTGCTCCCTGGGGTGGGGTTGCTCTGCCAGACGCCGCCCGAGCAGCCCGCGCTTTGCCGCTCACCAGGGCAGAGATTATCCTGCCACCGCGTCTCGTTTTAATTTTTATTTTCCCCGCTGCTAAGCCTGTCTTCTCACCAGAGGATCTGCTCCGAGATCCCAGCCATCGCCCTGCCTTTCCATTAGAAGCGTATTAAGGAATTCTCGGGCTTCAAGGAGACCGCACTTATCTTTGGCTTCTCTACCTCAAACTCACTCCTTTTGTTCTCCCTGGTGTGTTTTTTATCTCATCTCGAGTAACAAAACTGGTTTTGTGCTAGAGGAAGCAGCGACTGCCTCGTAGGCTCTGAGCACAGCGAACGCTAACGAGGGCTTGGGGAGCGCTGACAAACCCTCCCCGAATGGAGACGACCTAAAATCATATGGAAAAAAAAACCAAAACCAAACCAACTTCAAAGAGTGAGTGTCACTTTTCATCTCAATTAAGTTTCCTTTCCTAGGACTGGGTTTCTTCCTATTAATCTTCCAGCAGTTGAGAGCTGGGTTTTAATTTGTAATAAGAGCAAGCGGGGCTGGGGGGGGGGGGCAAAAAAAAAAGCTATCGCCCTTCAGCCTAGGAGCACCTATCTGAAGAAAACTGATTTTCTTTTTGCCCCATTCTTTAATTAATTGTAGCATTTCCTTTGGAGTCTTATCTTTTGACATCAACACCTGAGCATCACATTTTTCAGGGGTAAAAAAAAAAATCCTTGCTGCTAAATCCTAGGCTGCTCGAATGCCACTAACGGGAGGCAAAAATTAGAAATAGCCACGATAAAAGCATCTGGGGGCTCAGTTTTAAAGGGCATTTGCTAAACCTGGCTTGGAACAGCAATAGCTGTGGCCAATTAAAGCCACCTAACGAGGGCGTGTTGCCTGCTGGGCAAAGGTGGAGAAGTCTCTTTAGCAACCCATTTTGCCACAGCAATTAGTGTAAAAATTCACCGCGGAGAGGAGGATTTTCTTTGAAAGCAAAGTGACTTTTCTCATTAAGATTTCAAAGGCCAGTGACTTCCAGAAGGGACTAAGGCTTTTCCAAGGAGGGACCAGGAGGTTTGGGGTGTGTGTGGGGGTGTAGCCATGCTTGGAGGGGTTACATTCTTCTTCTTTGGGACAATCCTGCGCATGGGCATCTCCCTCAGGCACTGGGGGTGCTGCCTCACGGACGGGGAAGGCAGTGTTTTTTGGGGGGGAGCTGCACCTCCATCACTTCTGTGCCAGTTTTGTGATGAGGGCTTTCCACTCCGATCTCTTCTGGGTGATGTAGGAAGGGGTGAGGAGCTGCAGCAGAGGCTCCTGCCGGTCCCTGAAGTATCCCTGACACAGAGCCTCGGCGTTGCAGATCACGTACATCCCGCAGTCGTAGCTGTTCTGCTGGGCCGGAGCCTTCTCCTCCACGAAGGTTGCTTTGCCCCCTCTCTTGCCCAAGAAGGCCTCCAGCTTCCCCGCCACTTGCTTGGCGTGGACGGAGTTGCATTTACTGTGGGAATCGTAATGGGCGAAGCACTTTCTGTCCCTGAAATAAACCAGTAAGCTCCAGTGGGTGCCCCCAGCCACCTGGTTGGAGTTATCGTTGATAGGCAGGAACACCAGCTTCTTCTGGAGAAGGTCCAGCGGCTGAAGGAATATGGCTATTTCTTCCTGACTAAGGGCACATTTAATGAACTGAGCCACTTCGGGGCTGATAAAACAAACCTGATCGCTAAACTCTTGGAACTGGTGGTTGGCGAAGTACTCGAAGGCAAACCCGATGATGTGATCGTTAAGCCAGTTTGGGGGCTCCAGCAAGGCAACGTCCGACCTCCTGAGCAAACTGTCCATGTAACTGAGAACAACGGGGTCCATCCTGCGCAGGTGGGGGCTGCAGCACTCCAGGAGACTTCAAAAGCTGGAACAGAGAAAGGGAATATGGAATTAAAGAATTAGATCACACCTGGGACAAGACACAGCACAACAAACACCCCGAGTTCCTGCTCAGGAAGCAGTGAGCAAAAGCCCAGGTTTCTCAGATGGGTGTTTGAAGGACCAGCATTAGAAGCATCTGGCAGATGAGCAGACAGAGGACACGCAGCTCCTCATCTGCAGAGTGTGATGGGATGAGCTGGGCTCCTCTGCTGCTCTAGGAGCAGTGTGTGGCTCCCATTAGATAAACGTTTCATCGTTATGATCTTAACCTCAAAGCAAAGTGATTTCAAAGCAGTTCCTGCTTGGGAACTGCAGGCACACCTTCGGTTCTGCACTTCGCAGAGAAACCGTACGTGACCCTGGGAGAAGTCGGCTGGTGTTTCAGCGCAGTGATGGTCACTGTAACTCTTTGCAGCACTGGCAACCTTAAATAAAAGTGTTTTCGGGGCCGTGTGACAGGCATACGGTCCCTTTCCCCTAGCAGAGAGTGCCACAGCTCGGTGCCAGACGCATGACCTGTTCCGGGAAAACCTGCTGGCCCGCCAGCACAGGAGGCGAGGCGGTGATGAGGAAGGAGAAGCAAAGCAAACCAGGATCACAAACAAACCAGTTCCCTACCGTGGGAATCTTTAGGACAACTCTACCTCACCGCAAGAGATTTCAAGAACTCGAGTACCACCAAAGCTGGATGGTCCATAAAATATCTTATCATCGTTTTTTAGGTCAGGTTTTAACTGGCCAAAATTTTGCTCCCAAAAGGAGAAAGCACTCATGGGTACGCTGAGGGGTGAAGATCCCTCCAGGCTTCCACTGGTGAAAGTCACCTGCCACCAGAAGTGAACAATCACCCTGACCCGCTCTTTCCAATCTCTTCCTCTTCTTCCCTCTTAATCTGTGCCTTCTTTCCACAAATAGAGGCTGCTTATCCTTAAAAAGGGACCTGGAAATTCAAGTAGAGCGAAGCACCGGGTTCTCCCCACCCACGTGGTTGAGGACGTACTCGAGGGACTTCAACAGGTCTTCCAGGCAAGACTTTTCCTGACTCCTTTCCATTTATCAGGTTATCTGAACACCCACTAATTCTGGGCTTTCTACCAGTCATATAACTCCTTTTCAGTTTGCTGCCTTCACGTCCTGGGGGGAATTAAAGCATGTTTTAAGAAAGAGATTGCAGAGCACACTAGGAGGTGCTGCTCAATAGCCAACGCAAAATACTCGCTGGTGTCAGACTTAGGAGGAGAGAAACTATGGATTTAAACCCCCTTTATCTGCCCCGCTTTTCCTTTTGCTCTCATCTCCCCCCCCAGCTCCTCAGCTGCTGCGCCGCACCGACAGCCCCCCCCACTTCTCTCCTTGCCAGGAGAGGGCTAAAAACGCAGCGGCTCGCGCCAGTGGGGACGTGGAGCTGGTTTGGCCTCACCGCCCTCTCCTCATCTCTGCCCAAATGCAGCATGAAAACATCTTAGGATTTCTTAAAGCACCGTGTGAAAACAAGTGATGATAAGATCACTTTAGTATGATTCACTATAAATAGGACACTAATTATCCATTATGATAAGGGGAAATGAAATTAAAAAAAAAATGCCATGTGTTGTGTTGTTTATGTGTTAGGAAGAAGTAGATTTGTGCTTCTTATTCTGACGTGGATCACAAAAAAAGTCTTTCACGGCCAGGTATGCTTAAATTAAGAGAGATTTATCTCTCAAAAATCTTGGCAAGGCCACATCGCATGTGACTTGTAAATAAGCGAGTGGATGAAGCACGCTGGATGTGTAATACCTCGGAAGGAAGGGCCGAGGTAGAGTACCTGAGCCCTGAAAATGCTAATAACTATTTGTGTATCGCTGACGGGTCCGAGACATGCCAAGCAGCAAGAGTCACTGGAAAGGAAGGGGAGCAGTCATTGTTATTTATACCGAGCCAAACACAATGGTATTTGGACACGCTTCCTACGTTAATGAACTCAAACTATTTCCAAGTCTGCGGAGCAAATCCTTTGCAAAAGCCTGCAGTAGAAAAACAAAACAGAACAAAACAATCCAAATTAAGTCCCAGCAGCTCTGTAGCATGCCCGAGTATCGTCTCGGTTAAAGAGCTGAACATCCTGCAAGCCTAAAAGCAACTGGTTTCGGGGGGCTTATGGGGTTGCTGCTGAAATACTTTTTGCATGTGCCCATACAATGCCCCAAATTTTTGTTTATTGCATGTTTTTGCTGCTCCATCTTCTCCTAGAGATGTAGGGAATACAGCAAATAGCTTTCCCCTCACGTCCGAACGGGATTACGGGCTAGGGAAGGAAGCGTGCGTCCCGCATGCTCTTCATTTTCTACTCTGCAGAAACATCGTTTGGGGTTTTGTTGGGTTTTTTTTTTTTGCAGTCAAGGAAAAAAAAAAAAAAGAGACATTTGGCAGCTTCCTACAGTCAGGAAGGGAGAATGGTTATAGCAAATGCTTAATTGCCACTAGCTACTACTTTTAATTTTATTGCCATCTGGTATTTGTGAAACTGCCTGTGAGTTCTGCAGGATGACTCATAGCACGCGGCACCAGCTTAAAGGAAAACCCTTCGAAGGCTCGGCTGCCTTTCAGAGCCACTTAAGGTAAGCCATGGGCCAAAAAAAGCCATCAGAGAGGTGGTTTTGTTCGGAAGAACCCCCCTGTTAAAACTAAAGATGAATCCGCAGAGAAGCTGAGACGTGGATCTGAGCACCTTGGAGGGGAAGGGGTGTTGAAATCCAGTCATGGCTCACACGTAGCTCTGCTCAGACACAGCCAGGATTTGATTCCCGAAGGCTCAGGCACACCCTGGTCAGAAGTTTTCATAAAAATAGCAATAAAGAGCGACGCAGGCCTGGAACATTCCTTGTAGGTTGGCAACGAGAGTCCTGCTCGTTCATTTTATTTGCATATTAGTAGTTGGAAATTGTGCAAACTCTCTGTAATCCTCAGCTTCTGGGAGGGATACCCATCCGCCCCGTCCCAACTGCTAAGGTGAGAACAGCGGGGAGAGAAAAAAGGAGCTTTGCAATAAAAATATCATCAAGCCAACCAAGATGAAACCCCCTATTTTGTTTCCAGGTTTGAAAACGGCGCCGTCTTGCATCGATATGGCAAGAAGTCAGGTTTCTCTCATCTCTAACTTATAACAATTTAGCAAAGAAGTCGCCGTTGTTAGTGCAAGTTCGATCCATCAACTGATGGGACTCCTTCGTGTCCAGGATGCGAGGCAAGGCCTGCGTTTTGTAATACTTGACGGAAAAAAAACCAACCCCAAACCTATCATTTTCATAACATTAAAGACAACTACCTTTTGCATGTAATTGTTGCCTTGCACTCTGAAGGCAGCCAGGGAATGAAAACTCCCTAGTAATTGAGTGTAAATAGGCAGCGATGGAGCAAAGAGGGCCTAAATTAAGGATGAATCAGGTTCCTAAAGTCTATTTTAATAAATTGAAGATGCTAAGAACGTCCAGACTGAATATTTTAAGGTGCTACGTCACTAAACTCCTGTACCAAATTTAAAGAATATGGAGGTAAATACAGAAAGCCACCTGAAAGACAAACTAATCAGACTTTAGTGGGAAAGAGCAGGAGGGAAAGAGAAGCTTTCTGCAGCTTGGCTGAAACCTTTGGAACGATCAAGAGTAAAAGGCCCCACGATTTAACCACCAGACCATTCCCTTTTACTGGAAATACACTTTTTATACACCGTGTCACCGCTCTTAATAGCGGTTGTTGTTAATTGTAGCAAGATCAGACAAGGAACATCAATTTCTATTTATTAGCGTGAGCTGGGCTGGGCTACCAGCACCTGCCTCTCCGTGTTCTCTCTCCCCTAACAGAGAAGAAACTCAAGCAGAATTAAACAACTAACCCAGAGAAGAAGTATACTCGTCTACTCCTTTTGTTAATGCAAGCAACATTTTTGTAGCCTGTAGATTGTAATTCCCATATTATAGAACCTTTGCGGGTTCAATAGGCCCGGAATGCCAGACTCAGAGGAAAACATTCATAATTCCTGCACGCACAGACAATGCCCAAACCTTTCTGTTTCCTCCAAATTCCCCAAACCAGACAGGCGCAGCTGCTCCAACACAACCCAACTCCAGAACCCTGCTTTGGTTCGCAGCATCTCACAGGGCAGTAAACAAAAAGCCAGAGGAATTACACCAAATTTGATTACTAAATCAAACGCGTTTTGCTCCCCGGGATGGGATCGACCAAAGCGTTAGGTTTAAGAGGAAAAAAAATCCATCCCCTGTGACCTGAGCGCCCATGGACAGGAGATTCCACAGGGGCTCTCCCAGTAGTGATGGAAACCTCTCAGCTGGGCTCACCGAAACATTTAACCGCCCGCTGAGGGATCACATTTGCCCTCTTTGAGAGACTTTATCATCCCAGAGAGTAGTGGGAAGTGCTGGGAAGGAACATCATCTGCCTGAAAGACCCAGAGGTGGCCGGAACCGGGTCAGGAGAAGGAATTCAGCCGGAGGGACGGGGTCGGGGCTGCCATTGCTCTGTGGCCCCAGGAGCTTCTCCCGCTGCTGGTGGGGACCGGCGCTGCCCCCCGGGAAGAGCTCGCTGGTCCCGCGACAGTGTCGAAGGAAATAAATGAGAATTAAGGGGAGAGGAGCAGGTCCACCCGGGCCGGCCCGGGGTCGGGGTCAAGGCCTGGCCGGCACCGGCTGACAGCGCCGCTCCCTGCTAGCCGCCCCCCCCCCCGGCCAAGCGTCTCTACGTTTAACGATTTTCACCATTTATCCGCTCAAAACGCGCGCTGAAACCTCGGGACCCGCTTGAGGCCGGCAGGGACCCCCCACACCGGCTGCGGCCTAGCAGGGCGACCACCGCCCGGGCCCTACTGACCCCCCCGTTGCCATGGCAACGCCCGCCGGGCCCTCCCGCCGCCGCCACCGCTCACCTGCCGCCTCATCGCCCGCCCGCTCGCCCGCCGCGCCGCGCGGTTGCTGCGCGCTGCCGTAAAGCCAGCGGCGCCGCGTCGTAACGACGGGGCTGTGCGCAGGCGCAAGACAGGAGGAGGGAAGGGGAGGAGGCGGCGCGGCTGGAGGGGCGGGGCGATAGGCGGGGCGTTCGAAGGGGGCGTGGCGATGGAAGGGGCGGGGCCATGGGCGCGCCCGCCTCCCCCGCCCCTCCCGGCGGCGGCGCGCGCGTGAGGGCGGCGCGCGCGGGCAGTCGGGCAGCGCCCGGGCGGCGGCGGCGGGAGCGCGAGCGCCCGTTCCTCCCCCCTCCCCGGTTCTTCCCCCCCTTCCCCTTTCCCCCTTCTCCCCGTCCCCGTCCCCCCGGGAATCCTCCTCCCCGAGTGTGAGCGGGGATGCGCCGCGTCCCCGACACGCAGGTGAGCGGCGGAGCTGGAGGGGGGGGCCTCCGGTGGGGTGGGGTTGGGAGTGTGTGTGAGTGGGGGAGCGCGCGCGGGGTCGGGGCGGGCGCGTGCCCCCTCAGCGTGAGGCGGGAGCGGAGCGTCGCCCCCGGTGCCGCCTTTGTTCGGCGGAGGAGGGCGAGCCCCTCCCGGTGGCGTCGGGGGGGGGGGGGGTGAGTATCGTCCGTCCGTCCGTCTGTCTCTCCGTCCGTCTGTCCGCTCTCGCAGCGGGTCAAAATGGCGAGATTCGCCCCCCCACGCGTGACTACCGCCCCCCCCCCTCCCACCGGCTGCGAGGTGCGGGGCGGCTCCGCGGCGGGCGGGGACTGCCCCACGCGTGGGAGCGCCCGGCGGGGCTGCCGATTCTCAGTCCTCCGGTGCCGCTTCCACCCCTTTCGGGGGTGGGTCGGACAGGCGAGACCTGAAAAAAAAACCCCAAACCCGGGGGGGGGAGGGGGCGGTGTGGGCAGCTTTTACCTCCCCTTGCCTTTCCAGTGTCACCAGTGGGTCGGTGGCGTCCCCGCAGCCCCCCTCGGCGGGTGGGGAAGCGGCCGCCGCGCCGTGACCGTGGGCATTGCGGTGGGACCGGGTGGCCGTCGGGAGCCCGTTACCGGAGCATCGTTAGCCCTTTCCACCCCGTCTTAATGAGGTATTTCTGGTTTTGGAGGCAGCGTTCCCACCCGCGGCAGCTCGCGCCCCTGCCGCACCGGACCTTTCTGCCAGCGTTGCTCCTCCAAAAGGTTAAAACACTCGCTATTTCTTTCTGGAATTTTCCTAAATCTGGCCAAAACGGCCTTTGGCTTTATCCGCCTTAAAAAAAAAACAACAACCCTCTCCGAGGTGACTGGTGGTAGGACCTGCCGTAAGTTCAGAGCCGGGCGTTTTGCCACCCTTCTGCTTCTAGATCGTCGTCTTCTTCTTCTTCTTCTTCCTCCTCTTCCTCCTCCTCCTCCTCCTCATCCATTTACGTTTTCGTATCCTGAAATCGAGCTGAGATTAATAAAAGTCGGGAGCGTGAGCTCAGCAGAAATCATGGCTTTCACATCCCTCGCTGCAGCACGCGTTACCCTGCCCATCGGCGTATCAAAAAAAATAATCACGTAGTGGCGAAGGAAGGAGGCGAGCACTGCTGTGGGGAGAGAAAACGGCGCAGCGTTTTGCTAAACCCCCGACGAGGCGCTTTCAACACATCGCTTCGTAAACAGGTTATTAGTTGGGGAAATGGGTTTCTGGCCAGCACGAGCCTTTTCCCGGCTCTTTTCCCCAGGGAGCGCTAGGAAGTGACAGGGGAAGGTTGTTGTCTTCTCCTGAGGAGAGGTGCCTGGACGCGGTGGTGATGGGCTGTGAATGCTTAAGCGCAACCTTCCCGAGCTGGGCTTAGCCACGGGCACCAGCGAGCTCCGGCTGGGCTCAGAGAGGCTGCGTTATCACCCACAAGCATCTTCTCTTCAGCCCGTCGTCCTGCAGTCACGCGATGATTATGCTTTCCTTTACGCCTTTGAGTAAACTTGCCCATTTCAGTGGCTTTTCTTGTTTTTTGAACTTCTTTTAATTAAAAAAAAAAAGAGGCTTTTCTTTGCATTTTTCCTTTATGAAGGCTTTCTCAGCCTTCATGCACACTCATGGCTGTGATTATTTTCATCCCCAAGACCATTTTGGAAGCTGCTGGTCCGGCTGCTGATGGTAGGGAAGGTAATTCAGCAGCTGTGGCACACGAGTAATAAGCTTTTGTTTCCTGGGCTATGAATGATGATGCAACTTTTAATATTTATTTATTTATTTATTTACTTTATTGCAATCAATAGATAAATCAGGATGCTTTTAGAGAGGTTTCATCTTTATTGAAAGGCCTCAGTGGTGCCTCTGAGACATCTGAAAAAAGGATTGTTTGAATACCGCGATTCTCTTTATTTTTGTTATAAAAAGTATTAGGCTGTAGGCTCAGCTTTGCAGAGTGTGCGCCTCAGAGTTGTTTCTTCTGTGCATCTGCAGCCCCAGTTACGATTTATAAAGTTCACATTTTTACCTTTTTTGGTTTTGGGTGGGGAAGCTGCATTTTAAGTTTGAAAGGTATCAAATGGCTGATGTGACATCTGCTGTTGCCTTATCTTTTAACAAACGCTGGTTCTTATCTGCACCACCTAAAACTCAGCCTGGCAAACCTTTGGGACTCTTTGCTAGGGAAATCTAACCCTCTAAATGTTTTATGCCTAAATTACTTTTATCTGGGACGTTTGTGGTGATTTTAGCGAGCGTTCATCACGTTTGCAAGAAAACCTCTGAGAATGTGAAGCATGTGAGGTCAGGCGGGAAATGTGAAGCCCTGAGGTTACCTGTGCAACCTTAATTTAGCTCGTTTTGAGGCAGGGCTGTACTAGAAATCCTAATCGCCTGTGTGCGCCACTTCAATTTCTGGAAGGATGGTGTCCAGCTCCAGACGGAAGAAGGGACCGCTCCTCCTTATCGCCTGCAAGTCAACAGGGGGAGTACTGGGAGCACAGGATGGTGCTGGTCCCTCCACTGGTTTTGCAGCTGGGCACCACCAGGTAGTTGGTGAAGGAGACCTGGGTTCACTGTTACAGCCTTGGGACTGAGCGCGCCACGTAGTCCTGAAGCCTTAAATACCTCGAGTCTAGCAAAATTGCGAGCGAATGTGATCAGAGAGTTTCTAAAGCCACTTGGGGTGTTTGGTTTTGATGGGTCGTTTTCTGGCAAATTCTAGTTCTGGCTCCAAACCATGGAGCTTTTGGATGCAATTCCTTTAAAAATACATGAGGGAGGAAACAAGGTCGTTGAGCCTCTTGCAGCGTCTTAGCTGGTCACACTCGATTTCAGAAATTCCTGCGTCCCCTTGGTTTATAAATAAAATGGGGTTGCGGTCCCACTTGCATGCGGAATACTGGAGGAGGCTGAAGGCAGGCCTGGGAAGAGCTGCCGTCTGTGGGGAAGGAGCCCCGTTGTTTTTAGAGGGATTGTTTTGCCTGTTGTGTCACCTTGAGATTGAAGGTGTGTTTGTCGTCTACTTTATGAAGCTGCCAGCCTGGTCGTGGAGCCTGGCTTGCTAGGATGGGCTTTAGAAGATGGGGTGGTTTTTTTTTTTTTGTATTGAGCTTAAAAAGAACATCTTATTTTCTTAGGCTTGGGTCCTGCGTGCCTACATTTGCTTCACTTCCTCTTGAGTGAATGGGATTTCTCCCTTCTCTAAAAAGTAAACATAAGCATAAATATTTAAAGGATCGCGGCTTGAGTTTGCAAATTCAAGCCTTTCTCTAGCATTTCTCTGGACAAAAGCAGTATCATCAGAGATTTTGGTTGTCTGTTCCCTCCTCTGGGAAGAAGCTTGTTAATGGTTTAGGCTTCCTGCTGCAGAAATATTACGCCAAGGTTTTGGGTTAGATGGCTGGGATTATCAGAAAGCTTAGGCATGGGTTTCTTATGGAATTATAAGGATGAAATGCTGCTGGTAGAATGTTTGTAGATCATGAGAATTGAGATTATTTTTGTGGCCCTTTTATTTTTTCTTTTACACGGGCCAAATGTTTCCATAGGCTTTGGATATATGTGTGGAGGCACAGGTGTTCAGGATTGAGACTATATAAACCAAACACGTGAAACTCTTGCCAGATAATGGATAACAACAGGAAAAAAGGGAAATGGAATAGTCTTTGTTTTCTCTATGTGACTCTTTAATATTAAACGTTGCTACCGTACTTGGTAGGTGGAATGCTGTAGTGTGATGTACCTCTCGCTCCTGTGATTGCATTGATGTTTTAACTCTTGTATCTTACAAACTGGACGTTTAAAAGCAAATTCAACAAACTGTATGCCCTCAGAAAATATCAAAATTCAGAAGGAAAGCACATTGAACAGTGATTTTTTTTTTATTTTTTTTTTTTTTTAGAATTGAACTTCTTTATCTGTTTTTGAAATATTATCAAGAGTTATGGCTCTGCTTGTCATCATGGTAGAGTTATTTTTTTTTCTCTGGGAAGGATGTTGTAACAGGTGCCTATGGAAAAGTCTTACAGGTGAAGTGAGAGCTGTTTGTCTTTGCTACAAATGCTTTTTATTTTAACAGCCCACCCATGATTTTAATGCTACCCAGTTGTGTATTGCTGCTTCTAGGTTATTGTTTCTTTCTATAGCTTTCCTCTGATGGAGAACTGTAGGATCTCTTAGGTCAGAAGGGACTTCAGGAGGTCACTTGGTCCAAAGTCCTGCTTTGAGCACATTGGCTGCGAGGTCAGATCAGATTCCTCGCAGCTTTAGATGTCTCACATCTGTCTTCTTCCAGTCGTGGTTGCAAGAAGAGAAGGGGAGAGGTTTGGGCTGCGTTGGGGGGAAAACATCCAAGAAGAACAAGGTTATACGTGATTTGTGGCAGCCCTTGTTCATGGAGCATGGACTTCCACTTGCAGGTGTATTAACCTGCCGCTCTATTCTGCGTTTCCATGATTTCGTTAAGCTGATCTAGTAGCAGGCTTCTGTTGGAAGAGGCTCTGACCTAGCTGAAGTTAATCTTGGGAGGGGAGTGGGGCTAGTCCTCACTGGTGTTGGTGTGCTGATAATCAGCCCGCAGCTGGCTAGTGGGTGGCCCTGCAGTGTTTTGGTGGAAACTCCTTGGAGGTGAAATGGTTGCATGCCATTTTTCTAGGCAAAATGAAACAACAAATAAATACCCATAGATTTAAGGATTATTGTTATTCTCTCAATTCCTTTCTGCTGTTAAAATCTTGCATTGCGGTTTCTCTTCAGGCATGGGTGGGCATCCATTTGGAGGGGGATGAGGCTTCTCTTCTGTAGAATTCTCGTACATCTTTGGCTGTCCACACTGTGCCAAGACATGGCTTGGCACTGGCTCTGTGAAGCGGAGCTGTGGGTTGCTGTTCCGGGCTCTGTTGGTGTTTCTTGTTGGCTTTTTTTAGGGTTTTGCTAAGAGCATCATGAAGAGATGGAGCTAGGTGTCCTGCAAATCCCATGGTCCATCAAGGGAGATGAGTCTTAAGAGCAGAAAGCTTTTTACAGCTACTCACCCGACTTAAGTAGTGGGGTGTAGCTCTGCCATGGTCCTCCTTCATCCCTCTGTTGGGTTCTGGTGTGCCTTTAAAGTGTCTCCTTCAGGTACCAGCAAAGTTTTCTGAAATCCCTGTGGGTGTTGGAGGTCCCTAAGAGAAGGCTGGCTGTAAATGTAGGTCGGTGTAAAGTTGCCTGTGATGAGGGGAGGACTGGAGCAGGCCCTTTCAATGCTTCCGTCTGCAATGGTTCACACTGGGCACTCAGCTTCTTGTGGAGTGATTTGAAGAGTCATGGTTTCCATCCTACATCTTGCAGTAGTTCCTGCAGATGTCTCTGAGGACCAGTGGGGGGTGGAGCAGCAGTCTGCCCCACTTGGATATTGTGTGCAGTAGCAGAGAAAAAATGTGTTTTAAAATAAACAAGTAGTAATGCACAGAAATACTGTGGTCAGTGTGTAATGGGCTGCTCTCTTCTTACTTCTTGGTAGCTAACTATCTATTTAGGAACCAGCTGAGGGTACTGAGTATGTGAATACTGATTTTTCTCCTGCTCTTGTTTTGGTTACCACATTTACTAGTGTAAAAATAGCAAAAGTATGTGGGTTTCTATAACAGATTTGAATATTACGTGTTGATCTCTCCACCTTGAATCACTTCTGGTATCCCGCAAAATGACCTTGAATCAGTGGTAGAGTTATTCCTCCTTCAGATGCCTTTTATCCATCAAACATGGATAATCTGGCAGCCTCTGTGCAGTTTTTTAATCAAAATTTTTACAGATATCTTCTATTACTTGAAAAGCGTGACCTTTAAAAAGGTATATGATCCTAGATAGGATATATCATGGTCGAGCATTAATGGAAGTGGAGTGTCTAGTCCATTTAGATGTATCTTTGAAAAACCTGAGCTTTAAAACCAACCCGGACTATGAATGTTTTTGATAGACTGCCAAGAATTCTTTTATTGTATTCAGCATCTACACGGTTGGGTTTGAGGGATGAACTTAAAACATGTCAACTGAAAATATTTACTTGAGAAGACTTCCGTAACTCTACTGTCTTTTCATACTTTACATAAATACGCAGACCGAAATAAAATTCTCAAGAACATTGACATTTTTACTTTTGCAGTACTTGTCTAAGAACTGTTAGGTTGGTTTATGCTTGTTGGGTGTATAGGACAACCTCCCTTGGGAGGAATTAGTAAATGATTTAATTGTTAAGGAATGTGGTCCCATTAGGCAAAAAAAAAAAAAAATAATTGAATGCAGCAGGTCATTAGAAACGTAGCACTTGATTAAAATGATGTCAACCAGCTTTTTAAGATTTCAGAATAAGTGTATTTTTTTTGAAGAGGGAGGTGATGTTGGCAAACAACCCTTCTGGGGGTTTCTTTGAGAAATGTAAGGGCAGGAGAGCTGGCCACTGCTCGTTAATTCACTGGTTGCTCAGTAAATTGGGATAATTATGTGGGTTTTCTTGCTGCTGGTGGTGGTAAGGATGGCTGAACAGCTCCTGCTCGAAGAAGGGACTTGGGCAGATCTTGTTTAAAAGCAGAGCCACTGTTTCTTCTGCCTCTTTTAATCAGAAAATACAGATGCAGCCCCGTGGCAGGAAGGGCTCGATGGAGAGAGATGCAGTGGTCGGGCAACTCAGTCTCGGTTTGGGCCACCTCATTTGCAAACCTCTCAATGAGCAACAAGGGCACACGCGATACATTTCTCCTTCCCGGGAAGACCGTTGCATGAATAATGTGTACAGGCAGGCGCTTGTGTCTCGTGTCAGAGGAGCAGGCTCCTTGGCTGCAGCCATCGCCTCGCGTTATCTTATCCGTAGGCGCTTCACCGTGCCTGGAAGGTAAGCGAGGAGATAGGAGGACAATGCAGAGCAGAGGTCAGGTTTGAGGTGCCTGCAGCAGATAACGAGGAATCTTAAGAGTATCTCTAAACTATGAACAGAATGAGCTAACCTGAAGCAGGTATGATTTTATAAACAAACCCCCCCTTTTTTTCTGCTCACTGTGTAACCTTGTTCAACTCTAGTGATTGCCAAGCGCATCTTGACTTGTCCAAGCACAGGGCCTATTTCAAAGTGTAATTATGCTTCTTCAAGCACATTTCCCATTTCACTGTGATCTGCAGGGATTTGATTAAGGAATTTATTAGTATTAATAAATAACAACAGTTATATTTCTTCTTGTAAGGCTGAAATGGTACATCTAAGAAATACATTGCCAAAGAAGGTGACTGAGCAGCAGTTGCTCATTGCTTGCTCCACCACGTTTGCTACCACTCTTCAGAAGAGCCATGGACTCGTGCATTGTTTCGGACTCAGATCCTTTTTAATTACAGAAGAGGAGCTGCAGATCTGCCTTCGAACAAATAGTTTCAGAGTTCAGTTCCTACTACATATTCTGTTTTTATTCCTTTTTGCCCATTCTTGTGATTTAAATGCTACATAGGCATTGCTATTTGGCTGTGGTGAGCAATGCAATAAATACAAGGGGGGGCAAAATTAAAAATACATATATATAAAAAATAAATAAAGGACCTCCAGCAAATGGGGTAAGGATAATGAAATAGTGAAAAAACTNAAAAAAAAAAAAAAAAAAAAAAAGGGAAAAAAAAAAAACCAACCTGCCTGAATATTTTCCTGTATTTTGTTCTTGTTGAAGGAAGGTGTGAATCTCGCCCGCAGCGTTTGCTGGCTGGATTTTCAGCAACATTAGGGGTTTCCTCCTCTGGTTTACTTCTCCACAGTGCAGCTGTCCTGCTCCAACGCTGCTTTCATTTTTGTTTTGGTCCGGGAAGATGTGAGACTTGAGGAGTAAAAAAGCTGAATGAGAGAAGTTTTATGCAGACGCTGTCGTCTAGCGAATGGCCCCGCTGTGAGGGCTCCAGTGCTAAATGCGACCCATTTTCAATTGCATACAAAACTCATTTAAAGCCTTGGGTTTAAAAGTAGCTCAGTGTTGATTTTTGTGATTCGGGCTCTGTGGTGGGGAGATTGCAATCTTCTCTCTTGTGTTGTGTTTACTTTTAGTAAAAATGAAATCCTGAGAGAATATATCTTCTTTCAAGAAAAAAAAAAAAAAATTAAAACCTGCAGACATGGCTTTAAAATCTTTAGGTGCAGTTTTTCTATGTTATTTATAAGTTATTTTTACTTGAGCATGGACTATGCACTGAGAACAGTTTTGGTGTTGTGGTTTGGTTTGTTGTTTTTTTTTTTTTTTTTAGGACTGGATCAACTTTCTTTTCTGCTGTTTAGGTTTTCAGGGAGCATTAATCTACATACTTTCCTTTCAGGTATGTTCTTCAGGGGGTGGAGGGGACAAGTATTCAAAAAACTTGAACAATTTTCCTTAGGTGAAGGATCATTACAGGTTCAGATGCTGCCGGTATTAGCGAGACTCCCACCAGCTGCCATTTAATTTTCTAAATGTATAAATGTCAAAATTCCTGATAATTAGGGAAGTATGCCTATTTGTGTGCTTCGGGGAGCTACAGCTCTGAAATGCCAGGATAATTTTTAGTGAATGGATGCTGATGGATTTGGAGAGGAGAACTTCAGTCTTAGCTAATTAAGCATCAAAAAATGCAACCATTTTGGTTTCTGAGCATCATGCAATCACAAAAAAAAAAAAAAAAGCAGCCTTGTGGAGTGAAAAAATAGTTGTAAAGCTGAAAATTCAAGTGTGAAAGTTGAGCAGAAAATAGTGAGTTAGGGACTTGGTGCACACCAGTATCATGCTTCGTAGCCCTTGGGGTGCTGCTTCTGGTGGGTACCTTCTGGAACAACCTCTTGAGATCAGTGCTCTGCGACCTTAGAGATGGGAGAAGTGAGATAGAAGGAAACAAAGCTCAAAACTAACCGAAACAGCTCCCGTGGTTTAGTTTTGGATCGTTGCATTAGGCTGTATTGTCTTCCTTACGTGAAGACCAAGACACAAGATGCTGTGGTGGCACAGAGGGCGTGGGTGAGGCCAGGTTAAACCCGCAAGCTTTGACATCACTGTGTTTTTGCTGGTGTCGCTGAGGACTTGTTACTTCATTCTGCACTTTCCAGTGCTCAGCAACTCTGCAAAGCCAGGCCAAAACTGGTTTTGGGGTGTTGAAGTTTTTTTTTTTTTTATTATTTGTTTTGTTTTCTTTCTTTCCCTGAGTAGCTAAACATAACCGCAGCTCTGGTCACCTGGTAGGAATCGTGGCCTATTGTAGAGGCAAGTAGGGAAGTAAACTTTCTTTGATGGCATTTGCTTGCTGATAAGAGTATTTTTTTTATATGTTTCCTTTCCTCGTTCTCTACATGCCTTCTAATTTCTCAAGAAACAAGGTGTGGGTCCTTCTGGTGCCTTAGCACAGGACTGGGTTATTCTCTGCATTTCACGTATGCCAAGATAGGCAGCAGTGCAAGTCCCCCACGGGTGAATTTAGCGTGGACAGCTGTGCAACTGTGTATTATTTTGAGAAAAACAAGTATTTTTTGCTTTTTGTAACAAGTTACAAAGTATGCCCAAGGGATTAGTGTTGCAGGTGAAATTTCCTTTTGGGTTAGCTGCATCGTTCACTGTAACATGCCTGAAAACGGTAAAGATGCACTTGTTCTTTCCTTCCTTTTTTTTTTTTTTTTTAACTTAACTTTTGTCCTGAAGCAGTTAATGTTGCAGCATATGTTGATTTTTAGGCAAAAACAATACGGAGGCAGTCGCTGTGGTCTACAGGGTGTGGCTCGGAAAGGTCTTGTTTCTGATTCCCTTTGCTAAGGCTGAGCTGGGAAGGGCTAATTATAGAGACAAACTGGGGAAGGAAGAGAACGGGGTCAATTCGAGCATCCAGCACAGTTTCCTTTAAATTAGTGGTTGGGCTGCATAGATTTAAAAAAAAAAAAAAAAAACACAAACCCAAAAACAATAAAGAGGCATGGAGTGAGATTTCAAATGCAAGGTCGGCAGCTACAGCAGATGTTTTGCAGTTTCGCTTTGATTTAAGTAAAGAACGTGTTGAATTAGTAGTTTTATTGCCAGAATTGCCGAATTGAACTGAAAAGATGGAGGAGAGATTACTCTTGTGTTTCCTCTTCAATATGTTTTTTGAATAGTAAAAGGTTGCGATAATGAATGAAGCAAAGAAATGCCTTGCTGCCCCGCGCCCCACCAGCCATTGAATTAAATGGATTTTCTGTGAAAAAGGAATTGTGCCATAATTTTAAGTCTTTTGCACTCAAGACATTATATTTTAATAGAAAGAATACTTTGACCCCTACGTCTTATGTAAATATAAAATGGGTCAAATTTGGATATGTTTTATCCCTAGTTGGAGAGCAAACTGGGGCATTTTTTTTTTTTCTTGAGGCTGTCATATGGGCTTAAAAGTTAGGGCTTTTTCCTGGATTTATGTATGAACTAACTCAGATTAGAGGACACAGTATTTAAAGAGGTGATGCAGAAGCGGTACAAGCTCTTGGCTCATAGCTCTGCAGGTGTGGAAAGCAATAAATCCCTATGCCAACTGGAATTCATGCAAGTCAGTTAAAAAAAACCCCAAAACTTTTACAGTGCTCTTACCAGATGATCCTTTCAGTCCCTTAACACCCCCTTGTCTCAGTTTTTCTCCTTTTAGGAAAAAAGCCTCGGTTGGCAGACCCTCCCTGTTTCTGCTGTGTATTTTTGCTTCTCCTTTGCCCGCCAGCCCGGCAGCGTGCAATTACCGAGACCTGCTGTGCAGAAATGGAGATAGCAGAGCGGGGAGAAAAATCCCAAGTTTCTTCTGTGCTTTTCAAGCCAGATTGGCAAGTTCCTTCTGCTGGTGGCGTGACTCATCCCGGGCTTCCTCGCTGGAGGCCACTTCTGGCAGGGCATCAGAGAGGAGCAGCCCGTGCTTTCAAACCAGAGCTGAACCAGGACCTTCCTTGAGGAAAGGCTGTTTTTCTGGTCTTGGGATGTGTCGTTGTGCAGAAGATAGTGAGATGTGCCCAAATCTCAAGGGAATTTGTGATAAACCCGCTTAATTCATCCCGAGGGTGAGAAAAAGTTTCTTCTTGCCGCTTTGAGCAAGACACGTGCTTGTCCAGAGGGATCCCCAACTGGGGATCGGTGATACAATCAGCAGACAGTTTTTTCACTCTTTAGTTTTTTTTGTTGAGCTGATACATAGTGTTTTAGTGTGTCAGTTAGGAAATTCTTAGGCTAGGAAGCGAATTTTTAGTTTTATTTTTCCTGAGGGTATAGGTAGAGTGTGCTTCACTCAGGGCTGTGATGCCAGCAGAGACTCCTGCCCTCCTCTCCTTCATTCTCCTGGTAAATCTAATGATATAATTGCTTTCCCCTCATTTTTGATTAAATCAAGTTAGCTTTAAGCCTCTGAAAGGGTAATTTTTTTCATAAGCTTATTTATTCGGAGCAAGGAGTGTGAGCAATTCCACCAGGAGAAGTTTGGGATGGTGCTGCCAGCAGGGAAAGACGCAGCTGGATTTAGGATGTTGATCTGCAGGATGTGTCACCGGTGACTTGATGCAAGAATTTCCTCGTTGTGAGCTCTACTCATTTTTTTTTTTTAGGGATTTTTTTTTTTTTCCAACTGAAACACACTGTCAATGTTTGTAGGTTTCTAATGTTGTTTTATAAATGATTTAAGTATTATATAGTATTTTTAGGCTTATTCTACTTATTTATTGTATTGCTTGTATGCCCTGGTTACAGCCCCAGGTTTCTTGCAGAACTTGCAAGAACTTAAAACTCAAACTGCATCATTTGAGATGGATCCATTCTATGATCCGTAGGGTCTACCAAGGAGGGTGACAAGAAAATAATGGTCAATGCAGGGTCTTGGCACACCTCCAGCCTTGGCTGTGGGATATTTCTGTTCTGTAGGTGTCATGTAAGGGAGAGAAAAGCTTGAGAGAATATGAGAATGATCTATAAATATTTAGAGTCTGCTTCTTTCAAATGTGTGATGGGAGAGTCTTGGAAAATCATGAAAGTGGTGTTTTGGTGGTTTTTTCCGTTTTGTTTTGTTTTTTTTCCTTAATGGGTTGGTAATGGAGATTGGCGTCCTGAGCTGGCAGAGGAGTCAACCTCTTGATAGTGATCTTAAGTTATACACAAGGAAAAGCCTTAGAGGTACAGATTAAAAAAAATGCAAAGTTAATTCAGTAAGGGTGTATTAGGATGCAAGAGAAGAGCAAGGCAGTTGTATAAAAATAGTAATTTTTGCTGTGACATCCTGACAGGTTGGGGCAGAGTAAGATTGCCTTTCCCCTGATCAGAGGGAAGCTGGGAGAACTGCCCCAGAAGGGAGTTTTACCTTTTTTTTTTTTTTTTTCCTGTCTCTGTTGGATTTAGCCCCCTCACATTTTATTTAGCCAGTGACATTTTAAATACCATATCGCTCTGGCTCCTCTGTTGCTGTCACATCACATACACGTTTCTTCTCTTCGCGTACTTCTTGGTTATTCCATGTGCGTGACAGAGGCCGCAAAGCTGTTACGGTTTTTGTATCACCTCCCTGTTCTGCATCTCTGTCGTGCAATCCCTGGAGTTTTGGGCTATTATAAGTATATTTAAACAACTTTTCTTACTTTTCTCAGCTGGTGTTGGTGTGCCGGTCTGTGCATTCCTTCCTCTCTTTTTGTTGCACAACATTTTGTGACAATTTAGGACATTTTAAAAGCAAAGTTCCTACTTTTTTTTTTTTTTTTTTGGCAAAGTCATCAAAGCTTCATATTTTTGTTTCGGATTGTTTCGCGCAGAGCGCTGAGTGGATTTTTCATGTGTCTCTGGTCTGTCAGCACAACTGTTGAGCGAGTGAAATTTCACTGCATTGCTGAGTTCTTTTTTTGCTGTTCATTTTTTGGATTAGCCCTTTCGGTGACAGCACTTAGTTGCAAGGTATTGCGGTTTGCCAGGTGCTCGGGATGGCTTACAACTAAGTTGTCTCTATTTCAAGTTAAGATTTTTCAGATGGTCGCTTTTAGGTAGTTATATGTGAAAACTGTACCCGAGCGTGGAAAGTGGCTTTCTGTGCTGAGGAAGGTAATTCTTCGCTAGATCTGTCTTAATGATTTGAACATTTTTATTTAGTTTTGCACAGGTTTAGATTTCTGATTGTGCTCAGCACTACGAACAATCCCCCCTTCCCCCCCCCCGCCTACAGTACGCTCAGAAGCCTAGTCAAGATGTTAGACCCAGCTTTAATTTTCTCCATTTCCTATGATTCTCAGTTAACCCTCTTTTCAGGAAATTTGTGGCTTCCTGCAGACTATTTGTAGTTGCTGTTGGCCGAGAGAAGCGAGGTGATGTCTATGCAATGAAATACAACAAAGCTTTTGGGAAGATGAGTTTGGAGGTACTGGGGTGTTTGGGGTATTTTTTTTTTTGTTTGCTGAAGGCATTGTCGAGGTGAAAACCTGCAGCCGCGGCACTTGAATTAATCTTTTTTACTGGTGTTTGAAGAATATGTGATGCTATTGTCTGTTCCCTCATACGTGAAATCTAATCTCTGTTTGAATTAGCCTTTGTAATAAGGCTACCACTTGATAAGTGAGTAGACAAATATTAGGACGCTGCCACCAAGGGCTTTATCCTTCACCGAGATAAAGCGGTTGAGCTTGAACGTAGGTTATTTATGCACAGAAAACAAACTTATCAGTGTTCCTGAATTACCCCTATTGCAGAGAGAGGCCACTCCTGCCCCGAACAAAGCAGCATTTAGCTAGATGGTTTCTTCCCTATCACAGAAATAAAATATTCTCCCATTTTTCCACGTGGATGGTATTTCTGGTGCTGCCTACGGCGTGCACACAGAAAATGCTTAAAGAATCTGGTGTCCGTGGGCAGCTCCCGCGTCAGCCCAGGGCTTCCAGCGCCGCGGCTGAAATATGTGCAGCCTGTTCCCTCGGCGCCTACACGGTCCGGCGACCTGGCAAGGAGGAGGATGATGACGATGTCGACGGGGGCCAGAAGCAGATTGTTGCCGTTGCAAATAAAACCACTCACGTGTCCCTCTCCGAAGTGGAGAGATCCCGGAGGTCGAGCATCTTCTGCTGTAGAAGGTACCGAGGGAGTTGAGCTGCACCGACGCTCAAAGCTTGAGCAAGACACGGTACTGGAAGGTGGCTTGTGGTGTGGGGCTGGTGGCTGTTATTTATTTACTTCTGCTCAGGCGTGGCAAGCGTAGGCACAAGGGAAGATAAAAATAATGCTAATTGAGGTATTAACTTCGTGTTAAATGAGTATTTATGACTTTCCAGGATACTGCTGGTTGTGACATGGATTTTTTGGCTTTTTTGGGGGGAAAGGGAGGGAGAGAAAATTGCTTCCAGAGGTGACCCTGCAGCCGAGGAGAAAGGTAGCACTAGGGTAGAGACGGCAGGCGTTGCAAACAGAGGAGAGTTTTTTTTCCTGTCCTTAATGTGGAATTCTTGTCACAGCTTTATGTTGCAGGGGACTCCTTTGCAGAACAACACCAGGACACCCCTCGGAGAGCACCTCCTTGTTAACTCTTGTAAAGCAGAGCAAGCCAGCCCATGAAATGGGGGTGCTCAAGGTGAATCTCAAAAACCTTTGAAGTTATTCATAATGTTATGGGAGATAAAGTTAAACTATTCTCACTTCATAACATTTCTATGTAAACTCATGAGCTAACCTTCTCCACTTTATATTTCTCCTGATTCCTATTTTAAATGCCCTAATGCCACCATTTGCTGGCTTCGATATTCATCTGATTTCATCGTTTTTGCGTTGGCATGTAATGGTGCTTCGGTTTGCTCTGATGGTGGTGCAGAGTGAAGGGACCTGCAAAATCTTGGGGAGATAAGAGGGTACCAAGAGAGATGGGAGTGTAATGTAGCAGACTTTGCAGTTCGACAAAATCAGTAACCAGATCAGCGTGTTGGAATCAAGTTTCATGATATACAAAGTAGGCATCAATTAAGGTAACTTCAGTGGAGGTAATTAAAAATTCAATTTGAATGGATCATAAAATACCCATATATTAATTTTGAAAGCTTGTGTGTGTCTGGGTCTTGCTTAGTTTTCCTCTCATTCGTGCTCCTGTGGACATTGGCTGGAAGAACTCATGGGGCTAAAACTTCCTAATGTCTTCTGGTTGCTGTTGGTCTAGTAATCTTCTGCCTGTGTCATACACCTTAAAACTGAACAGGTGACCGGAGTCATGGTGTGGAGAAGACACACAAGCTGAGGCTTTCTTTCCTTTGGAAATTTCACCAAATCTCTACATCAGTTGCTTTGTAGGCCTCTCAGCCTAAGAGGATTTCTGATGGTTGGTGTGATGGGCCTCCACTTGACTCATTCGGAGGGAGTCAACCCATTTTTCTACCTGCCTGATCCAGAGTCCCACTGTGGATGTGTTCAGCCAGAGTTTTGGGCAGTTGCTTGTACTGTTGGCACATGACATATAAATAAAAATATCAATAGAAATGTTCTCAGTTGACTAGTTGGCTGCCTCAATGGTAAGCCCACCTCGAGTTTAGCTTTCCTCATTTCCACTCACAGGAAGCAATGGCCAGATGATCCCAGGGAGGGAGCATAGCAGAGGATGTTACCTCCTCTGCAGGAACGTGCTGTTCTCCTTGATTTACTTGGCTTGAGCCGGTGTTTCTCATCTGCTTCAGTGAAAAACCAGCTGGTTTAACTTTCCCTAACATAGATGGACACTCTTTCACCCCAAACCTGTCAAACTAAATAAGGGCCAGCCTGAAATGAGATGTCATCTATTGCATGCAGGGCTGTGGCAAGGGCCTGCTGGGATCCAGATTATTTGTTTATAAAAAAAATAAATTATAAGTGTGTTTTCCATGGCTGCTTGTTGAAGAAGCCTTTTTGATTTATGTTCACGCATCTTTTGCATCTGAGATGAAAACCAGCATGGTTAAATGATGAGGTTCAGGATTATATGAGCCAAACAGATGCACTTCAGAAAATGAAACTTCAATCTTGGGTTTACTTAGCTCATTTCCTGGTGTCATTACATGGTCCGGATGATGAATATGCTTTAGTTGTGCGATCCTACACTGAATATATTTTTAAACATTTTTTTCACGCTCCCTTCTGTTGATCTCATCACATAGCCAAGTTAATAGATTTGAGGCAGTTTTGATTTCCATACCATATGTTCTCTAAGGCGTTTTGGAAGGATAATTATGCTTATATATTTTACTTTACCATATGATGCCAGTCTGTTTTTCAGGTAAGAGGTAGGCATACATCTTCTCAGAGGAGCTCTGAAGTGACTTGTGTTTTCTGAAGCTACCATCTCCTGTTGTCTTTTAGAGGAGCCAGGAAGGATGACATTTTGGACATGAGGACAAGGAGATTGTGCAGTCACTCTGGAAGTGTTTATTAGACTTATTTAACCCCCCAGCCCACTAGTGGGATGTTTCCTTGAAAAGCAACTTCTAAACCATTATTTCTATAATATTAATTATTGGGGAAGGTAGGAGGTAGCTGTTAAGTATTGCAGTGAAGTTAAAGGATTAAGGCAAAGCAGGATCTTTCCTGCTTAAATCTCCACCGCTTACTGTAAATCTAAACTATAAAACTGAATTATGTACTCAGAGAAAGCCCAACCTCTTCTAGGAAGGCTATGATTTTTTTTCCTATCTAGCAATTCATGATGGGTACCTGAAGAATAAACTCTGCTGCAATTGCAAGCTGCTGCTGAGGTTTCACTAATTTACCTAAATCACTGGAGCAATATGTTGAAGTTAACAAATTAAACAGCATCTGGATGGCACTAAGTATGTTGAAACTTCCTTTAAACAAATACAGTATATTGTTTAAAGTGTTTAAATTGTTTTAGAGGTGAACGGGTTGTCCTTAGACTAAAGATATGACTGAAGTTTGGAGGAAAAAATATTCAGTTGGATTATTTGGTCATTTAGGCTAGGAAATTTCCTCTTCCTCGAGCACACTTCCTTAGGGTTTGGGGTTTTCTAATTAAAATTTGATTTTTCTATGATGACTGGAGCCTGATTAGACTTCAAACCAGAATGCCAGTATGACTTTTTAGAGAAGTTGGTATTTGTCGGTTAAGCCTTTAACTTGACAAAATATTGCAGACAGAATGCTTATTTTCCCACTGCAGACTTATTTTTACTACTTTTGTAGAAATTAATGTCCTTTAATATTAATGTTGAACTTATGGTTTAGTAGAGGAGAAATCTTGAAGTGTTATGAAAATGCGGCTGCTAATAATTGATGTCAGAAAATAAATAGAGCAATTAAGAAGAGATTGGTATATAATCACCGGGAGTGACTTTATTCCATCAAACCCATTGCTGCAGTTTAGGTGATTGAAGCTGAAACCTCTTCCCAGTTGATAACTGTGTCTGGGATCTAAGTGATAAAGGATAAAGGCAATAAGGGAGATTTCCAAGGAGGAATGTGAACGGGTTAGGTGATAAAATCAGAGAATCCCTTTAGCAGTAGTTGTCTGGAAGATGAAGATGCAGGAACCTTCCTCAGGAAAACCGGAGAGCCTGGGGTAACTTCTGATGCGGGGGGGAGTCCCAAGCCAGCAGGTTATGACATATGAAGATGAATAACTTGGTCTTGTGTTTCACTCTTCATTTAAAAATAAATAAGGCAAAAACAGAAAGCTCTCACTCTTTTAAAAATTGTCTTTCAAACCTGATTGTTCTTTAAAGGTTAGGGTTAAGGATGCTTGTTGAAGTCAAATTGCTCATGAGTTTCACTGCAGACTTGACTGGAAAGGCTCAAGGGAAGTGGAAAATCCACGAGGCTCAAGAGCAAAGTCGATGAGGACAACCAAGAATACACCAAACAGGTTGCTGTGTGTCTGTCAGACCCCAAATACTAACAGCTTAAAAAACATGGATGCCCTTAAATGTCAGCAAAACTTTAGTTTCCTTTCTGCCTGCAGCCAAGGCATTTTTCTGTAGAAAGTGGCTTTTGGTCTTAGGAGGAAAAGAGAGGATAG
This sequence comes from Calidris pygmaea, assembly GCA_003697955.1. NCBI lineage: Eukaryota > Metazoa > Chordata > Aves > Charadriiformes > Scolopacidae > Calidris > Calidris pygmaea. Next base: position 506,514 of record QJSC01025305.1, read on the forward strand.
GGTAGGAAATAAGTTTTCTATCCTGAAAAAACAGTTAAATCTCGAGATTCTGACCCAGATTCTGGCCTGTGATTCCCGTACATGCAATATGGACTTGGTATACCAGGGACAGCATTTTAGGAGGGGGAACACACATGAGGATGGGTCTGTTATGAACAGAAAGAACAACTTTTCATAGCATCTTATCTCTCTCAAAAAAAATAATAAAAATAATATAGGCAGTGTGTAAATGTCAGTGACTGTAAAGAAATAAACAGATCTATTTTGGTCCTCTCTGAACAATGCATGTTGATTAGCAATAACTTGGCGTTCATCCAATCAATTAAGATGAGTCCTAAAAACCTCTCTGTGCCAGATCAACATGCCTCAGAATTTCCTTTTTAGTGCATTTTTAATTTTTTCCTTGGTGTATTTTTACATTTGCGAGTGTAACGCACCCTCACCTTCTTCCAAACATGTTTGTGCTGGGAGCTAATCTTGGGAACTCTTAGTGCATCAGAGACACGCCGTGTCTTCGTGTGCCTGATGAGAGCTGAGAGGTGGCATCTGCTCCGGGCCGGACCCATTGTCACCGCAGGGCGATGGTAGAGAGGATGGCTTGTTGTGTGTCATGGCCCCGGGCAGCTGCCTGTCCTAACCTTTCTAATTCTGCTGGTGAAATGGAGTGCAAATAATTGCAAAAACCCAATAGGTTAAATCTTCTGATTTTTTTTTTTTTTTTTAATTATTATTTTATTGCTGGATTCTCCTCTTTGTCCTCCCCCCTGCCTATTTCATGATGACCTTGCTTTGCCTCCAGCGAGAAAATTGAACTAATTTTGTTGACTTGTCTTTTTAAATACTTGTTATTGGATTTACCCGACCTCTTTTTCTGATGTGGAGAGTTGTGCTGGCCTTGTGCCAGCTGAATAATTCCTAGTGATCCAAACGCGTGGGGTTCAAATCGTTTATGGTCCCCCTCGTCTAAATTCTGCTTTAAATAAAACAGTTCTCCTGAAACTTCTAGGCATATTCATCTAGTTGGGCAGATAAGCATTTTGAAATAAATCCTTTGAGTATGAAAAAGATAGACAAGATGCAGGTGCAAGACTGAAAATATTTCAGCTGAAATAATTGGAATGTTGCTGGATATGAATAAAAAAAATTCCTTAGTTGAAGAAAGTAGAAGGTGTAATTTTTTTAGGTAGGATCTTGGGAAATGTTTTTTCATTGAGGTCTGGTGACTTTAAAATACAATGTGAGATCACAAACCTCTCCCTGAAGTGGCAAGAATATGGTTCCTCTTTTATGACCGATGTTTGATTCTTATAAATCAGGTTCTAGTATCAGGGAAAATGCTGTATATTTTCTGGGTGATGATGTTCTGGTGGGAAAACTGTCTAGATCTGGATATCATGGAAGGCCTGTAGTTCCCTTCTCAGTTGTCCTTCATGTAAGTAAAAGGTAGAAATGAAACCAGGAGTGTTATCTGAGCCCGTTTGGCTACAATCAGCATTGCGTTTCACTTTCTTCAGATAACACATGGCTGACCTTGGCTGCGTCCTGTCTCCTTCCAAGGCCAGGGATGCCAGGCTGGGGGTGTGTTCTCTCTTAAATACAGGTCCTGCTCTGTGGCCACTCTGGGCTGTGAGACTGGGAGGGGGTTGTAGTATGCTGGGATGGAGAGATGCCCAGTGTGCCTTGCTCGATTTTGAGTGGACTCATGGTCTTAGTAAAGCCTACTGGTGGTCTGAAGACCTACTGATGGTCTACTAAGGCCTACTGCTCGTATTTCTCATCCCTGATGTTCAATATACCTGATATAACATCAAGAATTGGGGCAACGTTTTGGAAACTGTGGTCCGCTTGTGTAATAATCTGTTTGTAGGGGTGGGATCAAATGAAATATTTGATCACAGGAAGAAGTGAATATTATGAGGACCTTGCTTGCTCTAACAGTCCTTTCTCATATGACATTGTGAGATAGAAAAAAAGGCCTAGATATATAATTTCAAGCTTATGGAAGCTACTTGGTTGCTCTCTAATTTAAAAGTAATAATAATAAGTAAAAAAAAAAAAAGCTTCATGAAGCTTAAGGATTATGTTTATAATAAATTCTTCACTGCAGATTTGTTAAATGCAGAGTTGTCTTTTTCTGTTACTGATGGTACCTTTATACTAGCAAAAAATATCTAAAAAGTACTGCTAATATTCTTTAGAAAGAAAAAGGCTTAAAACCCACGTGTACTGCAGCTTTTGGAGGGATTGTCTGTAATTCCTCTCCTGTGTCAGGTGGAATTGATGTTTTTCTGTACTGAGATACAGTACTGTATGCAGAGAAAGCACTGTATGCTTTGAGGGGAAGAGGCGCCTCTGCTTCCCCTTGCATGTGGAAAAGGAAAATTGGAAGAAGCAGATTGGCACGTGGTAGAAAGGAAAAGGTGAGAGGGCCTGATGACTTTCTCTGGGAATAACCCTGTGATCGCTGATAATAGTCCTTGGATAATTAGAAGAATCACCTTAGAAATGTTGAAACCCAAAGTACCGTAGGATTTCGTAACAGCTTTCAAAGAAAATGAATGCATGAGGTGGAAGAGAGATTTTTCTCGTATTGCATTTGGCAACCCATTTCAGGATAAGTGCGATTATCCGCTGACTGCAATTAGGGCAGACGCCGTCACCGGAGCTGCTTTGTGAGCTGCCCTGCGGTAAATGCACCAACAGATGTTGAAGAAGCAGTTTTGCAGACCCGGCTTAAAAGAGCTTCTCTTTCTCCCCATGATGTTTCTACTTGGGATGTGGAATTATCTTTGAGATGTCTAATACTTTGCTGCCGCAATTTCTGTCATCTAATTTCTTAAACCATCTGAGGATGCTTGACCTCTCTCGGTGCAGACTGCCTGAGCTGTGTGCTCGAGGACCATTTGTTTTCCATTTGTTTTAATCTTTCCTTTTTGAGGAAATAATTTATCTTCTGTAGTGGTACTCTATCCTAATGAAAAATCATGCCTGCCAGTGGAAAAAAGAGGAAAGCTCACCCCCCACCTCTTAGTCTGGATGGAGAAATAGTCCCTCTGAAGACAAGGGAGGACACATGGGAGTACAGGACACTCCGAACAGATGAGAAAAAGCAAATTCATTGTGCTACTTTGAATTGAATATGCTTGGTTTTAATTTGTGCCCACTGAAGCATTGAAATCATTCCACTGCCAGTCTTCTGAATGTTTCTATTTTTGCTGCTTGATCTCCAAAGAAACCAGATCTCCAGCCTCCAGAGGAGAAGTCGGTTTTTTTCAGAGAATATAATGAGATTCAGGCTGTTACCTCAATAGGCTTAATTCTTACCTTATTGGACTAATATAGTGATTTAAAAAAAAAATAAAAAAAATTTTCCAGAATGTGCTTTTGAATTTTACAGCTACATTCTTTTTCTACCTTATTTTGTGTCGAGCTCTAGGGCAAAGCCAGGTAAGGTGGAAGCAGTTACCTATGTCCAAGAATGAAATTGTGATCTGAGCTGCTATGTTGTTCTAGCTTTTGCCCACAGCTGGGAAGATTCAAACAAAGTGCAAAGTCCACGTATGTCTTTATCCCCTGGTGCCATCTTAATCCTTGTTTCTTGGTGCTGCTTGTCCTGCTTCGTGTTGGGTGGCCATATGGAGTTAGCTGCTTTGCAGGTTTGGAAATCAGGATGATTTCTTCCTAATCCTTATCGGTGATGTACAATTAGCAAAAGGTGTATGAACCCCCAGCTTTAAATAACCTAGAGGGTATCAGAGGCTCCCTAAAATACGTGTTTATTTCTGCAATGTGCTGTGTCACAGGATCTGCTGTAGATCCTTGATCATTTGCTGCTTGTTTCATTTTAAAAAGGTGAATTATGGCATCCCCAATGGATGCATCGATTCCCTGCTACCAGTCACTGGACATCGCTGAATTTTTGCAGACTTTGGTCAGCATTTCTGCTCCATCAAGAAGAACAATAACTTGATAACCTTCAGGACAAGCTGACTGTAGCTCCACCAGGGCTTGTAGTTCCTGTAGACCCATCAAAAGGTCCAGTCCCTGCTTGGTCAATGTTTGTGTTTTATACATATTGTTTGGATGCTGACGCTGATCTCTTACTGTAGCCCTGTGCCTTGAAAAACAAACGCCATGGATTTGTAGAGATCGTAGAGATTTTTCATTTTGCTGCTATTTTTTTAAAATAAAGTGGTCTTTTCTATGATATTCCAATGCTTGCTTTAACTGAGGAAATAAAAAGTGGTAGCATTATCCCGCATCTTGCAGAGGGCAGCAACCTGGTTAGTTAATTAATTGTCATTTTTCAAAATGCAACTTGGCTTCCTCCTGTATTTTTGCTGTGGAGGTGGAAACTTTCTCCACATTGCCATTCTGTGACTCTTGTTTATTAAAAAAAATCTCTGATTCCCCAAAATAACCTCATCCATAGGCCGTCCAGTTCTTGCCTTCCCTGTTGAAGATGTTGAGAGTGATGCCAGGATAGCATTTAGTTTTCTTAGTCCTTCACGTGAAATCCACAGTTTATTTCAGGTAGACCATGAACACTTAAAGTAGCTGTTGATTGCAGCTCTGTGTCCTCATAAGAGCTGCAGCTACAGAACTGAGAAACAAAAATTTGGGAAAAAATAAGATTTGCATAGGAAGCTTTGCCCCTGTTGACCCTCGGTGGGCAAAAAGACAAGCTGCAGTGCAGAGATTCCTGATAAAAGTACTAACTGTGCTAACAGTAGTGGAATACAGAATATGTAATACTGGTGGTATTTCAAACAAGCTGTCCCTTCAGTTTTAGAATATCAATTAGTGAAATATCAGCCTTGAAATACTTTGATGACATGCATTATGAAATATTTGGATAGCTTCCCCCCCCTTTTTTTTTTTTTTTTAGTTCTCTTTTCAATATTAGTGTTTTCAAAGAACTACAAAGCTTGTGTTTTCAGGTAGCTGACAATAACTATTTTTAGTGAAACTGTCATCTATAATTCAAGGGATTTTTCAGTACTTCTTGGATTGTAAGAAGGCTTTTGTTTTTGGTTTCATGTCCTGATACATTCAGAACACTCTCTTTTTGAGTTTAAAAGCCACTCTTGTGTTGTGGCACTTACCTGACAGCTAAATTTTGCTATTGAATATATTCTTTTGTGCTTAGTTTAAATACAACATCCTATTTGTGCCCTTGCTTGTAAATTATCGTAGTCTATGGGATGAATATTTTTTATAAATATGGCCTTTAGAGGAAAAAGACTTTTTTTTTTCATAAACTAAGTTTCTAGAAGCCTTGTTTAAAATGTGAGTCATTCTGTTTGGTGTTTGTTTTCCTTGTGGTTTTTTTTTTTATTTTGTAAGGTAACTAAGCAGATCTGGCAGTACAGTTTTAATATTATTTTCTCTCTGCTGTCATGCTTCTGAATGCTTTAAGCTCTGTTCTGGGTGCCAGCTGGGCTATAGAGTGTGTAGGTTTCTACCAGCTGTGCTCGGACGTGCAGTCTGTGGATAACAGGATCGCGTACCTGGCACCTGCATGGACTGGGGAGCAGACGGAGGCTTTCAGGTGGTTGCTACAAGCTTTTGTGTAGTTCTGCACTGAAAAGAAACACTAATTTTGTAGAGTTAAGGGGTCAGTTTAAAGAGTGGAAGCTGCCTGTATGATCTGGCTATACAGATCAAATTTCTAAAACATCTAGGTTAAGTGATGCACTAAGCTGTTTTGGCTGCTCAACTTTGAGAGGAGACAGGTAACACAGGGCATCGTCTCCTACTTAATACAAACCTAATTCTAGTCATGAGCAGCTGCTTTTTTTTCCTTTTTCTGACGAGGCTGCAGTTTTTGCTGCTGAGGCCTGAGTTTCATTTATTGCCACGAAGATGATTCTCTTTGGGGAAATGATTTCATCTGCAGATGGAAAATGGGAAGGAGGTGCAAGCAGAAGTGACAAACCGGAGGACAAAACTCGCACGCGTTTTGCGGTTAATTGAGGGTTGCCTTCATTTAAGGCAGACTTTAAAAGAACGAGGATGGGCTTGTGTGGAAGCCTTGACAATTTGTGTTTTGGAATTAAGAGCTAGAGCAGAAGAACCCCTGGCTGGCAGATGCCAGCGGCTGCAGGGGTAGGTGCTCATGGTACTTGTAACAAAATGGACTTCTAAAATCATTCCTATTCAGATGCTTGAATAAAGCTGAGTTGTAGTGTCACTTAAAGAACGTGGAACAGCAGAAAAATTGGAATATTAGCTATTTAAAGTCTCGTTCATTAAAAGGTATGCTTTACCTAAAATGTTAAAAAAGGATATTTGGCTTCTGACCAGCCAGAGTTGCTTTTTATTGTTCATTTTCATCTTGAGGAGTACATGTCTTATCAGAGGAAAGTTGGAAATGTCTTTTTGGCAGAAGAGAAAGCTCAGGTTTTTGTGATGATGGGTCGCTGGGAGCAGGCAGGTAATAATTTTTGTGGAGTATAATAAAATTGCGTTGGGACCCTGGAAATTTTTATTGGAAGTGGATTGATTGCTGAAAAGAGTTTTCTGTGAGAAGGCTTTGAAATCATCCCTTTCTTGCCATTGGTTTCCATCCATAATCCTCCATAAAATGAGGAAAGAGAGAACATCAGTAACGATGTTATTCTAACTTGTTCTAGCACTATTGCACTTGAATTTGACTTTGTACCTAAGCTGTATTAACTTCTTTCAGATAACTTGAAAGCTCTTAAGACTATAGGAGAAACATCTGAAATTATCAAAATATTATTTGACCCAGTATTAACTGAATGTCACCACATTATTTTTTTATGTGAATTGTCACTAATATTTTGTTTTAGGGAAATACAGCGCAGGTCTTGTCACTTCCAAAGTGGTTTAATGTTTATTTTGATGCGTGTGTGGGCTCCACAATAAGCAAGGCCAAGAAGCGTTGGTTTGTCTTGGGTTGTGCTGGAAGTGGGTTGAGTTTCCCAAGGAAGGAGACCTCCAACTGAGGATCTGCAGAACGACATGGTTCTTTAACCCAACAAGATCCTTTCGAAAGGATCGATATACCGATATATACCAATATATCACCATATAAATATATAACAGTTCATATATATCAGTATTCAAAATACTCTTACATGAAAAAGAAATTGCAATATGAGAAATTATTTCTTGATGATAGCATAAAAAAATGTAATTTTTTTAACGAACTGCTATTTATTTCCCTTATCTTTGAAAAATTTCTAATGCAGTGATACGGTGGCATTTAGGTGCTAGTATGATGTATTTGTGTAATACTTACTGCTTCTGGAAAGGCGAGTATCTTCTTGCTCAACTATTATTTCAAGTGTGATGCTTGTTGAAGCTGTAAGTGGTACTGGAGTGCCGCACTGCATCCTTCATCCTTCTCGGCACAGTGGTAGTCGGGTTTCTCCTACCGCTGGTGCCTGCAGGGCTGGATTAGAGGGGAAGGATGCCTTTATTTCCCTGTGTTTTGTTCTCTGAAGCTCTTGAGCTCTTCTAGGATAGAAGTGTCTTGTCCTCAACATCCGTGTAATTCCTAGGCTCTGAAAAAGATATTTTCTGCATCTATTTTGGGGCTGGCGAGAGGCTCCTCAGTGTGAACTCCCGTAGTCCTTGGCAGTGTCTCGTTGCTCTAACACTTCATATCCTTCATTTTTAACAGGTTCAAAAACACTTTTATTGTAAACACTGAGTATTTTTTTTTTTCAGGCTCTCTAAGTGAAAGTTTTGGCTGCATACAAAAATATAAATAGCTAGGTATGTGCTTCATGAGATAATAGGAAGATCTTGTGTCCATTTACAGTTTGTACAGCCATCTCCCTGCTAGCTGGCTCTTCTCTGCACTGGTATTAATGTGGTATTTGACAGTGATCTATGCTTTTGGGATATCAGCTCCAGATTTGCTTCCGACTGGATTTCCAGTGAACAGCTCTGCGTATACCTGTAAGGAGCAAATCTAGCCAGCAAAGCTGGAAAATCAGATATTTTGGCCTTTTGTGTGGACAGGATTGCTGTATTGGTGAGAGATGCTCTGTCAGACAGCGATGGTCAAGCCCGGAGTTAATCTGGTAAAACTTGAAGGTGCTGTAAAGGTAATTTTCCACTTCTCTAAATGGCAAATTTATCTTGGTATTTGGAAGAGGGTTGTCATGCCTCTGGCCAGTGACTAGTAGTCCTTAGAAGAAGCAAAAGAACCTATAACAATGATTCTTTCCCCTGAAAGTTTCCAAATGCTTGGGATGCACAAAGCATTCCCTTCAGTTTCTGGCTTTTCTAGTCCTTGCCATTCAGTTCACAGTTCTGGTGAGCCACGCAGGGAATGTGACAACAGCAAGTTTAAGTTAAACGAGTGCCACCCTTGCAGCCTGAGAGAGGATTCAGCAGTTTCCTTTGATTTTTTTTTTTTTTAAAATTTTTGTTTTTTATATTATTATTCTTTTTTTAGTTTGCGGCAAAAAAAGCCGAGAACAGCTGGAGGCCATCATGGGCTTCATTATGGTCTTCATTTGTCAGAACAAAGCTTTAAATGATACTGCCTTATGCTAAGTCCCCAGCATTTTTTGCATCTTTGCTTACTCTGATGCAGTTTCATCCATGAAACACCGGGACACAGAGAGAATTAACTTCCAAGTGCTGGCTGTTCAGTGATTACCAAAACCAAAGTTGATTATTTGGATACTGTCACACTGTTGTGTAAGGCACAGGTTTTAGGGGAACGGTAGCGCTTCCAGAAATCAAGATGCAGTGACTCAAATGAGGAGCTCAAGAAAGAGGAACAGTCCAGGGCAAGATTTTGTTTGCACTATTTTTCTGGGGATCTCCCAACGTCACACAAAAATGCTGTGATGGAAACAAAGATGGAAATCACTTCTCCTATTCAGTTTTCTCAGTCACAAGACCTCACCAAACCTTCCTGAAGTCCCTTTATTTTAAAATTTTTTGCCCTTGTCCATGCCTATGGTAGCATCTCCATCCGGCAAGGCAGGAATCCCGCAGACAATAGTTTTGTTCACTGTATAGCCCTGATTAATTCCTCAGATGCTGATTCTGCACAGAAGGGGCTTTGACCTTAAGGGGAAGAGTAAGTGATCGTGTTATTATTCATGACCTAATTCAGTTCCTTGTTCATCAGAACAGTTTGCAACAGCTTCTAGGAGTAATTTGTTTTGCAACAGTTTTTCCTGTAATTTTTTTAGAGGGCTTTTTTGTTTTGTTTTGTTTTTTGCTTCCCACTTTCATTTTGTCTCAGATAAAAGGCCTGGTAGAAGCTGACAGTTGTCCACATGAGATGCATCAGCAGGACGGTGATGGATGGGTAGCAGCATCCTCACCTGTCTTCCAGCTGCTAGAAGGAGAGGAACCACTGAGTGGTTGTCAGACCACAAGGGAATATTAAAACCTTTAGACGTGGGGTAATTCCAGGCTCTGGAAGAGATTGTCATCTATTGAGGTGCTTTATGTGTCTGTGGGTTTCTTAAATAGCAAAAAATGCCAGATTTAAGTATCATGAACAGAGGCCATCTCCAAAAGAGAAGGAGAAAGTCCTTCACTGCAGAGCAAGAAGCTTCCAGGTGGCAAACTGAAATGCAAGTCTCATCATCTAGTATAGAAGTGATAGAGTTGCTTAAAGTGCTGAATTAAAAATGAAAAATACAGGAGAAAAGAACCAGATAGAACTTTTCTCAAGTCATGTCTGAAATTAGGAAGAGCTTATTAACCTGCTTTAGGTTACACTTACTGTGGGCAGCTACACGTCTTTGGGAATAATTTACACAGTTTAAGCTGCATATTCACAACTTCTTTTATATTCTGGGAATTACAAATGTAGTTGAAGATGTCCCTGCTTATTGCAGGAGGGTTGGACTAGATAAGTTTTAAAGGTCTCTTCCAACCCAAACCAGTCTATGATCACTGTAACACTTACAAATCTCACTTTTCCTGTGTTAGAGGTTTCATTCTTTTGGCCAAAACTAATTTTATAGGGATTTTGCATGCAGTTGTACTGCCATTGGCACCTCCTGCCCTCCCCGCACCAATACCTGGCTCCATAAATCTCTGGTTTAGGTAGTACTACCTCAGCCACTTGAACCACGAGGTTCTTTGAGATGGACCAACATTAGATGCTTAAGTGACGATAGTGACATTTCTCTCCCATCAGCAAAGAGTGGAAGAGAAAAACATGGTGCACATGGAAGAGAAAGATGATGAAAAGGAGAGGGTTAAGCATTATATAGATGATCAAATGAACTTACGTGCAGTAGTAACTGAGGTGTTGAGCACCTATATCTAGGAGGTGGTAGTTTTTCCAGCAGCAGCTGTCACAGATGTGTCTGTCTGGCATCAGTTTTGATCTCACGGGGGTGTTATTTCAGGTACCAGCAGCACGAGACTGTTTGCTGCTGCAGGACAGAAATTCGGAGAGCTCTTTTGCTGATATATTCAGATTAAAGTGAAGTATGTTTAATTTGGCCATTTCTTTATCAGATTTTTTAAAGTTTATCTATTTCAGGAATTTCTGTATCACCAGGTATGCGTTTTGATGTACAGGTGGATGGATAGATCCAGGCTGTCTTGAGCAACCGAGCCTGTTACGGTCCCCTGAGGATTGGGAGCAGGGAGAAAGTTTCACTATTTTCATAGTCCCTTCTCTGGGTTATGGATGTTATGATAAAACCAAGTGAACTTTGCTTCCAGAATTGCCCCTTTAGCAGCCTCAACGCTGACAGTAATCTCTTTTTTTTCCAAATCATGCAGTATTTGGCAAACTCTCTCCCTGATTTCAGACTTTAGCTGTCACAGATTATTTATGATGGGTACTGATGCTTCCAGTGGACGGTTTATTTTGGATTTTTGCCATGTGTTGCTTACGCTGTCCCTGAAAATGAAAATACTGAGATTGGTCTTTCTGAATAGAAAAATAAGAAATGGCATGACTGAAAGCCTCCGTTTCAGTTTTTTTTCCAAAAGCAATTGAAGTATCCCTTACAGAGTAACACTTGCTCACAAATGCAGCCCCCAAGCGCAAGGGAGCTCTCTATATGCAGCCATATATATATTTAATTTGGGAAAGCACCTTTGCTGCCAATGTTTATGTATATTAAACTGTGGTCAACTAGTAAAAGACTGCATATAATGTAAAAGTAAACCACTATTTACAAGTTCAGTGTATGCACAAAGCCTAGTTGACCATCATAATTTTCATAATTTTTTTTTGTCAGCCTGCTGGTAATCAGATTATCATTGCAATTCTTATAAAGGCCTCTGAGCTCCTTGGGAATATTAATCTGTTTTGTTAGGTAGAACACAAGGCTCATGGTTTTTTGGAGATCATGCTTTTTACATTGAAAGTAGAATTAGGTTATGATAGTAAAATTGAGCCAAATCAGCGTGCGGGGTCAATTTGAGTAAGGATCTTCATTCAAATGTAGAAAATGGATATAGAAAATATTAGGCTGAAAGTATATTGGCTTAAAAAGTCATAAATTGTTCCTTTCACAGGTGTGCATAGTCCATAAATTTTGGCCAGAGCGTTCACAGGAGTTTGTAATTATTTCTGGCCTCTGAGGTCTGATGTATCTTCTGGGTTTCCCTCTCCCGTGGGATCAGCATCCCATTACTGCCACCCCCATCCTTGCCAAACCCAGGGCACGAAGCACCTGAACCATAGTTTGGTGGTAAAGTCAGGTCATCTCATGAGCAGCCACTTACTTGGGTACAGAGACAAGTGTCCCCTTTCAGTAAGATAATAGCTTTTCCATAAGCCTCTATAAATGGCTTCCATGTAACATCATTTTTTGTATGTTCCCATTTAAATTTAAACATGTGGCCACGCAAAATACCTATAATTTAAATAGTGCATGGAGCAAGCATTCATAGGTTGCAAAATACTTACTATTTTGTTCTTTTCATGTTCCTATTTAATTTTTTTGTGTCCAAACGCAAAAATACTGTTAATTTTAAAAGTCACATAAAAGCTAATATGACAGCCTGCTTGAACAGTTGTCATTAGGAGAGCCTTTCTCCCTGACATATGCTAATTACCTAATTACACGTATTTCAGTGCAATATTTTCTCCAAAATACTTTGGAAAGTGACTGTCTGCAAGAGGCGGGTTTGATGTTGAGCAGAGCCAGGCTCATGTGCATCAGCGGTTGGGAGCCCACAAGCAATTATCTTCATTAACGTGTCTTTGACCTAACATAATACTCCGAGACATGTTTAGCGTTATTAAAAGTAAATACTGTGGCAAGCCTCCTGTGATTTATGAGGCTCAAATTAACACCTCTTTGCTTTCTGACCTCGCTGAATTTCTTAGTCATTAGTGGAAACTTCTGGCGTTTGAGTGGCTTTGGGGAGGATTTGGCTCTTTGCGTTCCTGGAGTTACTGGGGCTTTTAGTATCTCCATGGGGTTCAAGCTTGGCTCACAATTCTGCTGGATTCAAGTTGTTTGGATGAGGAAGGCACAGATGTTTGTTATTCTGTCAAGTCCATGCAGAATAAGCATCTATAGAGAAGTGAGGGAAGCTCTTGGGTAGGTGGAGTAGAGTGGCCTCATGCTTCAGAGAGGATTTATTGAGCTTGTATTTGACAGGAGGGAGGAGGTAGGAAGGGAAGGTCGGTTTGCTCAAGGTAACCAACTTAAAAGTCCTGTTTGCAGTTCTCATGTGAGTCAGGAGTCTTTGGTACACTCTGATAACTTGAATAAAAATAGCCAGCCCTCTTGTCGTTAAGCTTTGAAGTAAGCTTTGAAGTAAAACTCAATGAGAAATTATCTAGCTTAAGTGTGGTGGTTTCCCCCCCCCTCCTCCCTCCCCCCTTCTTGAAGAAAAGCTGATGCTGGAGTTGTAGAACTAGACAAAGAAAGCCCAACCCAGCACTTAACTGACATCATCCCTGTTGCATCTGTGCCTATACTAAAGCTATATAGGAAAGCAGCTGGAGTGTTTCCCAGTGTATAATATATGTCCTGCTACCAAGCAATGCGCCGGGAATCCCTGCCAGATGTATTTCACTGTGACATATTAATTTCTTTGCTTTGAATAGCACATGGCTGGGGATCATATACTTAATGAAATATTGGAGTGAGAAACAATGCAACGTAAAATAATGCTTTTCATGTGAGGACCACAGAAATGCTTGTAGTAAATGAAACAGATCTCAAAATCCCAGCCTTGTGCGAATGTACAAGATGAGGATGGCTATGCTTGGATTGAGGGTCTTGGATCGGCACATGTAAGGAGGAGCACTAGGACAAGGTGACCGTGTGAAAAAATTCCTCTGAATACTCTTCCCAACGTCAAATATCTGAAGCTCAGGAGCTTCATGAACCTGACATGGGTTTTGACCTCAGTTTTTGACTGTTCTTGTGCATTTGGTTGATGCCATCAGGGAACTGTCATAGTTGTGAGGTCTTCCTCCTGTGGGGAAGTGCTCAAGGAAAAGCTCAACATTATGTGATGCACATCCCAACATTATGTATAAACTTTTATCTATATAAAATGTCACCTGCTACTTTATTGCCCAGATCCTGGCTCTGAGGGTCCTCTGCATTTCTTCATAGTTACCTTTTGTCTGTATATTGGAATGACTCTTGACGACTTCAAGAGGAGTTTTGAGTTTGTTAGAACCAATTGTTGGAGAACTGAGGACCGTTAACTCTGAAATTGGTTTCATTTGTGGCTGTTGGTGGGGTGTTGTCTTCTTGTAGACACTAAGTTTGAGAAATGAGCTGTGCATTTGATGTTTCAGCACCAGAGATTTGTGTTCTGTTGTTTTTAAGCAGTACGAGAGAAATGAATTGAGATTGACATCATATATGAAGTCTTACAGCCAACTCACTCGTACAAAGATGGATATCTCTAAAAAAGGTTGACTTAGTGGGGGGAAAAATGCTACTGTTTGAATCGTGATGGGTTGAAAATCTCCTGGACAGGAAGAGAAAAGAATATCTATTGTTCGGTGCACAGGACCATGGGATAATGTATCTAGGGCAAGGATGAGGTCCACCAAGGAAGGTGATGGTCATTTTATCTTAGCAGCTATAATTTGAGGGTGTTGTGTACCACCTGCCCATGAAAAGCTGATGATTCTTCTCACAGTCTGGATTTCAGAGCAGCTGTAGGAGTTAGGTGAATTGAGTCAATACGAGGTCCTCATCCTAGGGATGTTGGAGCAAAGCCTCAGGCATATCACAGTGGGTGCTCTCGGATGGGCACCGCTGCAGGGGTCTCATGTCCCTTTACAATGTGAGAGAACTTGGAGTCTGTGACCACTGAGTAACTCAGTTGTTTTTTTGTTTTAAACTTGTGACTAGGCAAAGCGCTGTGTTTCAAGAGTCATTCTGAACCTTCTCAGCAAAGTCTTCAAATTGACAAGAGGAAATGGCCTCAAGTTGTGCCAGGGGAGGCTTAGATTGGATATTCAGAAAAATTTCTTCACCAAATGAGTTGTCAAGCATTGGAACGGGCTGTCCAGGGAAGTGGTGGAGTCGCCATCCCTGGGGGTATTTAAAAGATGTGTAGATGTGGTGCTGAGGGACATGGTTTAGTGGTGGACTTGGCAGTTAGGTTAACAGTTCGACTTGAAGATCCTAAAGGTCTTTGCCAGCCATAACAGTTCTATGATTCTTTGACAAAGAAAGCATTTTCCTTTCGGTTGGAGTATGCCTTTAAGGTGATATTTTGGAGTTGTGGGTTGTTTTTGTTTAAGTTAGCATTTTATGCAACTGTTCCAAATCTCAAAATTTAGTTCTCTAACAACATCTAGGAAATATGTAATTTATGTTTATGGGGAAGTCAGTGTTGTGAAAGTCAAGGGGAGTTTTCCAAAGTTACGGTTAGCTGAGTGATGCTTTTCCTAAGCTGGCATGAAGAAAGTAAACATGGAAATAGAGGCACTAACTCTTAAATAAGTTATTTGGTAATATTAAGCAATAAGGCTGTAGCAACTTTTGACATGAGGAGAATGCCACTATTGATTCAGTGGGCTGTCTGGTATGTTGCTCACACAGTATTGATTTCATTCTCCCTAAAATGCATTGAAAATCAGAGGGTCTTTTTGCTTTGCCTCAGAGTTGGCGAAAAATTAGCCAAAGCTTGAGGTGCTGTGGGTAGTTACATCTGAGTAGAGGGGAGCCTGTGGTGTGGATAGGATTTGTGTGTTAAATACCTTTATTTATTACAGCTTTGGTGTATGAAAACTCTGTTCCATTTTTAGATGTTGGTTGGGAATTGTCATTTTTCTTTCTTTAACGTGATTGGTATCAACACTTGAGTTGCTCCATTGCATCTCATGGTGCACGTCAACGGTTTCTCAAGGATCCCTAGCAGGATAAACCACCTAACCTATTTTTGTTTTGCTTTTATTTTTTAGCCTTGCTAACATGATGACCTGACAAGATATAGGACGGTCCTGACTATGCAGCGCAGGTACTGATGGGAAAGGATCCAATATGAGTGTAAATGATGTTGGAGGAAGACGACGCTTTGAGGATAGTGAGTACACGCTGCACATATACCCGGGGAGCATTGCGGAAGGGACTATCTACTGCCCCATCACTGCCAGGAAAACTTCCACGGCTGCTGAGGTGATCGATTCGCTCATTAATAAACTTCAGCTGGAGAAAACAAAATGTTATGTCCTTGCCGAAGTGAAGGAGTTTGGTGGGGAGGAATGGATCCTCAACCCTACGGACTGCCCGGTCCAGCGCATGATGCTGTGGCCTCGCATGGCCCTGGAGAACCGCATCAGCGGCGAGGATTATCGCTTCCTCCTGCGGGAGAAGAACCTGGATGGCTCCATTCACTACGGGAGCCTCCAGTCCTGGCTGCGGGTGACGGAGGAGCGGCGCAGGATGGTGGAGCGTGGCTTCCTTCCCCAGCCCCAGCAGAAGGACTACGATGACTTGTGCAGCCTGCCGGACTTGAATGAGAAAACTCTCCTGGAAAATCTCAGAAACCGCTTCAAGCAAGAGAAAATCTACACCTACGTAGGCAGTATCCTCATTGTTATTAATCCCTTCAAATTTCTACCTATTTATAACCCCAAGTATGTCAAGATGTACGATAACCATCAGCTGGGAAAGCTGGAGCCCCATATTTATGCTGTGGCAGACGTGGCTTACCACGCCATGCTTCAGCGGAGGAAGAACCAGTGCATCGTGATTTCAGGAGAGAGTGGCTCGGGAAAGACACAGAGCACCAACTTTCTGATTCATCACCTCACTGCCCTCAGCCAGAAGGGATTTGCCAGCGGAGTAGAACAGATTATTCTTGGAGCTGGACCAGTGCTTGAGGTAAGATGAAAACGATAATAGCGTGGAAACTTTCTAACCGTGAAAAAAAGCAACCACCCTCAGCCCAAGTCGTTGGGGTTTTATTATGGCACCAGTCTGGGGTTATCTGCTAAATGCTGGTAATAAAGTTCTGACAGTATTAGCGGTAAGAGAAGGTTGTGTTTCTGCCTATAGAATCCTACCTGCTTAAAAAAAAAAAAAAAAAAAAGGAATGAAAGTACAGCAAATGGCTTTCTGACAAATTTATTAAAGTTTTGTTTTCACTTCAGTGTTTCTTAATACTGGTATATCTCAGTGATTTTTTCAGTTTGAAAATGGAAATTAAAAAGCCTTTTTTGAATTGTCGGTAGCTTTCTTTATAGCGGATTGAAAAGAGAATTCATTTTGCATAGTGTATTGATAGTGTTGTATTTATGCAGATTCTGTGTGCTCAACTTCAGTGAGCTCGGGAAGAGATCAAAGGTAAATTTCATGGTCAAAATATTATCTCGAATCATGAGTACTTGATTTGGCCTGTGTGATTATCTACTCTTGAGTTATTTTTTCTGGGTATGAAAGGGCATTAGATGAACTGCACCATTAACTTCACTGATATGAAACTCTAAAGAAGGATACAAGCATTCATTAGTTAATTTGCTTTCACTTTGCCCTGTAACTCTTTGAAATGGTTTTCCTTAGAATTGCCAGTTTTGCTTGTTTGAAAGTTTTGTTTGTTAAAGCCTGTCTGCACGGGGGTGACGTGAGTATCGACTTCAGTCTTGGCATGTTCTGTGAAACTGCAGTACAGAGAGGTGGCTTGATGGCTGAGTTTTCTTCTCCTAGAATAAAAAGTGCCTTTGACTAAAGGATATCAAAAGTGAAGGATTTTGGCAGACTTATTTTCTATTTTGAAAGAGTTTTTTGGCAGTTGTAGACCAAGGTATCTTCTCTCTGTGTCTGTATTCCATTAATGAGTCTGAGAACTGGGGTCAGCTTTGACTACCAGAAGAAGACTGGGAGTCAGAGCGAGGACCAGTGCTGGTGGATGTCTCAGCTGAGGATAAGCTAACAGCTTCATCATTTTGCAAAGCCAACAAGTTGGGGTTTTTTTCTGTTTTCATGTCTGGTAGAATGGGCTGAGCTAATTTAGTCTGGAGTTAGCAAATGATTAAAGCCATTCAGGATGGGCTTTGCCCTGAAAAGCAGCAAAGCTGTATAACAACCTGAAGGTAAGGAAGTTAAAAAGGCTTTTTTTTTTTTTCTTTCGTGTTTTTTTTTGTTGTTGTTTTGGGTTTTTTTGACAGTCTGCATGAAACTGTGTGTTAATTCTTTTAAAGCACACCGGCAGGTGGACTCCAAATTCTTGCACTCGCCAGTGTTTCTCCTGTCGTTGTGCAAGAGATTATGGAGCAGCTGGAGTCCGTGAGAAAATATCAGACCAGGTTCCAGTAGTCTGCAATTAATGGTTGGTGCTGTGGTGACCCAAGTAGGTGACCACATAAACTTAAGAAAACAGGTATGAAAAGTATTGCATTGCATCTCCAGTCCTGTTATTTAATTGAAACATCTGCATGCCTGTTTGGTTTTTCGTATCATAGAATCACAGAATGGTTTGGGTTGGAAGGGACCTTAAAGATCATCCAGCTCCAACCCCCCTGCCCTGGGCAGGGACACCTCCCACCAGACCAGGTTGCTCCAAGCTCTCTCCAACCTCGCCTTGAACCTTTCCAGGAATGGGGCAGGGATGTATGTTTTTGAATGGATCTTGTTCAACCAAGGTCCATTTTATAGTTCTCTGACGTAGTGTCAGAGAGAGCATCTCAGTCTACCTTAGATTTCCAGAGATGGAGAAGAGAGATCTCTGTGAAAGAGAAGATAGAAGGAAGTTTTAGGAATTGGGGTTTATTTCTTAAATTCTACCTTTTTTTCAGGAATAGGTAAAATAGTCCAGTTGTAAAAATGCCTGAGCATGTCAGTCCGCTGATGCAATCCCTTAAATAAATGAACTGTTCCACCTCCTTGAAAGATAAAATCTTCTTTTTTTTAATTTTTATTCCCTCTCCTCCCCAAACCCAGACTTCCAGTCATTGCTCGTGGTCACACGAGCTTGTGTCTGGGGGCAAGAAAGAGAAGCTGCCCACGAGCTGTGTGTTTCTTTGCCTTTTTCTCCCTGCTTGCTGTTATTTTATGCTATGGAAGAGGGAGAGAGGGTGCAAGCCATCTCAGGATGGTGCAATTTGAAGTTCCCTGGTCATCAGGACCCCTGTTGTTACCCCTGTGTTTCAGGATCTGAAATTTAAGTCTATTTTCCTGGCTCTCGGATGGAGGGCAGCAGCCCAAACGGTTCGTGGTAACACTGCTTTGGTGGTGGCCACTTTCTTCTCCCGGGGGCCTGTTGCGTTTGTTGGGATTAGGTACAGGGGAGCGATGCTTGAAGCCTCTCTGCTTTCCTTTTGCAAGATCTGCAGCTGCTTTTAAGAGGAAAAAATAAATAATAAATCCGAATCATCTCTGTTACTTCTTTTGCTTTTGGAACAGAAGTTCGCATTCCTTCGCTCTGGCAGCTGGATGGCTGCTGCTGTGCTTCCCTCCCTGCCTCCAGGTCTCTCCCAGAAAGTGAGGGTAATCCAGAATTTCTTTTGCTCGGCCAGCGCCAGCCCCAAAGAGTCACAAATCACGCAGGCTTAAAGATAAAATGTGCATACTTCTGCCTTGCCTTCTCTTCCTAAAATTGCCTAAAAAAGGGATCTTTGGAGGAGATCTGTTGTAAAGGGTTGTGTTAGCCAGCCACCCATTTGCAGATTTGACCTTCTGATTCCCTGCGTTTGTGATTGAAATACACTTTTCACTTCTCTGTAGGGTTAGATGCCCAACTTGTGTATTTTTTTTCCCCCTCTTCATTCTTCTCCCCTCCCCCAGACACTTTCTTGGATCCCCTTGTTTTCCCTTGGCGTATTTAAAACGAAACAGTGCTCAGCTCAGGTGTGTCTTTTAGGAGGCAGCAACACACCTCTTAGTGCTGTGACTTATGATTTAGGGAATGGAGAGTTTATAAGAGCAAATAAGAGTTTACCCGGGCCCGTTAATCTCTTTTTCTCTCCCTGCTTGCAAAGCATCTCTGGTAGCACTAGTGTTTGCACCGAGCCACCCCTTCCTGGGAATGCCTTTGTGGTCATGCTCACATGGTGGGAGCGGAAGCAGAGCAAAATTAAGATTATTATTTTATTTTTTCTGCAGCTTCGCTGTTTTCCTAATTTACCATTGTTGAATAGCCTCAGGCTATTGTTTAGGGTTTTTTTTCTTGCACGAGATTCCTGTGAGCCTTGTCTAAATTGCACTTTTGGGGATGGCTGTCAAGGCAAGCTGTTACTGCCATCTAAATGGGGTACCATCATCCAGCGGTTGTGTGTAGCAACGCCTGCAGTGGGAGGTGTGTTCTGAGACCAAATGTCTCCTTTTAAAGCATGTTTGACATAAGTCCTATGGATTTTCTTTTTCCTTAAATGGTATTTAATAAGCAAACTTGTTTTGTAGCGGTGCTGCTTGGAGTGGTTACAATATGTCTTGTCTGTCTTGTGCTAAATGGTATTCTAAATTATTTATGTATTTATATATTACTTATTTGTGATAAATGATAGTACTTAAATACCATACTTATTTTTTCAATAACAAGGTTCTAATTGCTTTAAAAAGGTGATTTTTCTTTATAATTTTTTCTGTATTTTTTCCCATTTTCTTATAAAGCACGTTTTTCTCTAGAGAAGATCGCTTTTTCAGCGGCGTATCTGTAGACCTGTGTTTACCAAAGTTTTGTTCTTTGGCTATTTAATTTCAAGACCAAACTTCTCCAATTCAATTATTTACCAAGCTATCAGAGGAGGAGTTGCACGTGCTGCTATTCCATTCTGTTTCTGATATACTTCGTGCAATACTTTAGATGAAAACTAAATTATTCTTGGCTTGATGCTCCATCAAGTACCGAAGGTGCATAACTTTGCTGTCTTGTAGGTAGTTTTCTTTTCACTTAAATGCCAACCCCGATACTGTTTCAGAAAGCATGAAGGAAGCTTCCCGGCCAGTCAAACACTTTACTCTCAACAATTGCGCTTTTTTTTTTTTTGGAAAGGGGAATCGGAGGAGCTCCCTATAGGCATCTTATGCAGATCACAAAGTGTTTCTACTTCATGTCCAGTTCAGAGAGCCACAATTAAAGATTTGCTCTAAAAATACCTGAAACTTCGTTATCACAGGACTTCCAATTAAGGGTGGTGTGACACCGGATGAGATGAGAACACTCTCACTTACCCAGAGAAGTTGTAGATGCCTCATCGGTGGAAACATTCAAGGTCAGGTTGGACAGGTTGAACAACCTGGTCTAGTGGATGATGTCCCTGCCCATGGCGAGGCGGTTGGACTAGATCATCTTTGAAGGTCCCTTCCAACCCAAACTGTCCTGTGATTCAATTAGTGGTCAACCTGGAGAGCTGTGGTTTGGCCACAGGGCTGTTTTACCCCATAGGTCGGTAACTTGTTCATCTGAACTTAGGACAGTGCTTTGAAGACCCTGTTTTCTCTTTAATTAGATTAGCTAGAAATGTCCAGGTGAACTTTATATCAGAAGCCTAGCTTGTTTTCGTAGGCTTAAACCTTTAGAGGTGGGGTGTTGGTGTGCTGCTCCCCAGCCCTCCCTGGCATCATTGCCCAGCACTGGCACATGATGCTGCATGTGGGTGTCAACCTCCATTGGGTGCAAAGCCAAATATAACCCATGCTTCAGCTTGCCTGCAAAGCTTTGAATGCAAATTAATTTATTACGTCATGTCGTTACTATATTTTTTTTTTCCAATTCTCAGCAGAAATAGCAAATTTCTCCCTGGCTCACATGTGTCCAAAGGTCCCCAGACAGGTATCGGGTGAGCCTGGATCTAAAGGAGTGTGCACCGGATTGTTTTATCATCCCTAACTTTCCTGACATCTTGTTTGTCACAAGAAGTACTGGTGATGGCAGCTACAAGAACCAGACATGTTTTCTAAGCAGCTGTTTACATGCATCTTCAAAGGTCCCAGTGGGGATTTCTCAATTGCTTAAAAAAAAAATAAATAGAAATAGCAAAAAGAACTGTTTCTGTGACAGGCTGAGGAAGGCTGCCGGTGGCGCAGGGTAGCTGTTGCTGTCCTTCACAGCTGATGCGCATCTGCAGCATCTATGCTGGAAAAAAGAGAGTTGATTGCTTGAATTGCTTTTGGAAAAGAGCAGCTCGCCTTTTGTAGTGGCGGCAGCGCTATTTGCATTCCCAATAGGTGGCGGTTTGCATAGAAACCTTAGGAACAGCAGCTGGAATTGCTTTTTAATTTCTGGAGCAATATTACACTAATAGGTGTATGTTGATTGTACGGGGAAGTCATAGCTTCAGTCCTACGGTCTGGACATCCAAAAGCTGTTATTTTCCCTTTTTTTTTTATTTTTTTTTTAATCCTGATAGAAGAAAAAGTCAGCAACAACTAAAAAATATTGAATTTTATTTTCAAGGACTTTGCAGTGATGATGTACAGCCTCCTTCCCTGCTCTCACTGAGCTGCATTCAGCTCCCGCGGCAGCAGCTGAAGAGCTGGCCGCCGGTAGGTGCGAGCGAAAACGATACCGCGCTGCCAAAATTGCAGTAGATGCTTCTGAATGGTTCCAGAGTCAAACAAAGAGCTATTGAGTAGAGTTTAAAAAAAAATAAATAAAAAATCAATTAACTAGCAGAATCAGGCACGTCCTGGATTTTCAGTATATTCGAGTGGTGTCTGACAATGAGGAGATGCTAAATCTGAACGTGCCTGTGTCCTCCCCTGCTGCTCCCGAGCAGTTTGGCCAGAGACCTGTGAGACCTGTAGGAATCCCAGGCAGGATCCAGCTCTGCCGGCAGCTCCCACCCCATAACTCCTGCAGTGCGGCGCCAGGATAAGGCGATACTGGCTTTATACGGCAGATTACGGTGCAGTTAGTTCCCTGTGAGAAAAGGCATTATCAAATATGACATATCATTATTTTTACTTGGAACAGTATTAATGAGAGGTAAACTTTGAGAATATTCCTTTTTTTTCTTTTTTTTCTCTATTCCTACTTGGAACAGCATTAATGGGAGGTAAAATCTGAGTATATTCCCAACTTTTTCCTAGTTGGAACAGTATTAATGGGAGGTAACCAATTTCATTAAAATGGACATAAACCACCCGACCCAACAGATTATCTGACCTAGTTCACAAAGTCTAGTTTCCAATACACTGATTTTTAAGTAATTAGGTTGCCATGTGGTTATATGAAAAATGGATTTATATGAAGGGGAGAGGGAAGACTCATTATTCTGTGCATTACTCACTTTTGATCAGTTTTAACCTATAATATATATGACTATTATTGATCTCCTGTGTGATCTGGGGTTAAGGTAGGTGTTTAATGCAGCAGCCGGGATTTTTTTTGCCTCGCATTCTTCCCTCCCCAGCGCAGGGAAAGGTTAGAGAGGGAGCCACGCACAGAGATTATACAGATGATGCCTAATGTGGGAAGAATTTGTGCAGGCCTCCGCCGGCAGCAGGGACACAAAGGAGTCATACAGCAGGGCTCATGCACCAAATGCTTTTCAGCAGCGCTTTCAAAAAGCTGTTATTCTTCAGCTGGGGATATTTTACAGTTTCGGGCTCTGTATCAAATAGTGTCTTGTTCATCTGTTTCTCTGCTTCTCAATTTTTCAATCTTTTTACTTTAGAGGCTTCCTGCAATATCCAGATTGGCTGTATCGGTGGCTGAGTTTAATTTTCTTTTCTTCCCCCCCCCCATTATTTGCTATCTTCAGCAAACATTTTGTAACCACCAAATCCAATTTATTATGCTCAAATAACAGAAACTGTTATTTCTGACCTGAGATGACTGCAGTAAAATGGATTAGTTATTAAAACAGGTTTATGAGAAGCTGCCTATTTCTCCACCCTTAAGAATTAGCAGATATTTTGTTTTTAGGAGGGAAATGCTTAATAAACCCCCGCTTTTGCTGGGTGGAGCACTGGCCTTACAAGGAGCATTTTATTGGACCTACATGTCCAAACATCTCATCTTTTCCCTCCTTTCTCTTGTTCTTAACCCCTCACTGTGACGTTTTGTGGGAGTTGTTTTGTTTTGGCATTCATTCTCATTCATACCTTCCATTTTTATCCCTTTCTTTAGTTTTCTTTCACTGATATTCTAGGGTTTCACTTTTCCCTCTATTGATTTATATCTAGATCTAGAATTTATAGATATCCCGATATTTTTGTATCTAGACATCTAAATTTTATGTCCGGATATCCGGCCTTTATGGACCCCTGGATATCCAGATTTTATGGATTCCCCAGATATCCAGGTATATCAATATCTGGATTTAATAGATATTTATCCATATAGATATCTATAAATTTATACAATATAATCCTGAGGCTGAGCCAAGCAGGGACCATGTATTCATGCATGAATGGAACCACAGCGAACCCAGGTGATGCTCAGCTTTATACAGTATTAGAGAACAGTTACCTTTCTCATAAATAAAATTTTTTTCATCTACTGACTTATTGCTCCAGTGTATCTGTTATTTGGTTTTGTATTAAGCCTTTTTTTTTTAAACTTGAATATAAAGTTGTACATTTTATGAAGCATGAAGGCAGGCCCTCTTTTTGAAAGCTTTTTGTTTCTTTTTTTCACTTAGATGTATTAGTTAAATAATATAATGATAATGTAGCACTCTGATAAGTAATGGTTTTCATCAGAGATTGTGCTGCTGCTGCTCATTAAGACTTCCATGAGGACTAAATATTGATAACACAGGCACAGACTTTTTATCCTTAATGAGTGTAATTAATATGGCACTGTATTTTTCTAGTCACAGAAAAAGAAATTAATGCTCTAGTAGGGATTTTGCTTCTTTCCCCCTTGATTCTCCCATTCAAGATAGAGATTTATTTATTTATTAGGAGCATTTACTGAGACCCTTTTGACTTTCTTTGTGGTTGAGGAGCCCATATCAGATTTGATGTGCTCGGTTTGGGTGCTGGATGGATGCCAGATGGGTGGTGTGCTGTGGCTTGGTCACCTTCGGTGGGGAACAGAAGAACCTGAGAACAAGGAGCATTTGTAGGACAGGGACTACACCTAGCTCCAGTAGCAGCTGTTGACAAATTTTGGCTTTTTAATGGTTTCTGCCGTCCCTGGGGCTTTTCTGGGCACAAAACATAAGTGCTGTCCACTAAAATTCTCTGGTGAGAGCAGTCTGTTTTGCTGCCCGAGGAGCACCACCCTCTCTTGTCTGCTCGGTGTCAAGGTGATGGCGTCTTACTGAGCTCTGGGAGTTTAAACAAATGGTTTCCTGAGGCAGCAAATAGAACTTTCTGAGTTCTGAAGACACTGCCCTCGGTGTCTTTAAACTTGAGAAGTGTTCCCTATTTACAGCACAGAAATCCTTTTCCCACTTATTATACAGTGGAGAGACAGAGAAAATGCAATTTTTAAAGTTTTTTTTTCTTTTTAATGTCTCTGGTGACTGTCGATGTATATAAACCTAAAGGAAGAGGGTCACTTCTAGAGTCTGTGCATGTGGCGGGCGCTTGCTCCTGCCTTGTCTTTACTTTGTTTGCCTGTATGAGCCTGGACAGGTCTGAAGGCATCGTATTTATAGGCGTACTGAAGTTCCAAGCTGTCCTGGAGGGGACCTAAAGATCTGTATATGTACATGCTTTATACACGTGCATATATACCCTAGGTATACATTAACAAGTGGTTCAGCTCATCAGGGAGCTGCTGTGTGGAGGGAAGCAGCCGGTGCCGAGCTCGCATGTGCATCTCTGGGGTCTTACTGGGGATGAGCTCCCATCTGGTCCCGCAGCAGAAGACCTCAGTTGCCTACAACCAGGATTTAATTTGCATTGCAGCATTTTTGGAGCGTAAAAACTGAAGTGGATTTAGTGGGAGGTCAAGAGGTTCCTTAGAATACCTCCTGAGCCAACTACAGCGCTGTGGCAATGCATTGTATGTGCCTTATTTCCCCATATGCTCCCTGTAGGAGGAGGGAAGTCAATGCGTTCATTAATGTCTGCAATTACAGTGTGAGCATCAGCGTCAATCGTCATCGTCATTTAGGATTGTACCAGTGAAAATGCCTAAACCCACGAAATGCTGGGATGAGCGATGTTGACCGTCTCTTCTACATCTTAGAGAAGATCACTTTTTCTTCATGATCTCAGTGTCTGCCAGATATAAAGAAGCTTAACCAAGTGCCTCCTGCTTTGAGCAAATACCTTTGACAAATTCAACAGACATCAATTAAACAAGTAAAGCAACGTAGCGAAGCATAGGCAGCTAGCTGCTCCAGAGTGATGATCACTTTGTTCAGCTTCTTGAGGTTAAATGTTATATAGAGGTTAAGTTAAAGCTCGGTGGAGTGTATGGCAGAGGGCGATGGAGCAATCTTTCCCCAAAACCTCATTGCATAAGTCTCGCTCAAACTCATGGCAGCGATTTGGGGTGGGCAAATAAAGTCATTGTTTTCTGTGTTTGCCGAAAGGATCTGCCTTAACTGCAGCAGCTGATTGCAACTCGCTTTTATTTGCTTAATTAAGATGGATGAGGGATAAACGTCGTGCCAGACAGTTGAGCCTCCAGCTTTGTCACAGTGATTGGGGATTTGGACTTTTACGGGCAAAGGCTGAGATAGAGAAGATGAAAGGACAAGCTGGATCTTAAGACTCACTGTTGAGCCTAAAACAGTGGAGCAATTTTGCAGATCATTTATTTTAGGACATACTTAAAAAAAAAAATAATTACGTCCTTTTTATGTGAGTGTGAGCAACAACTTAACAAAGCTTTCCATCACTGGGATGGTTGGTGCCCCACATACATCACTGCTCGCTCCCGTGAAGCTTCGTGATGTAGGTCAGCACCACCTCTGTTTTATAGGGAAGAGCCTTGGAGGGTGATGAAGGCTTCACCTTGTCCTTCATCACATCCCTAGAGGACATTAAGCAGGGCAGGGTGATGCTTCCCTGCCAGTTCCACCACTTTGTCCTCGGTGGATCAGGGATCTCCTAAATTGGTGTCGATCTCTAATAGATCAGGATGGGTTTTTTGGGGATCAACTTGGCTATGTGAAGCTTGTGGTGACGACCATAAATGATCTTTGTTGCAGCCAGCACCATAGGAACAACAGCGCGCCTTTTGGCCAGTACCTGGCTGGCTCCGCTGCTTGCTGCTGACCCAGTAAGGATTTTCATAAGAACGCATCTTATGGTTTTGTAAAAGCTTAAAATTTTGGTAGGTCGTAAGAAGACGATTGCTAAAATGAAGGGTGTCTATGTTATATAGCTGCCGTCTGCCTACGCTGGTGCTTGTCAGCTGCGGCAAAGCCATCTGGATGCAAAATGGGTAATTTAATCTTCCTTGTTGTAACAGCAGAGCGTTTTTGAAATTATATATTTCAATTTTCGAGAGTCCTAGCCCTACCAGTGCCCGTAAGTAAAGCCAGAATAGAGAAAAAGATGATACAATTTTGTTTAAGAATCAAAATAATTCAAAATTTAGCATGGCACAAGACAAATCAGGATGGTTTGCTGTCATGAGAAACATTATTTATAGTCATGAAAGCAAATCGTGTCAGTTATTTCCATTATAAAAGGTGCCAGGAAACCATATAATCCACTATAGAAGTAGGGATCCCAGTAATTGTGACTGGTTTTGATTTTAAACATTATTGGATATATTTAATACTTTTGCATTCACCAAGATGGTTAATTTAATGTGGACCAATTCATGCTGTTATGGACAGACTGGTAGCAGGGTGTAATGTAGTAGTTTCCAAGCAGTTCCTATGAAAATTCTTAAAGAAATGCTAATGCCGCACGCTAAGAAAATACTAATTTGATGGGGGGAGGAGGAAGAAATACTTTTAAAAAAGACCTTTTAGGAGTAACA